>JAROYC020000013.1:4225575-4335672 GCA_029619255.2 Dynastes hyllus
GCGTGTTGACTGATTCAAAACCAGGTAAAAGGGTGTCCAGTTTGTACTGTCGTTGTTTTTTCCAGCTTCATTGCTTTTACTAATCCGGTACTACTGAAGAAAACTGCGTACATAATTTTCTTGACAGCCCTTTGCCTTTTGACCATTGTTGGTGTTGGTGCATCTTCGTGGATGCACACGCGACTCTCCTGGCGGGTAGGAATATCGTAAAATGGGATGTAAGTTTCATCATTTGTTACTATTTTTGATAGAATGCGATGTCCACCATTATTTAACATTTCCAATGTTTCCCAAGCGATTCTTATTCGCTCTGCTTTTTGGAAATCGGTAAGCGTGTGTGGCACCCAACGAGTAACAATTTTTTTCATCCGAAGATGATCATGTAAAATTGAATTTACTGTTGCGGATCCAACACCAAGAGTTGCCTCAATAGGTGCATCTTGGATCTTCGTCGATCATACGTCTTACACTCTCAATGTTTCCAGCGGTAACTGAAGAACAGGGCCTACCGGTACGTTCCTCATCACCAAGCGATATCCGTCCTTTTTAAATTCCATCCAGCGAAACACAATTGCACGTGAAGGACTTTCATCACCAAATGCGAGTTGCAATCGTTTAAGACTTTGTTGTTCACTTAAACCGACCTTAAAATCGTAGTAAATCATTGCGCGTACATGTTCTCTTGACAAGTCCATGTTTCGATGACAAATCGTTTACCACGTTTATTTCTATGACAGCAGCGACTCAATTGACAGTCCAGAGTTTACTACTTAAGGATGGTGGTATTTGGAAATGCAGTGTTGCCAGCTCTAACTTCTCTATTTTTGTGGCATCTCAAAATATACAGCGTGTCCCTCGTATATGATTGTTTAGACACTACTATGTACAGGGTGGGGCAGTCAAACCCCCTCTTTTCATATAGCTCGAAAAAAAGTTAAACAGAAAGAAAATTCAATTTATTGTAAGAAATCTTAAGTACATGAGTGGAAATTTAGTTATAAGCAATGAAAAGTTCAATTTTTGAAAATCGTGCCTAGTAAATGATGACCGTTGTTTTCCAAGCATGTTCTAAGTTTTGTACAGAAATTTTCACTAACTCGTTGCAGTATCTGTGGGCCGATGGCAATCCGCACTTTCAACTGTTCTAGGGATGGTGGGGCAGTAGCGAAAACCTTCGATTTCAAATAGCCCCACAGAAAGTAGTCACAGGAACTGAGGTCCGGCGACCACGGAGACAAAGGAACATCCCCATTTCCGCCGATTCGGGAAACGGGCTCTCAGAAAATTCATAGAGATTGCTGCCTTATGGCTAGTCGCACCATCTTGTTGGAAGAAAGCATTGCGATTAGCCCGAAATCGTCGAAGTTGTGGAATGAAAAAAGTTTCCAGCATGTTAAGATACCGCGGTGATGTTACCGTTACAGCGTTGCCAAGATCGTCTTCAAAGAAATATGGGCCGATAATTCCCATTGAAGAGACTACACACCACACGGTTACTTTAGCGGAGTGGAGTGGCCGCTCATGAAGTTCTTTAGGGTTTTCTGGGGCCCAACAGCGAAAATTTTGCTTGTTGACGTACCCATTTAGATGAAAATGAGCTTTATCGCTCATCCACACCTTATGAATGAGTTGTGGGTCATCTTCCAACATGCTTAACATTTCCTCGTAAAAATGAACTCGAGTCGCATGATCACGACGATTCAAAGCTTGGACTATTTGAATTTTGTATGGATGTAGGTATAGGTCATCATGCAAAATTCTTATTGTTCGGTTTGAAAGTCCTAGAGCAATGCTGTGGCGTCGAGCAGATATTCGAGGGCTTCTTGCGATTGCAACTCGCACACTTTCCACATTCTGAGGGGTGCGAATAGTCCTTGTTGAACCTCCTCTTTTCTTCGTTGCCTGACCACTCTCAATTTCATCTTTTCTTGACATTACCACTGATGCTGATATGGAAGGCATATTTTCTGCAACCTCTAATGTCTGGGGAGATTCTAATACACCTGATAAAAGATAAGTACATCAAACTTTAGAAATATGGGAGTAATAAATAAATTTAGTGAAAAATAATTATACCTTGTGCAAGAGACACATTAGGTAGTAATAAGGTTGGTTAAGCTTCCCGTTTTAAATACATATTTGATTTTATATTACTTTTAGCAAAGTGAATGTGACATATTTTGCGAGATCTACTAATGGTCTTTGGAGACAGACTTTCCAGTTCTCTGTTATCACAGGCATTGAGCCACTTAGTAAACATTTCTGGATACTTGTCAGGATTTGGAAATGAATGTCGGGAAGATAATTTATCATCACAATTCCGAACCGAGCAACTACGATATGGCATTTTGACCTGAAAAGTTTATGTTACCAAAATCTTTGCGAAGTAGAAAATATGGAATTAACAAGCTTACCAACAGAGAAGCCTTCGGCACAGTCAAATTTCTTAAAATGTAAGATAAGGCAATGAATAAACGGAATATACGTTGAGCTGAACGTGAAAATTATATGTAAAATTGTAACCGAAAACATAATTTTCCAGAAACCTACCTGACAACACTGTGTCGTTCATAAAATATTTACAAAACTATATATATATATATATATATATATATTAACAACTATATACTTGATAAATTCTAACTGTACACATTAACTGAAACCCGTAACTATCGCAAACCAAGATTAACAATATAACGATAAATAATAATATGCCGTGACTAAACTATACAAACGGAAATTCTGACAGAGTGGTGCGTTAAATCAACAAACTTTATAAAACTTTCAACATCAATTCTAAAATATCCCTAAGTAAAAACCCCTCTCCTCTAGATACCTTTTCAGGAACTAGCCTATCTGTTATCTCTTTCTAACAACTTGGTTTTATTTGGGCAATTTAAGTTGATACCCCATGTGCATAACTACTAAAATTTCCACTGCCTAAAATGCGAAGCCCACCTCTCCCCACTTTCTCTACTTCTAATTAACAGCGGTTTTCGGTTTTACTTACAGCAGCAAATAACTCCGGTATCCGTTAATTCTCATATAATCAACAATATGGACTGATACAGATTACACTGCACCAATGTTACCAGACCCGAATTGCTAAGTTCCGCTACCGATCGCTACCAACGCTAGAATATTCCGCTACTGGATGTTGACATTCTTATCACATAAATCTTCTGTTCTCCAGTTAATTCTTGCTATTTGATGACACTAAGTTGTTGCGATAGAGGAGTAAAGGTTGTAAATGCAGAGAAATATTATAACAAATAGAAAAAGATCTTTAATAATATTAATAAAATATGAAACATACATAACCTAAATGTACAAATATTTAAAAAAATTTATTCAATAACGAAAAGATTGTTTAACTACAAACCTAAAAAAGGTTATTGAAATCATTCATATATTGCATTGTAAATGAATTTAATTAAAGTAATTCGTAGCTATGTATGTAACTACATATATAGGAAATGTTGTGTTTATGAGAAAACTATGATTACAAAATTAATATGCAATGTTCGATTATTATAGTATTTATACATATATTTGTTAGATTTTTCACAAAAAGAAAAACGATTACCTTAACAAAATCTAATTATTAACAGCAACCTACAATATAGGACAGTCGTATTCGTACAAATGCGCGTTCGCATGATTAAGACACATTTACATATTAATATCCATATATTTATTATTTAGTTTGTAGTATATAGTTCAACAACATAAAACTAATTCATTACTGTATTAGAAAAAAAAATCGCACTTGCTTTCGTTACACAGGAAGCTTAAACAGTATAAAACATAATTTTTGCACGCGACAGACGTATTCGTACATAACAAATACTACATAAAACAAATAGTCTTAATATTTTATAGGATATCCATTCTGTTCAATAACACTTCTTAGTCTACTTGGCATCGATTCGACCAATTTTCTTGTTATGTCAGGACTGATATTTTCCCATTCCGTTTTCAGAACGTTTTTCAAACCTTCAATGTTAGAAATGTTTATATTTCTCAGATTTCTTTTTAAGATGGACCATAAATTCTCAATAGGATTTATGTCCGGTGATTGAGGGAGTGTTTTTAGTACAAGATCGCAGTTGTAAAGTAACCAAAGTTTCGAAACGTGTGCCTTATGCTTAGGGTCGTTGTCTTGGTAGAAAATGAACTTATTTCCTAATCCTAATTTGTTTGCACTAGGTTGTAAATTAGATCTCAATATATCAATGTATTGCCTTGCATTCATTATACCGTTAATGAAATGTAAATTTCCAACGCCATTAGCTGAGAAACACCCCCATACCATAACGGTGCCTCCGCCGTGCTTGACGGTAGGTAACAAATTCTCTTTATTTAAACTAGTTCCCGGCATTCTCCATATTTTTTGACGTCCATCCCATCCAAAAACTGAAAATTTACTTTCATCTGTGAAGATGACGTTTTTCCAAAAGTTAAAATCTTTGTAAATGTACGTATTAGCAAAATCTAATCTTTGCCCATTGATTTTACTAATGTACGGTTTCTTCCTAGCAATTCTACTTGCAAAATTATGCGTATGTAAACATCTTTGGACTGTTCTGGAATTAACGACCTTTCCAGTAGTTTCTCTTAGCCTGGAGGCCAGTTTACCACTAATAAACGGATCTTTCTTTACTTCCTTCAATATAAACCGTACGTCTCATTCGCTTAGTAACCTTCTATTTAAATTTCTAAGCTTATTTTCTAGTGAATTGTGTTCTTTATATTGTTTTATTGTGTATTGTACTGTAGATCAACTTCTTTTAACTAACTCACCAATTTGTCGCAAGGATTTGCCGCTTTCATATAACGTTATAATTAATTTATGACTTTCAATAGACGTTTCACTGCCTTTTCTTCCCCTGGTCTTAAAATTAAAACACGAGCGTCTTATCAACAGACTAACATATTTTTAGAAAAGTTTTGCTTTGAGGGTTCCTCTGTTTTTATGATTTTTTTTTCTAATACAGTAATGAATCAGTTTTATGTTGTTAAACTATATACTACAAACTAAATAATAAATATATGGATATTAATTTGTAAATGTGTCTTAATCATGCGAACGCGCATTTTTACGAATACGGCTGTCCTATACTGTACGTCTTATTTTATTTAAATAACGTTTTCTCCACAAAACAATATCAGGTTTTTCCACTAACAAATGGTTTCTATCTCTTCGCTCCCAGATAAAACCCATCTTCTTTAATAACCTCCATAGGTTTGTTCGGCTAATAGGTCGCCATGTTTCATTTTCAGTTACACTCTACAATAAAATTATCTTAGTTTATATTCATATATTTTATTTATTTTATTTAAATTCGGTTGCTCATTTTTTAGAAAAAAACTGTGAACAATACGACGAACTGTTTTCTTTTCATCTTCAACCAGTTTCTCAACTACAGATTTTCGACTTCGTTTTTTAGGCGGTGATTTTACAGTCCTCCTGCTTTCCATTTCAGAAATGATTTTCCAAACTGTCGATTCTGATATGCCTACATCTGTTAACTATCAATTTGACACTGTGTTTTCCTAACATTTTTCCCAACTCCTGAGGGACCTGGCATTTCGGAAGTTTCGAATATCTTCGACGGAATGTCGGAGCGTAGAATCTCGTACTTCTCATACTTCTGACATAATATAATATTGTGTCGATTCAAATTTAACCCATTAGCGCCCAAAATGTAATCAGGAGGACTTTTATTACTAAATCTCTATTTGTAAGTGAAACATAATGAAACATAATTTATTGTTATCTTCCTTAATTTCTCGAGAATAGAAAGAGAACAATCTTCTAAAAGATATCGTAGAAGCACTTTCCTGTAGCTTTGTTTTATGTTCTGATCCATAGGCTGCAACAAAAATGTTACATTGGAAGGTAGAAAAAATGCTTTTATATCCGCACACCAATTGCATGTCTAAAGGAGGGGATGGAGCATTGTCGATCAAGAGTAGAACTCGAGGTGGTAGTTAGTTTTCTTTATTGAATCGTGTTACCGAAGGAACAAACCATTCTTTAAACAGAGAACAAGCCTTTGTCTGATTTTTTTAGTAAACAGGGAGAGAATTATAATTATCATTTTTAAGGGCTCGTAGCTTGGCAGATTTTCCAATCACCATTAACGGTAGCTTATTTGTTCCCGCAGGATTACTGCAGGCCAAAACTGTGAGACGCTGCTTGTTCATTTTAAAACCTGACGCAGAAGATTCCCCATGAGAAGCAAGACATTTGGTGGGAAGTGCTTTGAAACTCGATCCAGTTTCGTCCGCATTGTACACTTGCTGGGGCGAATAATTTTCTAATGAAATTAAATCGGCGAATTCATTTAAATATTCTTGTGCAGCGGCATTATCAGCCGATAACTTCTCTCCACTTACCGTCAGTTGTCTGATGCCATGCCTTTTTTTCCATCGATCCAACCGTCCATTGCTAGCTAACAGTGGAAGACGAATCAGCGTTCATTAGTTGATTTAACCGCTTGGCCTTTTCTTGTATTAATGGATCACTTATCGGAACTCCATTCTGCCTTTCTTGTGTAAACCACAAAAATACTGCTTCGTGAATTTTGTCATTTACGGAAACTCCTGCATGGATGGCGTTGTTTCAATGTTTTTTCACTTGTTGCACTGCAAAATTATTCAATCTTCGTTCGGTTCTTTTTCCAGTCACTTATTGTTGCCTTTCCTACGCTAAATTCAGTAGCTAACTTCGCCAAACTTTCTCCTTTGTCAAGTTGCTTTAACATTTTAAGTTTTTCTACTAAACTACGAGAACTATTGTTGTCTTCCACTCAAATAACACACCACACGAAGTGTTTAAAGAAAGCTTAAGAAAGAAATAACAATTTCAAACTACTAGTATGTTAAATTCCTGCCTTCTACACACACCTACTTCTCTCTCTACTATCCCTTCCCTTTCTATACTTTTTGTGATTTTATGTATTGTACAGGGTTTTTCAAAATTTCTCTCGGCCATTCGATATCTGTTACATATTTTGTTGTACAAAATTTTAATCTAAGACATAGTCTTTAAAGTAATAAGGATTTCTTCTTCTCCTAATAACTTTTTCATCTGGTGGTGGATACTTCTCTCCACAATCTTCTTTCTCGTCTGGCCCAGCGCATTCTCTTTGTCTTTCGTCCTTGCCTTCTACCTCTTCGGATTTTTCATTAATCTCTTCTTGATCCTTTTTCCCTTGCCATCCCTTGAGTTGACTGACGTTCTATGATGATATATTTACGTTGGCCTTTTGGTACTAAATGCTTCCGATGGCAATGAGCAATTGAGGACCCAAAAGAATTAATATGCTCAGTTACAGGCCCTTTCTCATTTTTATTATATGGTGTAGGGTGTCCACGTAAATCATTTACAGCTTGAAGTTATTCTAGAGAAGTATTTTTAAGAACCGTTCGCAAGGTTTTGTCGAGCGATTTACCATAACCAAGAGCAGTGAGGAAAAATGTTTTACACACTTCTTGTTTAACACCTACTTCATCTTTACAGAAATACTTTGAGGAGAATTTTCTGCGAGATTCTTGTCCTACAGTGTTCCTCTTGGTCGCTGATTTTTGAGTGTAATTCACCATATGTTTTCTATTCTTTAGGTGTCATTTTCCAAAACTGGTTGTTTATTTCGGTTCTTATTTTTTCAGTTATTTTCATAGAACATTTCTTTTTGCACTTAAATGTACAACCTGGTTTTATATTATGTCTCTTTACCTTGTCTTCATGTTTTAATTTCAGCCGCGTAGCAAGTGATGTATCGTACTTTTTCCGTTTTCGTTTTGTATCTCGAACAGTAAAATTGTTCATAGCATTCTCAAAAATAAGTTCATCGCATGCCCAGCTACGTCTTCAGTCATTTCTATTTTGTAAAATAACAGCTGCAACTGGTAAAGCACTGTCGTCGTAATCCTGTTCATATTCTGAATCGTCGGTCCCTTCTTCACTTTCTAATGGAACATTTTCTTTGTCCTTTGCTCTTGAACAACTTGCTTCAGACCGCATCGCAGATACATGAGCTGCTTGTTGCATATTTAGAGCTCTAAATACTATTTGTTTGCCTCTGGAGCAGTACTTTGGAGGGTTATTCATTTAAAAAGAAAGGCCGCAATTAAAATGTTTTGACAACTGTCAAAGTGTAGCGCTTGTCGAAGCTTAATAAACGCCATCCGCGGTGCATATTTTTCGACGCTAAACCTAAGCGGAAAAGGCGTATCTGCATTATTTTTATCACATACGCCCTTTCGGCTAAGTATTTTTCTTATACGCCAAGTTCTCTTAGTAAAACATGTAAACATGTAGATACGTAATTTATTCTTAGGTATATTTACCGTACCTATACCCCATATATGGCCTTCAGCCTTAGGAAATAGAACAAGCATACTAGGAACTATTCATAGTGACATTTAACTCGTTTTGTACAAAAATGTAGATACGCCCTTTCAGCTTAGGACGGCAGAATACTTCTCTCGCACTGGACGCACTTTCAATAACCACGCTATCATCAGCAATAAAACAACTAACAGACTAAGGGAAAACCTAACCTAATAAAATAATTTTAAATTATGCAAATCTAAAGTATGCAATCTTAAAGCAAACAATTTTAAAATATGCAACATTTAAATTATGTAAAATTTAAGGTTACGGATGAGTAACTTCCTAGAATTTTTTTCTTAAGATTAAATTCTGAAAAATTATAGGATGTTAATCATCCGTAACTTTAAATTTTGCATAATTTAGAATTTGCATATTTTGTAGTTGCATATTTTAAAATTGTTTGTTTTAAGATTGCATAATTCAGATTTGCATAATTTAAAATTCCTTTATTAGGTCCGTTTTCCCTTAGAGAAGAAACGAAAAAGTCTTATTAAAAGCCGGTTGTGGGGGTGAGGGTGCTGCAGACCTGTTGATTTACGGCATTGCTGCACTCAGGAGTTGTTGTCTTGTGACAACAATTCAAGACCGACATCGCGGCGTATGCCGAGCCTTCAAGAGGTACCCCTGTTTTCAACAAAAAATGTCGGATCTAGACTTGCCAGTCGATAAACAGGCTCCCTGCTCAGCTGTCGTGTCGTGGCTAAGAGCTTGCACAGGGAACAACGGCGCCGGCTACTGTTACTGCTTGGAGCTAGCAGCTGCCGTTAAACCACACACTTTCTATCTCACAGATAGAGAAGTGCGGGGGACCTTGGCTTAACCGCCCGGGTCGAGAGGAGACAACCTCAATAAAAACCCCAAAGTCAGTGGTGGAACAGCTTATGCCGAAGACTTTTTGCCCGTTGCGGTATGGCCATATGGGTTAATTATGGTCACTAATAAGCGAACTCCGGATACCTGCCGCCTTCTGGTTTCAAGTAGGCTTGCCGTCCGAAAGGGGTAATAGGGTATGGGAGCACTGCCCCGGTCGACATTTAGTTCTTCCCTACTCGTGGGACCAATATGAGTACTGATCCATTTAAACTTTTAGAGTCCAATGCCGCTCCAAGTGCATTAGGGGAAGAAGCGCCCCTATCATACAGTCCTGTATCGAGTGTAGAGGACATGTTAATTGCCTCCACTTCTTACGAAAGTGACATTTTTACTACAACAACACGAATTCAGCTACGGCTTTGCGGTGCCGCAAGAAAAAGGATGAAATGGTTTCTAAATCAGGGACTCACACCTGAAGAAGCCCGACTAAAAGCGTTACAACCAATAAGCAAAGATGATGAAAGGCTGAAAAGTCTTAGATCAGATAGGTTCATCCCAAAAGGCAAGAACAAGAACCAAAGAACTGCCTACAGTGGTGAGTCTTCAAGTGGGATTACCGTTCCGCGGAGGCAAACCACACTGTCTCCTAGCTGTAAAGATTCTTGTGCATCGAAGCAAGAAACGCTTTCACTGCAGAGATCTGCATTAACGGTGGAGGATATGCTAGCTGCATCTACTTCTTGCAAAAGTAACATCTCAACTGTAGGAACCCGTGCTCAACCGCGGCTTGGAGGTGCCGCGAGAAAAAGAATGAAATGGTTAATAAAGCAAGGACTGGAACCTGAAGAAGCCCGATTGAAAGCGTTAGAGCCAATGGAGGAGACCAATAAAGGGCAGAAAAGACCTAGAACAGATAGTGGGATTACAACACCACGGGGACAAACCACATTGACACGTAGCCTCAAAGAGCCGGATGTACTCCAAAGCAAAAAGGTAGCCATACTACATGTAGATTACCCAGATGTGAATCTCACTACGGAACAAATGAAAGCCGTAGAAGAAGCTATACTTACGAAGATCGTTAACACTCAGGAAGGAGCCGTGAAGCCTAAGTTTCTGGGGACCACCGTCAGGACAGGATGGCTTGCTGTTAACTGTTCAAATGAAGCAACTGCCGAGTGGTTAAAAACGAACATTATTGCACTTCAGCCCTGGGAAGGTGCTAAACTAAAAGCCTTAGACGAGAAAGAGATTTCAAAGGTGCATATTAATGCCTACTTTCCAAACAGCTCGGAAGATAGCAACAAAACAATCCTGAAACTCGTCAAAGGTCAAAATGAGGACCTAAATACCGACGAATGGAACGTGTTGAAAAGACATACGGAGCGAAAAGATGCTCGCCTCACAATCGCGGTCGACCGCTTTTCTTACGAAACCCTCAAAAGATGTGACTTTAAAATAAATTACAAGTTTGGCCAGATGCGTGTAAGGCCCAAGAGTTCCAAGTCAAATGTACTTCTGGGGACTTAGTGTCAATACAAGTGGTACTGGTGGAACGGGGTTTGGAACAGGTAATGATTGCCTTGGTTTACATTCTCGCTGAGTCGGAACAGCCGCTGCCATTCGACTTTAGAAACATTACCGAGTACTGCAGCAAGAGCAGCAAAAGCTTCGTTCTACTCTCACGTGAATGTGTATCATAGAGAGATTCAGGCAGAAACAGAAGATAACTACTTTTATGATTTCTGTCTGTGTCCATACTACACATTATCAAGAATAGAAGGCGCGGATATTACATTTGAAATTTCATTCAAGCCAGAAAGTACCTATCATCATCTAGATCATCGGCCGAGGGCGAAGTCAGATAGACGCTGCGAAGCATGCGATGCGGGGTAGTGATATAAGTTTTAGCAAGATAACATACATACAAGAGAGTTGTGATAAATAAAAGTAAAGTGAAACGTGTATTGGAGTATCATTGTAAGAGCTATACCCCAACCCTCTCGCAAGGTTTCACTTTACTTTTATTTATCACAACTCTCTTGTATATATGTTATCTTGCTTAACTCTAACTTACAACTACTTAGCTCATCGATCTATACGCCAGAAGACACATCGCACACTGTCTCAGCGTCTATCTGACTTCCGACGTATCGGCCGATGATCTAGATGATGATAGTGGAACTTTCCGTGGCAATAAACATGTCTCCAAGGAAGTCTTACTATGAAAGCAACCACTTAGTGCGTTAGTGGAAGACGATTTTTTCCTTGAGTAATTTAGGGATAACATCTTCAACAGTTTGAAAATCTTAACTTATGTATATTTTCTGGGTACTCCAGATTTTTTGCCTTACCAATTTAGTCATTACCTTCTCTGAAAATTGTTACTTTTATCTGGAAATTTTAATGTAGCAAAGGAAAGTTGTAGCATAAATAAAAGGTCATATTTTATTATAGTTACATTTATTATGAAAATAAAACATACATTAGTTCATATAATTTGGATGTGAGGTAAGTTGATTTTAGTTACTCCAATTGAATTAGGAAACATAAATCTACATTTTTAACTAAATTATACTAAAAAGTTGTAATACTATAAAATGTAAGCAATTATTTAAAAAATAGAAACTTTAATTAATATTAAAATGTTAATATTTCTCATATATTGTAAATCACTTAGTATTTGTAAAAGAAAACTATTTTATACTTAACCTGTTGCCCACAATTATAACACCAAATAATATAAAAACGTTTCGCCATATCTGGAATAATATGTAATTGTATGAAGAACTGGAAATGTTGAAAATAGTACGTATAAATAAAACAGCAAGAGGTAATGTGAAAAACTTTTTTCTAAGTATAACTTTGAAATCATAGAGTGGGCACCATAAATAAGAAAAACCTCTGTTGCGTTTTGAAAAAAACATTAATTGAAATGAAAATTTTAATTTTCCTTAAGAGTAATTAATTATTAAAAAAAATCTCGTCCAGGGAAAAATCGAACCTCACATTTCCCATTTGTTGGGGGGGCATGCTAACCACTACACCATGGGGACCTAAGAGTTCACCTTTTTAAAACCTATTATTATTTGCCTGCAAATATATCAAGGGCAGCAATTTTTAATTTTACATGCCAATCACTAATTTAATTAATATATTTTGACTTACGTGGCTGTCGTGGTGTAATGGGCATCCCCCTGAAGCAGTGTTGAGGATATTTTTGTGGGGGGAGATTTTTTCGATAATTTCGTCGGAAACCCCGAGGAAAATTACAAATTTTCATAATTCACCGACGGAAGCCAAAATATATTAATTAAATTAGTGTACTTGGCATGTGAAAATAAAAATTGTCTATCAAAATATTACGATATATTTGTAAATAAAATAACTATGTACTAAAGAGTGAACTACTTAGTACTTAACGCCTAAGTAACTAATTCATGACACTACTTAGAGCTTTACAAATACTTATAGACTACGACCGATATGATGATAGCAATACAAGATTTACTGGTCCATAATGTACGTACATTATAAAAAAATACTACAAACACATTAGAATTCATCATTCATAGTGGTATCCCAGAACTCAATGGAGGTGCAATTGTTTCGTCCTGTATTATACTTAAATGAATATTGTTATTATGTTGGTTTATCTTTGGAATTAAGTAAATTAATACAAATATTTATATTCTCCTGCTCTGTAAGTTTTGTAAGTTGTCTTTTTCTTTTTTTTGTGGTGAAAAGTCTTCTTAGAGAATCAAGGTTCTTATTGTGTGGATTGGTATGATTCACATTTTCTTTGTTGGATTGCTGTTAATATTGGTTCAATTGGTCTTACAAGTTTTTGTACTGCTTCTGGCCATACGCATTTGCGTACAAGTTGATCGAGCTTAAAAGTCGGTGCAGTTTTATACTGCTTTATAATGTCGTACAATTCAATCTTTGTGAATCCAGCTTCGAATTGTATATTTTTTCCAATAAGCCATTCAACCATATCTGATTTACATGAAGCCATTGTCGGTTCCTTATCACAATGTATATTGTGATACGAAGCATTATCAACCACCAACACTGCTTTTTCAGGTAGATAGGGTAATACCTGTTTCTTGATCCATCGCATAAAATTTTCATTCATATCATGATAATCGCCTCTTTTTGTACCCGATCGAAATATAAGGAGCGCATTATTAATAAAACCCATTTCTGTACCAGCATGCATGATAATTAATCGTTGCCCTTTAAATATGGGTTTCCTTAAACCAGTAAAGGGAAATATCGGACCAACTTTTTGGGCTGAGTGTGACAGCTGTGAATATATGTTTCATCAATGTAAACAATCGGCCTTCCTTCATTACAGTATTCGGTAACTGTTCTAAGATACTGCATTCTTTTAAAACGTATCTCCTGGGATTCGATTAAAAGATGTCGGTTATCTGCAGCTTTCTGCCACCTACAATAAAATGATATTATTCATTGTTACACACAAGACGTATGCTTAATTTTTAACTACCTAAACCCTAAATTCAGCAGTAATCTACGTAAAGTAGAAATACTTCCATCAAATGGAACCTCAGTGTCAATTTGGCAAGTATTCCTAGAAATAAGAACATGTCTCTAAGAAATTAGTAGTAATTATTTATCTTACCTTTTAAAGATGGTCTTCTCTTATCAGTAATATAGAAATCGTAAATAATCCTTCTAATATGTTCTTCCTCCGCAGGCACAAATTTATTTTTGTGTGTGCTTTGGGTCGTTCCTTCCGTGGGGATCTAAATACTGATCTCCACGCTCTATGATTTTGTGTTCCTTAACAGTACGTTCGTAAGTATTTTCGGAAACACGTGTCAAAGCTACAGCTCTTTCTTTATAATTTGAAAGAGGTATTAGTTCACCAGATGTGCCCTCCTCTTTACAAAAACTAATCATGTGAATAATTTCACGGCCTTGGCTGTCCAATAACTTATTAAAAATACATACACAAAGTAACGATTACGGAATAAGGTACACAATGCCCACGCGAATGCTAACTTCAACAGCTGACTGCGAGTAGGACACTCGTATTTTTAAGCATAAACTCAACCATTTTGGTTTGCCGCATTACGTAAATCTGTCACGTGTGACGTAGCTTCTCATTTGAGTCGAGCTCTAATTGTCACTTATCTACACAATAAACTTACCTGCCAACAGATTCATATACCTTTACAATCAAGAGATAAATGCAGTAATATAAGCTGCGTTGTATCAGGAAGAGGGAAACGCATAACGCTCATCTTCTTTATCTAATATACATACTGTTATATTACAAATAACAATTAAAGATTTGAATTGGGGAGATAATCAGTTTTGTTTTTATTTTAAGTTTTTACTTACAAAAAAAAGAAAATGAGTTTAATCTAATTAAAATTACTTACAGTTATGTTGTGGCGTGTTTTTTATAGTGGTGTGTGGTACTGGCCCTTTTTCCCCCTCTTGGAAAAATTTTTTTTTTTTCCCCCCCCTTTTATTTTTGGTTCCTTCTTCCTTTTTTGGAAAACCTTTTTTTGGCCCCTTTTTCCCCTTCTTGGTAAAATCCTCTTATTTTTTCCCTTTGATGGTTTTCCCAATTAAATTTCTTCTTACTTTTAAAATTTTTCCCAAAATGATTTTCATATTTTGACAACGTTGGTGATGATTTATGGTTCACTTGAAATGTTTTTTAATATATTTGCACTGATAATTTCAATATATTAACTTATGTTGCAATTTTCTAAAATCAAAAAAAAAGATGTTTTATCTTAATTTGTTTTTCGTTGTATTTCTTTTTCCGTCGCCCCTAGCATTGCCAATTAACGACTTGATTTTTAAATTTTTGATGTTTTGAAGTTCGAACTCGGTGTTGCGGGGACGTAAGGATTTTGAGGTTTTTTTTCAAAAAATGTTTTTTTTGTTAGGGGGTGCTTTTTACAAAAAATGTTTTCAATATATAAAAAACTTAAAAAAGCTGAGATTTTGATTTCCCCCCGTAAC
Source organism: Dynastes hyllus (assembly GCA_029619255.2). Classification (NCBI taxonomy): domain Eukaryota; kingdom Metazoa; phylum Arthropoda; class Insecta; order Coleoptera; family Scarabaeidae; genus Dynastes; species Dynastes hyllus. Next base: position 4,240,802 of record JAROYC020000013.1, read on the forward strand.
ATATCTTAACTGCAAAGAAAAAAATTATAATTTTCGAGTTCCGACATTTTGATTATTTATATTAATTTCCCCAAAAAATTTTAAAAACAATATCAGCGAATTTATAAAAAAGAATGAATTTACATACGCTGTTCACGTTGGAGCATCCCACTACAATACGTATACAGGTTCGTCAGAATTTCCGCAGGCTCATTCACACGCCAGAAAGAGATGGCTGGATATGACGTAACGCGATCACTTGTGTGATTAACCTCCCACCGCTTTGCACTTGAGTTGTTTTTCAAAGGACAGAGCAGATAGTTCTACAATTACTATCAAACAGTTTCTTATGTGTCGTGTCTCTATCATTGTAACATAAAGGAGAAAACCGTAAATAAAATAAAAAGCGGAGTCTCTTTATTCCACACATGGATAACGGCCGAATCGGTACAACCACCATTGTTTAAAATATAGATCGACTGTCCTATAAGCTGCCTTTCCTTCATAATGGATTCCTCTTCCATTTTTAATGCGTTGTTAAAAAGTAAGTATGCGAGAACAAATAATAATTATTAGTAGTATTAGTTTTTTACTTAATATTTTAAAATAAAAACTTACTTCATTGGGTTTCGATGTTTGCTTAATTGTCAATAACTTCGTTGTAGTTATCTAGAAACAAAGTATAAATATAATATATACTCAAAAAGCTGGTGTTGCTGGTTGTCTTAGGGAACGTATTCCTCGCTGTTGGTGCACCTTTTTTTTCTCCTCCAGACAGTTGACCTAGTCCTCGAAGGTGATTTGTTGTTTCACCACGTAGCTCTTCACTCCTTTCGCCTTCTTGACGCATCCCTCTTTGAAGTCGTTGACGTTGATATCATTTCATTTCTCGCATTTGGAGATGTTTCTGCGTTGGATGGGAAAGGCAATGTCCCCGAGGTTCAACAATTCGGCATAGTGCGGATAGCTGGAGGTACGTTGACGATCTCTTTTAACACACGCGTTGAATGGCTAGCGGAAGAGGTAATTAAGAGCCGACACGCTGTGGAGTGCAGCTGTTCATATTAACCGCTAGATCGACGACTGGGGCAAACGCCCAGCCATTATCACGTTCCTATAATTGGATTTATAAGTATACTGCGATGTTCAAAAGTATAAAACGTACTTGAAACTTTTCTAGCTCTTAAAATAGGGCCTTGCATATGCTATTCGTACTAGGTACCCAAATCGGTGTCCATATTAATTATCCTATTCCTGGTAGTCAGTTGCTTCAAATCGTCCTCCCCATCAGGCGATATTCCCGTACAAGACGGTATTCACCTTTCAGAACGGCTGCTTGCGTAGCTCGCTCTTAATATGCCGGGCGAACAAGGTCTTCGCATCCTCGAAGGAAGTCCCGAGGTCCTGGTACTGCGGCACAAAGTCGTCTGCAATTTTGCATATGAACGTAAAACATACTACGTACGTGAAATTAAGTAATGAAAATCTTTTCACCGACAGTCTCCGCGTTCTTCGTCATTCGATTCAGCAATCGGATGTTGTTGGAGCACGCCTTGATAAAGGCGGTGACGTCGTCGCCCCTGCGGACGATGGATGTCACTTGACCTATGGACTTAATTAACCATCGATTTCACGAGTTGCGAAGTAATTTTACTGAAACATTAAAAATACTGTAATTAACAACAATCAAAGCTAATATAGAAAAAATATTTGCATAAGAAATCTGGCTATTCTAAAAGCCAAAATTCGTATGGTTATAATAATACACTAAATATTCCAATTTAAAAATTGAAGGCTAATATGGAACCAGAAATATAAATTAATATTAGACATTATTGACGTATTAAAATTACTCTTAGCATTGCAATAATTAATATGAGCTAACATTAAAAAGGTACTTAATGTTACAAGTTATTATAGGTTAAGACATACACTATTGCAATAATTGAAGCAAGACAGAAAATTTGAGTGATCAAAAACTTTAGCGAGTATACTGCCCGAATTCACGATACGGAATGTCGTAGATCGCTTGAGTTTTCGAAGTACCAGGAACAATCTTCCTCCGTCATGGATGGAGTTTGTCCGCAATTCCAGCTACTCGATCCATCTTCCGTGCGGACTAGCTTTATTTCCGGCGCTGCTATTTTGGATTCCATCCTTGAGACGGATGACGTAACTAAGTACGCTGGCATCTTAGTTGATGATCATCTGTGATCGATGTTCCCACAGAATACCAGGCTCGTGGTCCAATGCAGACGTGATGAGGGGGTTTGGACGGTCCTGGGCTCTTGGTGAGGTTTAGGGCTGCTGTCTCTAGCTGGTCGACCGTCTCTATCACCGTGATGGGGCCTAGAGTGTTGGCAACACGTTGTTTAAGGGCAGGCCAGGAAACAACGTGCTGTAGGGCGGGTTCGTCCTCTTCTGGCGCTGCGTCGCCAAGAAGGAGCAGGACTGGGTCGTGGTCCGATGACAGCTCAGTCAACGCGGTGAGTTGATGAGTCACGTTCATCACGACGATGTCAAGAATATCGGGGGCACCGTTGGCGGGATATATGATGGGTTCTGCTGGGGCGTCGACTATCAAGTAGTGGGCATCTGCAAATCGGCGTAGACGTCTGCCGTTGGAGTTTGACACTCTGGAGTTCCAGGACCGGTGTTTGCAATTGAGGTCACAGGCCAGGATGACCATTGCAGTGCTGTCGAAGGTCTTCGTCAAGCAGAGTGCGTGCCGGGGCATTGTAAGCTGAAACGAACCTGAGCAAGTGCGTTACCCTTTGGACGAAGGTACTGGCTGCTTCCATGTAGGTCTAGGGGCACATCAACGTGGTGGTCGATGGAAGATTTGATGAGAATAGCAGTACCTCTTCCTCGGGCACCCTCTCTGTCGGATCTGTAGATGCAGTAGTTTGAGACGCTGAAGCGATCTGCGGGTCGAAGATGGGTCTCGTTGACGAAAATTGCGTTCAACTGGTGTCTCTTTACTTCGAAGAGCCTCGACCAGTTGATTCTGGTATTTTTTTTTAGTTTCGTAAAACTTTGTTGCCAATAGAATTCTATCATCAGATAATCGTCCTTGCTTTCCTACATTAACATAAATTGTAGTTGGAATTAACTAATGCTATCAGCACCAGACTATAAAAGGTTTTGCAATTATAATATCAAGAGGGAGGTGGTATATATCTACCTATAATTTCACATTATTTCAATCTTTCATACAACACAATATAATTAGGATTTTACTCAATTATGTATGTAAGCGTCCACTAATATGTCTGTCAATCTCATACCTTCTATTTAAATATTTAATTTTTTAACAAAAATCTTTCAATCTCCTTCAAAGTACTCTCCATTGTAGCTAATACACTTGTCTAATCTTTTATTCCATCGTTAAGAACATTTTTTAAGTTCGTCTTCTGATGCCCGACAGCGCCTCCGTTGGTTTTTCCTTCACCTCAGCAACGTCGGCAAAACGCTTTCCTTTCATATCTCTTTTCATTTGGGGAAATAAGAAAAAGTCGCAGGGGCAAGGTCGGGTGAATAGGGGGAATGAGGCACGGGTCATTTTGGTTAAAAATTGTCGCACAGAGGCTGTGCGACGACTCCTCTCATATCGAAAAAACAAATCAGCGTTGCTTTGACGTTTAATTTCACTTGACGAGCTTTTTTGGGGTGAGGCGAACTTGAAGTCTTCCACTGGCTTGATTGTTGCGTCGTTTCGGGGTCGTAACCGTAGCACCATGATTCGCCACCTGTGATGACATTGGAAAAAAGTTTGGATCATTTCTGAACTCTTCTTTCAAAGCACAGCATGCTTCCACTCGACCTTGTTTTTGTTCAGCCGTCAGCAGTCGAGGTACGAATTTGACAGCCACCCTTTTCATCCCCAAATCTTTCGTTAAAATTCGCTGAACTGAACTCCAAGTTACTCCAGACAGCTCCACAACTTCTTCAATGGTCCGTCGTCGATCTTCCAGGATGATTTTTTTTTTACATTTTCATCGGTTTGGGCTGTGTAAGGACGACCAGAGCGAGGATTGTCATCAACTGCCATTTCACCTCTTTTGAAACGAAGCAACCACTCAAGCACTTGAGCTTTCCCAATAGCATCATCCTTGTAGGCCGTTTTTAACATTACAAGAGTTTCTGTGCCAGCTTTTCCGAGCAAGAAGTAAAACTACGGCCGCGCGCTGTTCACGAGAATCAGCCATTGTAAAAACCAGGAGCACCTAAAACGAGTGTCACTAAAAAATTCCCAAGCCGAACGGAACCTTCTTTAGCGACGACCCCTTGGCACTGACTGGGGGGCATTTTGTTTGGGGGTGGGGAAATAGTCGAGCGGTAGCCCAAATTGAAAAAAAATAGCGGTAGATTTAAATTTCCCAGAACGGTAGATGAGGATTTAATATTTAACAAATAGAAATTTTAAAAAATGAAAAAATATTTGTAAAAAGAAAAAAACATTTTTTTATATTGGAATTAAAAAAACATAAAAAAAAAATAATGACAACAAAACATAAATAAAAATTCATATATCTTCAAAAAAATTCCCCTTCAAAATTCTTATTCTAAATCAAAAAAATTTGGGCTTATATAAAAGCATTATTGTGTTTTTCCAAAAAGGAGTCGAAATTTTTAAATCCCCTGGGACATTTTTTTTATGTATTTTTTGTTTTTAAAAAATTTTTTAATCTTAGGGGAAGGGGGGAAAAAGTGGACCTTAAGGAAAATTGTATTTTCACAAAAACATGATTAATTATAGAATTTTTTCGCAAACATTTTGAATCTACAAAATCATAAAAATTACTAAATCATATATCTATAATTAAGTAAAATGAATAAAAAAGATCCTAGATGCATTTTTCTGGGGGATTACAAAATTGGCCCGTTTCCCCCCCAAAATTGGGGTAAAGTGGCCATTTTTCCTGATTGGGGTATTTTTTAAAAACAAATTTTAAAGTTTAACGGTGTTTATTTTACAACTTTTTTAAATAATAATACACACGAAAACCACAAAAAAAGTTCTTTTTTAAATTTTTAAAAATATCTTTTTTTTTAAAAACTCAACTAGTGATAAATATTTTTTTAATTGCATAAAAATAAGAAAGTAAAACGGTTTTTAAAAAAAGGGGAAAAATTTCAGTTTAATTTAGTCGAAAAAATTGACTGATAGAATTATTTGGTCACTAAAAAAATTCACAAATGAACTCATCGCCCCTCCTCTTCAAAACCCAAACACACTGTTCATGAGCCCAACGTTTACAGCTACAATCTAATCCAACCTTTTCCCCTTTTTTGGTTTGAAAACGCTTCATTGCAATAAAAACATTCGGGTCATCGTCGGAATCTTCTTCCCCGTCTTCTTCTTAAAAAAAGTTTTTTTTTAGCAGAAACCCTTTTTCTTTTTTTGGCCGTTTTTATTTTTTTTTTTTTAGTTCTTTTTTCTTTAAATTCTGTGGGGGCCCTTTTTGCTTGTATTTCTTCAAACTTTCTTTTCTTTTTAAAAAGCTCTTCTTCTTTTTTTTTTTTTTTCTTCAGCCAACTCCGTTTTCCGGGTTTGAAGTAATTATGGCAGCCCTTCCTTTCTTGGGGGTTTTGTCTCCCTTTTTGTTTCAAATTTCGGGCCTTTAGGGAGGGGTTTTTATATCCTTTGGGCTGAACTGAAATCCCCCTTTGGATTCTGAGGGGGGGTCTAACAGTTGAAAAAAGGACAGCAGGTGGATTTTAAATTTTTCCCCACAGTTAAAATAGGAACGGGAATTTGGTTTCCCCTGAGAGGCCCCCTTGGGAAGGTACAGCAGGTGGTTTTTGGGGAAAAATCCAGCAGCTGAAGAAGACTCATCAGGGGGACCTGAGAAGAGTTACCAATTGAAGGAAGCACAGCAGGAAACATTTTGAGAGGATCCAGCAGTTGAAAAAAGCAAAACATTTGGGGCTCATCTAAGCCCAAAGGAATGTCAGTCACCTCGGCAGCAGCGTAGTCATCATCAGTGAATACATTAGGATCTGGGGGAAGTTTCCCACACTTTCTAAATCCTTTGGGTTCTTCACGGGAAACCCTTGCACAAAAAGAAACCCTCATTCAAGAGAGAACTTATTTGAAACTGTGTAATGGTTCTCCCTGGATTGTTACGAAGAAGTTTTTCCGGAACCCTTGTGTGTAGAAAAGGTTTTAAAAGGTTCCATGAATCCAATCCAAAGGTTGTAGCTTGTGGGTACAGTGTGGGGGGAAACAAACCACTGTTGTATGGTTTTCCTTTTTTATTTTAATGAAATTTATATTCTTATTTTGAGTGGAAAGACCACCCCCTATTAGTAAAACTGGGGCTTGAGCGGTTTGGGTTTTTCATATTTTAAAAATGAATTTAAAAATTCCAAAAAAAAATCCTTTGCATCCCGCCGCTAGGATGGCATGCAAAAACAGTTCCGGGGGGAGCACCATCTTTTTAAATTCATTTTTTCAAATTTTTTCCGGAAATATTACAAAAGGCGGAATAAAATTTCCTCCCGCTGACATGCATACTTCGAAAGTGGACAACAAACCTCTTTGGGTGAATAAAAGCAAAGAATTGGGGCCCTTTCCTTTTAGCGCAAATACTTTGGGTGTTCTTGGACTGAACCGTCAAAAAATCAGTTTTTATCCACATTATAAATGCGATGACGGGGGAAAAGTGTTTGTCTTGCACTTGCTTTGGGGAAAAATAAAAAACTTTTTTAACGTTGACCTTGTTAAAAGCTTGAGCTCGAAAAAATTTATGTAGATTCCCGGCTTCCCAAGACTAATATTGGGGGGCCTTTCTCTGGGAAACTGCCCCTCCAGTCTTTTTCCTGCCATTTTGGACTCTTTTTTTAAAACGTGCGGTAGTTTGTTACGTTCTGCCAACTGGAATGCTAATCTCCCAAGGTCATTCATGTAATTCCATAAAAACGCTTTTTCCCTTTCAAAATATTCAACGATTTCTTGTTCTTTTTCTTAATTTAAAAACAAACCCGGCTTCCCCTAACCTTTTTTCCACAATTTCATCTCCCATTTTTTTCCCAAAAACCCCCTTTTCAGGGTAATTTCGGGGGCATTAAATTGCTTTGCTACTGTTGAAAAAGGCAATTTTTCATTCTTTACCCCTCTTTGCATTTTTCCCTTGCAACAGGGGCCCCCGATTGTTGGTCCGGGTTTCCCGGGCGTAGATTCGAAACCCTCTTTCTCTGGTATCTGAAACAATACCCAAATGGGTTTCAGCTGACAGCCTCAATCAAACAATTATAGCCTTATTTGGCTAAATGTAACAACGGAATAAATGAAATTTTAAAAAAGGGGCAAAACATAGGATTTTAACCTTTTTTTCAAAAGGGTTTTTTATCTTAAATATAATTATTATAGGTTTAACATAAAACATAGAATTAACTAACCTAATTTTTGGTAAAAGGATTAAAAAAAAAACATTCGGGGAAAAAGGGGCAACCCTTGGACTTTTCCCTCTGTACAAAAAACCACTTTTCCCCATCGGACGCCATTCCAATTTGGGGGTTTACAGAGAAGTGATCGAACCAAAAAAAGATGACAAAACCTATATTTGTAGTTCACTATACGTTGATTAAAAAGTGACATTGCAACAAGTGATAACTCTTAAAAATTAAAAAACGAGGAAGAAGAATAACATAAGTGGGCTTACCTTACATCAAACATTTAAAATCAGAAAATATTTTTGCAAAATATCGGAACCAGCTGTTTTTTTTGTCAAACTCCCCGACAACACTAACGGCGTCTATTAGAAATGGGGTTTGAACTTTCCCAGGAAAACCGGGACCTTTTAGGGAAAAAAAATTTTTGAATGGCCATTTTTCCCCCCTTCCCAAATTTTTTCCCCCTTCCCCTCTTGCCCTTAAAATTGGGCTTTTTTGTTTTTAAAAAATTTTCTTCTGAAAAAATTCTTTATCCAAAAATAGAAGAATGCGGGAAAACTTAATATATTAAAAACAAAATTGCACCCGGGTTTCCCCTATAATTTACTGCCATCGGATATTTTTTTATTACGTTAATTTTTTTAAAATTGAATCAGTTTCATTATATTTTCTTGCATTTTTTAAAACCCATTTATTGTCTACTTTTTTTGGGGTTTTTATTTCCGTCGACAATATTTGGAAAGTGAGTTAACAAGGGCACGAGCGATTCCTCTTTCCCGTTAAAAATGGTATTTAAAATCTAAGTATCTTAATCTTAAAATTTTAGATTGTTGCAAACTTAAATGTCCTTTTAAAATATAATCATTTGCCTTAGCTCCGAGATAAACGTTTTCTAAAGATTTATAATTCTGGGGATTTTTAACATTTGTTCCGGCAGTTGCGATATAATTAAATTTCGTTTAATAAAAAAATCCAACAGTTTTATATACATTACTTATTCTTGTATGCAAATTTAAAATTTTAGGTTATTTGATTAGAATTCTGTATTTAAATTATTAAACAAAGGAAGAGTATGTTCCAAGAAATACAAAAATGCCAAAGTTAACGGGTCTTGCAATTTTGCCAAAATGTTTTCAGAAGATTGTAATCTGTCGTTACTTACAGCATCGATAAAAAAAAATTAGGGCATTATAATGCTCTATCACCCGACAAACAACGCTTTCCAGAGAAAGCCAAGGTGTTTGTGAAGGATGTACTAATTTATTATTATGTTACTAATAACAATTAAAAGATTTGAATAGGAAAATAATCAGTTGTTTTTATTTTAAGCTTTTTACTTACAAAAAAGAAAATGAAATTTATCTAATTAAATTACTTACAGTTATGTAGTGGCGTGTGATATCTGTGTGTGTGTATAATCCTAATGGTTCCTTCTTCCCTCTTGGTAAAATCCTCTTATTTTGGAGGCCTTTGATCTTCTTCTCCAATTAACTTAAAGTTTTCCAACTGATTTAATATTCTTGACAATCGTTGGTGATGATTTATGGTTCACTTAAAACGCTTTTCAATACATTTGCACTTATAAACTTTGACGATATTTTAACTTTTATATTGCAATTTCTAAATATCAATCGAAAGATGTTTGTTTTCTGTCAGAATTCTTTTCGTTGCTAACTTCTCTTTTTTCTCGTCGTCCCTAGCATTGCCATTCTAACGACTTGATATTTAATTTTGATGTTTTGAAGATCGAGGGATTTTGACGGTTATTTCCAAATACAGTGTATTTTTTGTGTGAAATGTAATAAAATAAGCTGCAATTTTGATTCTCCCCCGTAATATATCATTAACCGAGTAGAAGTAGAAGATTAATAATATAAATAATCAAAATGTCGGAATTCGAATATTAGTCGAAAATAATTCAAGTTCCGCATAACACCCTATTCAAATCTAATATCAGCGAATTTTGATATAATACTAATTAGAATGAATTTAGCAACATATTAACATACGCTTTTCACGTTGGAACATCCCACTACATTATGTATTTTTGTGAAAGTAAATTTCTGAAACATTTTTAAAGCTTCTTCTGCTATAAACAATTATGACTTCTGTAAATTTCCATAAATTGCGTTAGAATTTCTCGTGTCCAATCTCAGATAATGATGGTGAAAATACTTACTCGCGCGTATCCACTAACGGGGTGATTTTAACGACAAGTTAAAACTTGCAGATTGTATTTGTACGAAATTCTTTATGGCGCCATACATGGCTCGGGGTTAGCCCATTAACGCACCGATATCTACGAATTTGGCTCGCCACGTATCATATATGACATATTTCGTTCGTGTTTGAGGCGCTAATAGATTCGGCATTGTCCGAGTCTTCTTCTTCAAGTTGTGCCTCAGTAACTTCATTGATGTGGTGTTGAATATTCTTGTACGGCATTCGGATGAGGAGTCGGGACCCTTCGAGAAGCATGACAATTTACCCTGAATATGCAAGGAATAAATGCGCATCGCTTCTGCTTGCCGCAAAGAATGAACAAGGGAATTTTGTTGAGGCACAGTTTCAAGTATTTCTTTTGGTGGCTTTCTTTTATAGGGGTAAATAATCATCGGCTGCGAAAGGTCGTCATTGACGCTAAAGGTATACATTACTGTAAGCAATGCTTTTGCCACGCCTTGATCTACTTCATATACATTTTTTGTACCTTTGCAAGCTAATACTTTATTATTTTTCGGGCAATGAAGGAAATTTGTTTCGTCCCCATTGAATACTCTAACAGAATCGTTTAAAGTATGTTTTAAGCCCTCTCTTTCTAGTTCATTCTCGATGCTTTCAAACCAGTTGTTTATATTCATTTCACTAATATAAGCGCTGGGTAACGGATCCAGTTGTTCTGAGGCACAGCTCGGAATATCTTTTTGTAAAGGCCCGGTACCATCCCTTACTGGGTGAACCATCCGGAAAGGGAGTACTCCTATTGCAAGATTTAATAAAGTTTTGTACGCTACACTGTACACCTTCTATTGTCCTTGGAAAGCCTTTCCTTTGACATGCATTTGCCCACCTGACAGTAACACTTAATTAGATACCTATTGGACAATAAAGAAATCCACTTACTCAACCAATGTTGCCTCTTCTTCTGTGGTTAGATAACATGTAGCTGGGGCACTGCCGGGCTTTTACGTTTGTCCCCCATTCGAAATTCTATAGCCTTAGATATACCAAAAACTTTTGATGCCTTCAATTTTGGCATGCCATCTCTGACAGCCTGAACTGCTTTTGTAATTTTATCCTCTCTTTCATTCATATTTCCTTTAAAATAGTATACAGTGGTTGGCATCTAAGTTTTTAGAATACAATTTATTACATAAGGGATTTTTTGATTACAGGTACATACGTTAATAATATACAAGTAATGATGAACAACTATCTATATTTATTCTTTCACTGGCGTAAAAATAAAAACAATTTCCCTGACATTAATCTATAATGAAAACAAGTTCAAGTGACACCGATTTTTTTATTGCTTTGATAGCACTTTGATTATCAACATATAAAAACACATTGTTTTAATATGTTTTTCACCGATTTCACCCAACATTTAACGTCATTTTTTTATGTTTAATCCTGATTGCTTCTTTTGCGGCTTCTGAAGCTGCGATAAATTCTGCTTCTGTTGTTGATAGCGATGCGCAGTTTTGACGGCGTGTACTCCAGGTAATTGCTCCATCGGCAAGTTTAAATAGGCACCCACTAGTTGATCTCCTGGTGTCAAAGTCACTTGCGAAGCCTGCATCACTGTGGCTTATGATGTCGCATCCAGTAGGGTTATACCATACTTGCTAGTACCCTTGAGGTAGTTTATTATGCGTTTGACAGCACCACTCTTAAATTTGTTTTGAAAACGGCTAAATTTACAGCATATATTATGTCGGGTCTAGCTGCAATAGCAGCGAACATAAGAAAAGCAACGGCTTCTCTATAGGGTATATCTAACAGGATTGGATTTTCGTTGTCTTTGGAGAGTACTGTGTAAGGATTCGCAGCTACATTACAAGCCCGAGAGTCTTCTAAATCAAAACGTGTAACAACTGAGCCTATGTAATTACTGAGATGAATAAAAATAGATTCATCTTTACAGCGTTCTATTTAAAGACCCAGAAAATATGAGGGTTCACTAAATGTCACTTCAAACTCGAATTCTAATTTGTCCATCACAGTTTTTAACGTTTCTTTCGCTTTGGCAAAAATAAGACCATCGTTGACATATAGCACCATTATTACACCGTCACCATTTATGTATCTTTTAAACACGCACTCATCATTATCACAAGGTTTAAGTCCAAAACCTTAAAAATTCTTTAAACCGTTCGTTCCAATTTCGCGGAAACTGCTTGTGACCGTACAGCAATTTTTTCGTTTTACACAGTTCGGTTTTTTTGCCATGCCCGGAGGTGATTCTATGTATATTTCTTCTGATAGCGTACCATAAAGGAATGCAGTTTTGATATCAAATTGCACTATGTGGTGTTTTTCTTTTGCTGCATTCGCCAGGGCTATTTTAATTGTGTAAAATCGAGCAGTAGGAGCAATGTTTCTTTGTCTCTTCAATCTTGTCCTTCGATTTAGGAAAATCCTTTCGTACATAATCTGACCTTGTATCTTTTAATATCACCATCAGCCTTCTTTTTCACTTTAAAAACCTATAATCAATAACATCTAGTATAAATTGTTTGATACACGAGTGGCACACGCTACTAATAAATTTTTGTCATAAATCTTTGCATACTCTTTTTGTTGGATTATTTTCATGTCTTTATTCGTAAGCACTCTTTCAGAAAATAAATTCCGTTTTAATTCTGGAACGTATAGTACGGGAGAGTGGGGTCACTTTGGACACATTTTGCTTTAATTAAAGTATATCGGTTTATAAAAGAATGAGAGTAATGAATCTATGCCCATCTTTAAACTATACTTGTTTGGTAACTATAAATAACGGTGTTATTTTATAAGAAGTCATTAGTTTGCTTGTATTAATAATTTTAAGACCTGATGTTTTTTGTCCGAAATAACCCCTGATGGGGATCAGTTTGAACAAATTGTTAAATCGTGTGGGGTCAGTTCATATAGTACTAATAATGAATGCGTAACTGTATGTAGTATGTATACTTAGAATAAATACGCATATCCTGAACCAATTTTATTATAAATAAATTAGACAAAGATATAATTTGTTTATTTGAGATATTAAAAAAACATAATTATAAATTCTTGGATTATGTTAAAAAAGAATCTTAAAATATAAAAACTAAAGTCCATATCAGACTTAAAATACTGTTGAGTTCTGGCTGTTCCAGGTTGCCTCTTCGGTTTAGGGAGTAAAGATACGATATCCTGGCGATCAACTAAGGAGAAATATAAAGGCCCCGAATCCGAGATAACTGATGTACATTGAGGGTCGCAGGTCCGTAATTTTAGGCTGCAGCAGTTACGGCTCTTGGAGGTTGTGGCCGGCACCTTACGCAAACCACGCTGAGTCGATTCAGGAGAAATATTTCTCTAAGTGTATAGCGAAGTAGCGTTATTTCTAGTGCAGCACTAAATTTAGCTATGTTACACAACATATCAATAGAACAAAAGTATCTTGAAGTAGGTCATCCTCAGATTCAGTCGATTCTAGGAAGTGTGTAAGAAACCGAAATATTGATGTTCCGGCGGACTATGCGGACATTTACAAAAAGCTAGGAGGAAACCTCCCCATACGATGTCAAGTATTTGGATCACAATTTAATTTAAAGTTTTGGCAATTATTGTGTGATGGTTTTTCTTGTTTTAGGTTATTAGATATTAGAGCGTTAAGGTATATTCCCCAACTAGTGACATTTTATATAAATTGAGATTTTTGGACCAGCGGGAAATTTTACCACAACGCCTTCGAAAAATAACAAGCACATGTTCTTGGGCACAAATGGATGGTATACACCCAGAGCGATTAAAAATGAGTGCTATAAAGTGTTCCCACTTACAGGATTTGAAAAGTGCAGTGGATATCGATTATAACGACATATCGGTTTTTACGACGAAATTTAAAAGTCCCGGTTAGAAAGCAAAACTGGCAAATATGGCTTAAAATTTGGACCAAATTAACTTTTATAACGACTAACAGATCACATCACGTAGGCAACGCGTTATTTCCCTGGCAATAACTCCGGGGAAGTACCGAATTCTCTAGAGGAGGATACAAAGACGAAGAAATTTTCAACGCGAATGAAACTGACTTATTTTTCAGGATTATGCCAGACAAAACGATAAAATTTAAAGGAGAAAAATGTACTGGGGAATACTTTCTAAGGCGAGATTGTAGTAGCAAATATGACTAGATCTGAAAAAATAAGAGTTGTAGTTATTGGAAAAACTAAGCGGCCTGGATGTTTTAAAAATGTAAAATCCTTACCCGTTGAATATGAAAATAACCCAAAAGCATGGATGACATCAGCATTATTTGGAAAAATAATTATACGATCGGACAATAAACTCATTCGACAAAAAAAGAAAATTCTATTGCTTTGGACAACTGTCCAACTTACCCAAGCATTCAAAAGTTAAAAGCTATAAAAGTTGTTTTCCTTCCTCCAAATACCACATCAGTTCTTCAACAAATGGACCAGGGTGTGATAAAGAGCCTAAAAAAACATTTTAGAAAGCTTGAAATCATGCAGCTTTTAAAGGATATTGATGAGAAAGGTGTTCCTGAAAGCTATTCTTTTAGTTTCTAAACCTTGGGATCGCGTTTCTCAACGGACAATAATAAATTGTTTTGCACATGGTGGATTTCATTAACATGCAACAGAAAATTCTGTCGATGAAGATGATCTACCCCTAGCAGAGTGGTTTCGACTACAAAATGATACGGCTGACGATTAGGAAAGCTTACCTTTAGCTGAATGGGTCCGAACTTTACCTGTAGTTAATTTAGCAACTCCACTCCGAATCTAAATCTAAAATAAAAAATCCACTAGGTATTAAACTGAATCTATATTCATTTACCCTCGTTAGTAATCTAAATATTGTTTTTATTCAAAGTTTCTTTAATTAAGGTAAACTCGGGTAAGTGTGACCGCATTTTCCGTTAGTTGGTTTTGTTTAAACATTTTTCGTTACTCGCGGTAATATTTTTGAGTCGACAGATTGTTTACGCTAGGCCTCAACATATAGATTTTGTATTGTAGCTGCTTCAAAATGGTCGAAAACATGACAAAAAAGTTATTAAATATTTTTTAAAACAATGTCTGTAGGTCACACTTTCCCAACCAGTTGGGGCAAGTGTGACAATGGCTTATAGTGCCACCAAATCGTATTACTATTTACACTAAAAGGGCAAGTGTGAAAATTTGAACAAAATTTATTACCCTGTTTTGGAATTTTAAATAGCTTTATTAACAAAAATGGTACAAACTTTTAGAAATTATAAATGTAAACCAGCAAAATCTACTTGAAACTGCAAATTCTCTCTTCTACCTGTAACTGGTTTAGGCAAAACTCTGATAATGTCTTCTTCAACCACCGTGTCAATATCTTCTACTTCCGGCCAAATGAAGGTACTTTTTCTATATTTCAAGAATGTAACTAGCCATCCTTCGTCTTGCTTACTTTTAATCTGTCCAACAAAGTGCTTAATACTTTTTTTGGAAGTATATTCTACAATAACCCAGCTTCCATTAGTAATTTGGGGCATCTCTTCTTCCTCTTCATCAAATACCTCAGGGTCTATGTCATCGTCTGTATCTACAAATACTGGATCTTCCATTCCTTCTTCAGAGTTCGAGTCGCTAACACTATATTTTGTTTTTGCTTGTTGTGGTTTATTAGTTTTCATTTTAGGTTTATTTTTCTTAGACTTCTTATTCCCTTTTTCCTTTTCTTCTCGTTCTTTTGCAAGTTTCTCCAATACCTCTTGAGAAGTTATTACTTCGGCACCTGCGGCTACTTTTTCCGCTTTACTGGTCCATCATTTCTTGGAGTTTGTTTGATAGTATGTAATAATAACTCTTCAAAACTTACTTTTGATGTAATATGTCCACACGAAGGTCCAGCGACATCAACTATTTCCTCATTGTCTGTGTTATCTTGAACGTTGTCGATTGCATCTGCATCTACCTCATTCGTTGTGGCCTGTTGTAAGTTCTTATACCTTTTTAAAGCTTCTGGATCGTACTTGACTTCGGGAATTACATTGCGATTAAATGGATGAATACCCGCTTTTCTGAAGCCGTTTCTAATTATCTCTGCATTCAAGTCCTTCCATGTTTTCAATTAGTTCTGAGAACACTTTCTTAGGTATTTTTAGCCCAACATTTTTTCTTTGCCATGCCACGAGTTTTAAGTCCCAACTATCTTTTACAGATTTGAAGACTGACAAGTCCAAAGGCTGCAAAAGATGACTTGTATGTGGGGGCAGTTTGAGAATGGTTACATCATTAGCACGTGCTAATTCAATAAGAGGAATATTAACATGTGTACTGTGCCCATCATATATTATTAGAACTGGTCTAGTTGTTCCCAGTGCAGGAAGCAATGTTTTTTCAAAATAATTCAAAAAAATATCTGCTACCATCCAGCCATTAGGACTGGCTGCATATGCGGTCCCTTTGAAAGAATTTCCTTCGTCCGCTAACCAAGAATCCCAGATATGTTTTCCCTTAAATATGATCAAGGGTGGTGCCTTTATACCAGACGCAGAAACGGCTGACAAGACAGTGGTATTTTCTCTACCTGGTCCAGAAGTGGTTCTTGAACTGGGTTTTCCTTTCGCTCCAACAACTTTCGTTTTATGGGGATCATGTGACAAAGAGGTTTCGTCAAGATTCCATATCAATTCGGGTTTGTCATGAAGGTTAAGGTCCGTTAGAGTTTTATTTAATAAATCGAAATATTCATTGACCACAAAAGGGTCGGTCTGCTTTTTTCTGGAGTATTCAACTGGTTGCGGCTTCTTAATACTCAAATGGTGTCTTTTTTTGAAATTTGCAAACCATTCGTTTCCAGGAGTATTATGCCTGAAGGGGGTTTTTATCTTATTTTCAGTGACAAAATCTGAAACTATATGTAGCACTTCTGTACGGGAAATACCAAATCCCCATTGCTCCAGTATTTTAAGACCTTTAGCAAGTCGTTCCTCATCTTCATCTGGAATAACCGGGGGCCTTCCCTGCGTTTTACTTTTTAAACCCCGACTACCAGTCACATGGTAAAATAATGTCGTTTTAGGAATCTTATATAATTTGTGAGCCCTATATATGGTCAGGACTCCCCTTTTAATCTCCGAAACGGCAGTAGCGATATCATCTTTTGAGTATTGTGAAGCTCTTTGCGTTTTACGCAGCACCTCACCATTGGGAGGCCTAAAACAAAATCAAGTCTCGGTGTCTGACACTTCAAATAACAGGTTCACACTTTTTCGTTAAATCGGGTCACACTAACCTCAAAATAAGTTTTTTTTGAGGTAAGTGTGACCTACATTATAAAATTATTATAAAAGCACAGATGAAAATTTTGCATACTGCATATTCAACTCTCGCTTCTAAACTATATACAACTGATTAACAATTCAGACTTACCGTAAGTTTAACGCTGATTATAATTTTTTCAAAAATCACCTACGCACTCGTTCAACAGCTGAGTATAAGTAACTGCGAAATATTGTCGAATATTTCTGGAACGTTTGGCATTACAGGACTCCTCTTGTAGCCCATGCCTTTGGCACAGTTACACTACTGCCTGTGAGATAGCGCTATGATTGGTGTAACGGCGTTGGATTTCCAATGCATGTTCACACTTGCCCCAGAATCACACTTACCCGAGTTTACCTTACTGTGCCCTTTTAAATTGGGAGATTTACAGTGAGTTGCATAAATAAGTCTGCATACACTGCTATGATTTACAACAATCTCAATTATATATTATTGTTAAATCGACAAAAGTATGTGGAACATTCAGAAATAAAATGTATGACTTATTGTTGTTTTAAGAAATAAAATTCTGCGGTATCTGCCGCTCGTCGTAAATATTACAGCAAAAAATCTAGGGAAGTACCGATTTCGCGGTTGCAAAAATGTGCATACAATGGAGTTTTCCCGAATATTACGTGGATATAAATAAAACTAAACAGATAGGCATTATTTAGCGTACGTGATAATACCTTGTCAATGTGATACAATCAGTCTAAAAGTATAAGACCATATAACACGAACGAAAATAAAATGTCATCGAATAAAAGAAAGAAATTATCTGAAGGAGAGAGGAATATTATTATTGCTTTGCACAAGGAAAGAAAATCCTATGGGGAAATATCAAATGTGGTTAAAAGATCATGATCAACAATACAGAGTATTGTGAAACGGTTTAGTTTCAGAAATACAACAAGAAGTAAACCGAGATCCGGTAGGCCACGCAAAATTAAAGGAAGTGAGGAAAAATATATTACGCGAACTGTAAATAAAGAACCTCAATCAAGTCTAAAACAACTTAAAAATCAATTAGAAACATATTTTGGTACTATTTTGTTCATCGAACTACAGTAAGCAGAGCCTGGAACCGAGTTCATATTAAGGCGCGTGTTGCTGCCAAAAAGCCTTACATTTCTGCCACCAATAAAAAGAAAAGGTTGGAGTTTGCAAAACAATATACTAATAAATCAACGGATTTCTGGAAAACTGTACTATTCTCCAATGAGAGCAAATTTAATATACGCGGCAATGACAGGAGAAAATACGTATGGAGACGCGCTGGAGAGCGATATCT
Organism: Dynastes hyllus; assembly: GCA_029619255.2. Taxonomy (NCBI): domain Eukaryota; kingdom Metazoa; phylum Arthropoda; class Insecta; order Coleoptera; family Scarabaeidae; genus Dynastes; species Dynastes hyllus. Next base: position 4,258,985 of record JAROYC020000013.1, read on the forward strand.
CCCAAAATATACACAAGATACCGTGAAACCTGGAGGAGGAAATGTCGTAGTATGGGGTTGTATGTCAGGATCAGGAACAGGAAGATTGGAAATCATGAGGAATGGGCTTTGATTTGTTCACAAAGCGCGTCTGCTGTCGTGATTGCAGCAGACGCGCTTTATGAACAAATCAAAGCTTTTTTTCTTAAATTCAAGATTGATTATAAAAATCAATTAATTGGTTTTGTTGCCGACGGGGCCAGTGCAATGATGAGTGTCCATAATTTTCTTTCTGTTAAATTAAAAGCTGATGTTGTCATTCTTTCAATCTCTGTGCAAATTACGCATGTAGAATTGCCTGAGATGATTGAAGAACTTGCAAGAGACATTTATTGCTATTTTCAACATAGTTACAGAAGACAAACTGAATTAGGTGAATTCCAACAATTTGCAAATGTAAAACCGTACAAATTACTTGAACTATCACAGGCAAGATGGTTATCTTTGCATCAAGTTGTAGCACGACTTTTGGAGCAGTTTAACGCATTAATATTATATTTTACAGATCAAACTGTACAAAATATCGACAAAGCAAATTCGATTTTGGTCAGATTAAGGGATCCCTCAGTGAAATTATATTACTATTTCTTAGATTATGTTCTACCATTCTTTAACAATATAAATTTAGAAATGCAATCTGAAGATATAAAAATTCATACATTATATGATAGAATTGAGAATGTCCTTAGAAATCTGCTAGGTTGCTATATAAAAAAAGATAATTTGGAAAAAACTGCGATTGATGAAATTCATTATAAAAATCTCCACAACTTTCTACCACCACTTGATGAAATGTATTTAGGTGCTTATGTTGACGGTGTAATTTCTAATAACACACATGGATTAAATAGAAATGAACTGCATAATCTCCGCAAGAAGTGCTTAGAGTTTATAATTGAGAGTTGCGATGAAATTTACAAACGATTTGAGAGTACCATCAACAAAAATTTTGAAAGAATTAGTAATTATCAGTCCAGAACAAGTAATTACCAAAAGACACAATTCAATCGCTTCCTTTAGCTAGATATTTTCCCAATCTTGTCCCACTGAACAAATTGAATGATTTAAACCGAGAGTGGCGGCAACTTCGAAATATCGACATGAACGATTGCAAAAATCTTAACATATCGAAATTTTGGACAAAAGTGTTTCAAACAAAATATGCTGATGATTCGTTGATGTTTCCTACTCTTTCTGAGTTTGTATTCAACATCTTGTGTTTGCCACATTCAAGTGCCATTGTAGAAAGAATTTTCCCAGCAATATCTTTGAATAAAACAAAGATTCGATCTAGATTATCTACGGAGATGTTAAGTGGCATTTTACATACAGAGACGTTAAAAAATGAAAACCGTTTTAATTTTAATGTAGATTTTAATTTGTTAAAGAAATTGAACACTAAGATATACTCCTAAGCTTATATATTTATCATTATTTATTTCTTATTTATATACTTACTATTATATTATACAATATTATCTATTATTTTATTAATCATCATAAACTCATATATTTATCATTTATGATTATTTATTTATTATTTATATACTTGTTGTATTATATAATATTATGTATTATTTTATTAATTACTCATCTGTGTTGAATATTATGTCTATCATGTAACTAACTCTTAAATGGACTATTGTTTAACTAAGTTTATTTCCTATTTCTATTAGAAAGTTAAATAAATTATTTTTCGTACATTGTAGTATTATTATGCACCCAGTAATACAGCATAAGATCGTTGGTTGCACATGAGAAAAAATCTGGAAATTTCTAGGGATTTTTACCAGCTCTATCTAGGGATGGAATAACGTGGCAACACTGGACCGTTGTACTATGTTGCTATGTATGTACTATATATTACTACGATTTCATATTACCGCACCCTAATTCAGTTTTATATTTTGCTGTCATTGTTCCCTCGTACTACTCATCTTCATTCTAGCAAGAGACATTGGAAACCATTTGTACTGGAATCCCGCGAAAGCTTTATATTCCTCGTCACTGTAAGTACATTGCATTTAATTACATTTTCTTGTTTGGTATGTAATAATATTTTTAGACAGCTTCAAATATCCACATCACCATCGATAAAAGAAAAGAGGAATTAGCACAATGGACTTACAGTTGAACCATACGTTCTTATTGTTGGTTCTAACGTTAACACAATAACCGGTGCTTATATGGTATGACCACTTATACAAAATTACTTCTGTTTTAAAGGCAGTATACACCTGCTTTGAAATATGTGATGTTTTGCATGCAGGATATCCTAAAGAAAATGAACATATATGACTATTTTCACAAAAGGTTATGTACAAGATTGCTAGTTTGTGATCAAAAAATGCCTGTGCTAGAATCGTTCATTTCCGAATTCGTATTAATTATGAATTAGTTGTACCTTCAGAGAAGGCAATTTTTAGCTCGTTACTACTTATTAATATTAGTTTGTTTTTAAGTATTGCATATTACAAGATATTTACATTGCTGATTTATACGTATATTAATAAGATTGGCCGATGGCGCACTTGTGCCTACGGATTAACCATCGCTTATAATTGTGGGGATGACAGCTGGTACTAGTGTCGCATCTATGCCCTGTCCTTCCAGCACCAGCGGCACATGCGCCAATGTTTGCTTGGTACGCGTTGGAACCTTGGTCTGTATACTACTTTAATAGGCATCATGTTGTTGACCGGTCGTCGCGCCAGTCGCACTACTGCGAGCATGGGGAATTCAGTTTAATCAGTAAGGCTAGATCTTGTTTTAGTTCCGGTGAACATAATGCAGCGCTACTAGTATCTATTCAACTATTTTCTGCGCCTGCGCGATGAAAACAAAATGGTGGGCTATATTTTTGTGTGATTAAACACTATATTGTATAATTAAAAGTTTTTTGGAATCTGAGGAAGTAAGTTCAAATTATTGTTTATGAGTAAACTTCCATGTTTTCAGGTTCAGTGTTAATAGTTTTAGCTTCGAATTCCTTGTTGTACGCCTTACGTGTTATTTCCCGATTAAATTAAACATCTTCGTATCACAGCAAAAATAATTAATCTTCTATTTCATACTATTAATTTAATAAGATGTTATTTATGTGTAAACAGTCAACACCAAAATACATTTCTTCTTATTAGGCCTTGAACTTCAATATTTCTTACTTACTGCAATATGGTGAAATATAGAAGTTGTTCTGTCAAAGGTTGTACAGATAAAACCGCAACAAGGCATAGTTTTCCGAATCCAACAACATACCCTTCGAGGTTCAACAGATGGAAAGTTTATTTAACTTGAATCAAGAAGCTATATTGAAATCTCGAAAGGTGCGTTCTCATCATTTCGCCCCATGCTCGAGAAAAACCTTGTCACATTCAACAGAAGATGCCGTTCCTACATTAGGGCTGCCAACACTTCATTTCTACTCTCCAAATGCATACAATTATGTTGGATCTACCTTTAACAAATGTCTGCCACATCCAAATATAATTAGGAAATGGTATTCTTCCATAGATGAATCTCCAGGCTATACAGCAAATGCTATTAAAGCACTGCAGATGAAAGCATTGGACATGAAAAAAGATGGCAAAGCGCTGTAATGATGGACGAAATGGCAATAAGACGCCATATTGATTTTGTCAACGGACAATTATATGGCTATATCAACTATGGCATTGACCTCGCAAAAGAAGCCCTGGTGTTTCTGGTTGTCGGTGTTAATTGCTACTGGAAAATTCCTATTGGTTATTTCTGCGGGAATCAGTGCTGAATCAAAAGCCAACTTGGTTCGAGGTTGCCTACGAGCAATCAATTTTGATGGGGTTAAAGTAATCTCCCTTACTTTTGATGGTGCAGCGACGAATTTGCCAATGGATTGGTATTTAGGAGGAAATTTTACATATGGTGGTTTAAAAATGTATTTCATGCATCCCGAAACAAAGGAAAAAATATATATCATTTTTGATGCATGTTATATGCTGAAATTTGTTAGAAACGCTGTTTGATTGTTGAAAAGAAGATTTATGTTTACTTTTATAATGTATTTAATGTAACTATTACACAGAGCTTGTATTTTACATGTGTTGCTATAATCGTTGACGGGGTGACTCTCTCGTTTCGTTTTTTGCCGCATGGTGGCGACGATGACTATTGTAAATGTACGAGACACAAATGAAACTGACATGTACAATAAGGCACAAATAAAACTGAACAAACGCTTTGGCAGATTTAGGCTTGATGCATGTCATATGCTGAAATTTGTTAGAAACGCTTTGGCAGATTTAGGCTCAATTAACATCAATAATAATAATCCAATAGAGTGGCGCTACTTGGTTGATTTGAATAAAATACAATATGCGGAAGGGTTGAGATTAGCAAACAAATTGAGTAATAGATACATACATTTCCAACAGGAAAAAATTTAAGTTAGATTAGCAGCACAAACTTTAAGTAACAGTGTTTCTGACAGTTTGATGTATTTGGACCAATATTTAAAATTACCTTATTTCCAACGCGTAGATCACACGGCAAATTTTTTAAAACCTTTGATAAATTGTTTGATTTGCTAAATAGTAGGAACTCTCTTAGCAAAAATCCGTATCGTAAACCACTTTCTCAATATAATTTAATTAAAAAAAAAAAGCTTAGTGGAACACGGAAGTACATTATTTGTTTATTTTTTAATAATGAAAGAATTGTGGAAGGAAGAAGGAAAACTGGATTCTTAGGTTTTCTAATTAATATGAGCAGTATTGAAAATATTGTTAAAGATTATGTTATGGAAAAAAAAATATCTTCAATACTTGCTTACATACAAATTAAGCCAGGCTCATCTGGAAATGTTCTTTTCTGCCATTAGGAGTAAAGGGGGTTTTAATAACAATCCGACTGCCTTACATTTTCAAAGTGCTTATAAACGGTTACTCCAATTTTGCAAATGCCCTGCCCATTGATACCAGAACAATATTATCAATATCCTCCTCTCAAAAATTACAAAATGTGCAAGTTGCGGATAATTTAGCATTAGCTATTGACAGAAATCCATTTCAAGATTTTGAATCCAATGTAAATGATACAAGTAAGCAATATCAAACTGATGTAATTTAATTTATTGCAGGATATATAGTCAGACAAATAAAAAACAAGATAGACTGTGAGTATGTTTTATGGCAGAATTCTCCTAATGGAAAATTTATTAGCCAAAAGTCCAGAGGTGGCTTAATAAACCTCTCTTTTTCTATATAAACAGAGTGAGAAAGTTATTAGGACAGCTACCAGTTTAAGTCAACCTAGTAAGGACTGTCCAAGAAAAAAAGTGGTCGAGTTTACTGTGGCATAAATATTGTAAAACAAAAGATAATCAACTGTCATTTCGACAGAACGTTGTTGACGAGGTGTGAATTTATCGCATATTTATTTGTTGCAGAAAGTCTGAGATTAAGGAAAATGTCATCGAAACAAGTGGAAATAAGAAAAATTGTGTCCACCTATCAGCAAAATCCGGGTATGTCCCAATTTTTATTGGCAGAAATTGTGTGAGTTGCAAAATCCACGGTTCAAAAGGTACTTGCAAACTTCCATTCAACTTTGTCGATTGAAACGAAAGGAAATTCTGGAAGAAAAGCATACAGTAGACAGGGCAATGGCAAAAAGCATAATTAGTGAGTTTAAGCGTAATCCTAGTCTTTCCGTCTGTGATGTCGCACGCAGAAAAAGTGTATCGAAGTCGTATATAGAAAAAATTCAGAGGAGTGTATGATTACGTTCCTATAAAGTATCGACAGTACCAAATCGCGATCCTACCAAACAAGGAATATGTAAAACTCGTGCGCGTAAACTATGAAATTTTTTAAAGTAAAACTGACTGCATTTTGACTTTCAACAGTTACCAGGTCAACAGTTTTACATTGTACGTGAACGCCTGGATGTTCCAGAAAGGTTTAGAACCAAAAAGATGGACAAGTTCATTAAAAAAATTCTTGTATGGCATATCTACATAAAGGAATTTTTAGAAAAACGGCTCCTGCCACTGATCCAGGGCTCAATATTATTTTGGACTGATTTAGCGACGGCCTATTATGCTAGAGCTACTATGAATTGGTACGAAAACAATGGAATTGCGGTTGTACCAAAAATTGCCAATCCTTCAAACTGCCCAGAATTGAAACCTATTAAAAGATATTGGGCAAATGTTAAAAGGAAATTAAAGAAGACGAGTAAATATGCAAAAGACATGAAACACTTTACTAAACTGTGGAATACTGAACGTGTACAAGTACTGATGCGTGGTGTCAAAAGAAAAGTTAGAGCATTCTACACTGCTTAAGATGTTTTACAGAATTGTGTTTATCGTGTTATAAGTTACCGAATAATGCTTCTACTACTAGTAAAATAAAGTTATCTTTCTTGTCTCGTTATTTAATATTTGCGTTTAACATCGACCACTTTTTTCGTGGACAGTTCTTATATTACAGAGACTTATCCTGGAAAAAAAAAACTATTCAAATTGAACTATTTCCAACTTTACAGGATCATATATTGGACCAACATCCAGTAGAATCATTCACTACAATTAGTTAATCTAGTATTAGAACTCTTCTTTAAAGTAAGACTAAATCATGAGTTTAAAAAATTAAACGAAGTGCAAGATAATATTAGAAGTAAGTTTATAAAACTTGTATTGTTCAGAAACCAATAATTTAAATGTTATTTGTTGTTATTCTTTTTAATATGTTATCATAATAGTATGAAAATGTATTTTCTATAATTAATTTTACACATTATTTCAATTGCCCGGTAAACTTTCTTGCAGACTGTCACGTGGCATCGCATATCTTGTCTCTTTCTAATTAGCGCGTCATTCTATACTTTTTCTTTTTCCTTATGTTGACTTCAAGGTTTCGTATGGGTAACGACCAATAAGGATGATCCATTAGTTCTATATTACATCAATGATGGTATAATATATCGGTATTCAACGCTTGAAACAAGGTCACTCGTATGCGTAAACATGCATGGACATGTCCGGGCCCGTCCTCTGTCCGGGATTGCGCGAGACTCCTCGTATCGTATTGCTGCATTCATTTCAATAGAATGTTCCGAGCAGTGTGCGTCGAAAAGCCATGGAGCAACGACACATCAAGTTCTGCTTCAAATTGTGTAAAACGGCTACGGAAATCCATGAAGTGTTGGTGCAAGTTTACGGGCAGGATGCTGTGAGTAGAAAATGTATGTACGATTGGTTTGCACGCTTTTGCGCTGGCAAGGAATCGGTGGAGGACGAACTGCGTTCGGGCCGGCCATCCACAAGCAGGACATTTGAAAACATTGACCGTGTGCGAGTGTTAATAGCAAAAGATCAGCGATTGATTCTGCAATTAATAACAGATGATGATTTGGGTAAGCGCAAGATTTGTTCACGATTTGTGCCGCACATCCTAACAGACGAGCAAAAAGCAAAACGTTTTGGAACCAGTGGTGATTTCATCGACATGTGTGACCGGGATCCGCCCTTTCTGGGTTCCATTGTTACAGGGGACGAATCTTGTTGTTACCAGTATCACCCCGAAACGAGAAGATGCACTTGGTACCTCAACAACCTTGAAATTCTTCGACTCACTATTTGATAGCGTGAATGGAAGCCTCAATAATGCATCAGGCAAACCTCTGATGGGTCGGCTCATTTTGATTATTGGAAGGAAGCAAAACACATTTTAAAAACAGTGTTTTACATTGACAACAACGGTAAAACTATTACCATCATCAATAAAAAAATTGGACTGTAACATTAAACGGAATTGAAGGGATATTTAAGGCACTACCAGAAACTATTAGTTTTGTGAGAGATAGGGTTTTTAATCAAGATCCACTTGAAAATTTGTTTGGACAGATGCGACAAAGGGGCGCACGGAATACGAATCCAAATGTAATAATGTTTAAGTGTCATTTTAGAACATTTTCAATTAACAATACTGGTACTAGGGATTCCTTAAATACCACTTGCGAAGCTGGTCCTGGCTATATATTAACGTGTTTTGGATCTTGTGAGGAATGATAACAGAAATGAAAATGAAGTTGGTATGGAAGATGAAAGCGTTAACGCTGAAGTGGAGAAATTATTAAAACTAAATATTCCGTTGCACACTAATAATTACATAAGTAGACAAGCAACAGGTTACGTAACAGCCGCAATGCATGAATTTAGAAAAGGAAACACCAGCTTAAGTTTGCGAAAACCGGAAAACACCAGCGCTGCTAGGTCCTTCGCTTTTGATAAAACAGCAGTAACGCAGTTCTACAATAACTTGAAGAACATATTGGAACAACATTCTTTTACTGCAGATTGCATATTCAATTTTGACGAATCAGGATTACCACGGTCTTAAATACTCCCAAAGTTTTTGCACCAAAAACAAAAACAAATCGGGCAAATCGTTTCAGCTGAAAGAGGCGAACTTTTGGAGACATTGTGTCAGCAAGCGAAAATACTATCCCTCCATTGTTCGTATTTCTACGCGTGCATAATAAAATTAATTTTATTGAAGATGCACCTGAAAAAAGTATTGGGGACGGCAAATAAGGGTGGCTGGATAAATGCTGAAATATTGATTTATTGATTACTGTTTTAACCATATCCAGAAGTACACGCTACATTAGCACAATTGAACTCTCTACAATAATTGGCACATCATGGGGGACTGGTAGCGCAGTGACTAGCGCGCCAGGGTATCAGTCTCGGGGTACCGGGTTCGAACTCCGGGCCCGCAACTCTCAGAGTAAGGTTTTCCGTAGTTTTTCTTATCCCAAATTTGACGAAATTAGACTTGAAAGAAAAACACAGAGGAAAGGAACTGAAAAAAAATGAATAAGAAAAAAGAGCTAGAGCTAAAAACATTAAACGTGCTTTATTGGATCTTAATTCGAAGCCGAAAAAAGGAAGCCAAAAAAAGTAGAAAGTCATGATTAGGAATGTGAGGGATCTGAAATAAGTTTGCGGAAAAGTTCAAGTGTGTAATGTTATTTAACTTTTTTAATCGTATGCACGAAACCCCACCCCGCGGTGTCCGAAAGAGCCCCCACTGCTGCAAAGTACCCGATTCGTGGCACATACATATGTATGCAAAAACTTAAACAAATATCAAAAATTACTTAATAGGTTCGTTCCAACATGCAGATTCTGTATCGTACATATACGATACATTGACTAGTTCACGAACCGTTTCTCTGTTAAAATTTTTTGACCGTTTCCCCGAATGGGGCGTGTTGGAACAGCTTACGGACGTTTAATCATCGTTTAATTGTATTGGACCTTGTCATCTGGCTGTATTTTGAACGGTGTGTAATTGCATAGGTAACCTATAACGGTGTGTAGCAGTATTATTACAGTAAACAACACAGCTCAAAATGAACGGAAAGAGGTAATTTATAGCAATAACAAAATGTGCACTTTAGTTCGAAACTTGCCTAAAAATAATATATTTTTAATTTTGCTAACGCAAAATGTATGTAACATTTGTGTAATTATTGCTAACAGAAGTAAAGTATTTACCTAACAAGTATTTGTACAACTTCTTTATTACAGATCATTCCGAATTTTTGATGTTGGAAACAATAGAGACAACAGGCCCTAGTGCTCCAGAGCAGCGAGCGACAGATTTCAAGTGGAGTACGAGCGACACAAAATCTTTAATAGATTTATACGAGAAATATAGGAAAAGGGTGGGTACATTGGATATCAGAATAATAAAAAAAAATTAGCAGATAATTGCGAGGGAGTTAAGTCAAACGTTAAAAATAACAGTGTCATCTAACAACTGCGAGAATCGATGGCGGGTATTAGATCGTAACTGTAAGAAATTTGTGGACAATCAGAAATCAACGGACATAAAACGTTTAAGTATTACATGTGAATTTAAGGAGAATGAAGAAATGTTAAAAGATAGAATTGTACTAGGGGTTCATAATAGAGACATTCAAGGACGACTTCTGAGAACTAGTGACTTGACGTACCTGATTGCAGTTAAAATATGTAGAGCAGCAGAGGTCAGTAGATTACAGGTACAGGGCTTAAGAAATCAGAGTATATCAACCGATGCTGTTATCAAAAAGCAACCGACTGGAGACAAAAGAATTCAGAAGTATACCTGTAAAAGGTGTAATACTCGACACAAGCTTCGGAATTGCCCTGCATTTGAGAAAACCTGCCACAAATAAAAAAAACTCAATCATTCAGTTTTTGTTACAAAAGTAGACATACAACCAAACAAGTACAAGAAATTACAGAAGAAGGAGACACGATGGAGGGATTGTTCCAAATCAACCAGATAACGAGTACATTAGTTTCCGGAAAAGAAAATGGTAGCGTAAGCAGTGAAAATAGTGAAGAAAAAGTGTATGCCATTAGAAAAAGGTGAGGTAATGAAGTGATGGAAACACAATGGTGTGAAAATATAACAATAAGTAATAAATTTAAGGTTAGTTTTAAGCTAGATTCTAGAAGTGAAGTTAATTCCTTTTGTAAAAATGTTTATGAGAAAATGTTTCGGAATAATAAATTAGCTCTGCTACAACAAAATGTTACACTAGAGGCATGTGGCAGATTTAACATTTATCCTATAGCTAAAATAGTTCTGTCTTTTGGTATTGGAAATAATCGAGAAGATTTAGAGTTTTTTGTAGTGGATACAACAAGTAGTAAACCAATTTTAGATATTGTAACATGTTTTAAACTAAAACATATTTAGAAATGTGAATTATAGTGCAAATGAAATTAGTAAAGATGAATTTATCCAAAAGAATGGAGATATTTAAAGGAATTGGAACTTTTCGAGATAAATACAAAATTAAAATAGAGCCTGTGTTCTCCACTAGAGATGCCATAGAACAAGAAATAAATGAACCTGCAATGAATCAATCATCATGAAAGCCTCAATACTTCATCACATTTATCGTAATATACAACCAGAGCAGGTCGTACAATAGGCCTACGAAATATAATGATTATGTAAGCTTAAGAAAGGGAGATGTTGTGTAGGCATGTAATCTTAGTTTATAAGCATTACTGGTTGCATAGGTTAGGTAGTGTGTTGTCTTGAATTATTAATAAAACACATGGTTGCAAATAATGTTTGTTGCACTTTTAATATGATTTACGTGACTAACATGTTTCTGTGGAAACCATCTTGTTCTTACTTCCTAACTTACCTACGTTTACAGTGAGATGCATTGGGCCATTATTATGGCGGGAATATTTGAATTATTGTAATACACATATATTGTCTAACACATCTCCCCCTTTTATTAACGAACTAACCTTTTACTTATAAATCTAATCTTTTGACTGGATTAACTGTACTACCTGCTTTTGTCACATAGTTACCACCTACATTAGTATGATCTTGAATATAGTTTTTTTTCTCGTCTTTTCTGTTAATTTCTTGTTTGTTGCTTTAAAATGTGAGCCTGATCTATTTGTTTATTCGAGAGATCTAAAATCAACTTTTCAAAATGGTCGGCATCTTCCGTAGTAAGAGTGCCAAATAACGTTTTCGAAATTTTACCTACAACGTCTATATATCCACGTTTTACCCTAACATGTCCTAATAAATCACGTTACTCTTGCTTCTCAGCAAAATGTAATGAAGATTGTAATTTTTGTGAAAGAGTCAAAAAATATATATGCTAACATCCCTTCCTATCCAAATTGCAAAAACCAATTTTACTTATATTGAACCTGCATCCCCTTATCTAGCGATTAACAGCGCCCACCGAAATTTCTTCAGACTGACTGACAAAACTTTGGGACAATTAAAACATGTTTCTCGACGTTTTTATATATCCGACACAAATATACCAATTTAAACAATTTATTCAAATATATGGGAAGCAACACTTATAAAACCTGTGGAAAAATTACCATCATCATGTATAGTTTATTTCAAATTATAAGAATATAACTGTAGACTTACAAGGCATTTAATACTTTTATTGCACCTTGTGTGACGATAATAACCTGGCAATGCATATTGAATCTAGGGGCCGTATTGACTATAAATTACGGCCCTATAAAGTTTTATATATATTTACAAACAGTATAAATTTACATAGTAAGCAATTCGATGTTACAAGTAATTAAAGAATTTAAAATTAAATGAGATTTAAATGTACAAACAGGTAGTTACGCATACCCAAATCTTAATTTCATTTCTATTCAATTCACTTAAATTTTGTCATTACGGTCCTCAGCAGTTTGCTTGCGTATCCAGGTAGTTATTACCGCAGGTGGTGCAATAACAGCATTTAAGTCGTTCAAAGTTATATTCTTATAATTTGAAATAAACTATACTCGTCTTGTTAAAACTATCTCACTCGAAGGTTTTGGATATATATCGTTCCAGGGCAAGATTTTTTTGTAAGATGGTTTCATCAGGAAACGAATAGAGAAATATGTTATCCATTTAGTAGTACCATTATAAAATATTAAGTTCAGTAAGTATTCATTTTTAATACTTTCGTTCAGATGTTTTGGATCTAAACAAAGTCTTATTTTTGATGAATCAGGCTTTTCAACAATTACTAAGCGACTAGCCCATTATGTTGGTTTATCATATTTTTCAATAATCCCTAAATTGCATAAAGTGTCTAACTCTTTTTTCACTCTATCTTTTAAACTAATTGGTATTCTATATGGTGAAAGAGCAATGGGTACAGGATTCTCTTTAACTTCAATCTTGTATTCTTTAGGAAAGCATCCAATATCATTAAACAATTCAGCATACACTTTAGTGATTTTTTCTCTTGTTAAGGTATCAACTAATAAATCAACATTCTTTCGAATCAAACCTAACCTAACAGATGTGCTTAACCCTAAAATTGGTATTGAATTGTATGCAGTGATAATATTTTCTACATAATTTATCATTATCATTTAGAATCAAATCTACAGAACCAAAATTTTTTACTAAATTGCCATCATAACCTTCTAATCTTATATTATTTTCCTTAATATCTAGTTTAGCAGTTTTCTCAATATTTTTAATTACGTCTAAAGGAACTAGATTTACATCGGAACCCGTGTCTATTTTAAAATTTATAATATCATTATATATCTTAAATTTCTTGTTCCAACTCAAAGTATTCACATTACATTTGACAATATTTACATAATATTCAGAATCACTTGTTTTTACGAGGTTCTTAGAAAGATACGCATTTTTATTTAGATATACCTTGGCAAAATGGTTAAATTTAGAACAAATTTTACATTGCTTTAATTTCGCTGGACATTTATTTTTCTCATGATGTCCTCCACAGGCTCTGCATTTGTATACATTACTGTTGTCACTTGCTTTTCTTCCTTTATACCGTCCTTTTTCTTTTCCTGCTATCTTTTTTTCTTTTGTGTTTGTGTGTATTGTATTAAGACTCATTATTCTTAGCATGTATCTGTTTGGTCTGCTGCCTTATAATCTCTGCTACTCTGAATTTTTCTACTGCTCCTACAAGCGTTATATCTCCTAGTTTTATTATTGCGTCAATCGGTTCATTATCATTTGAACCAAGCACTATCTTGTCTCTTAAAATTTCATCTGGTGATCTGAATTCAGATGGTTGAATCAATGTCTTGCAATCGGTTAGAAACGAGTCGTATGCTTCACCTTCCTTCTGTCGTCGATTATAGAAGAGAAATCGAGCATGTAGCACATTTTTCTTCGGGTTGCAATATTCTTCAAACGCCTTCAAGACAGCTTCGATTTTCTTTTCTTCCCCTTCAAATGTATCTTGAAATTCCACTGCTTCTTGTCCTATCAAGTTCAGTAGTATTGCTATTTGTCTTTCTTCGGATTCCTTATTATACGAAGTTGCTTCTATATACAGTTGTGGTCATATAATTGAGAACAGTCGACATAATTTCATTAATTGTCACTTTGGGAACTTTCCATTGTTAGAATCTGTACAATATTTCATAAAAAATACTATTTATAGAATATAATGAAAAGCAACGTCGGTATGCGACAATGCATATTGAACTTGTACGTACTATAGTGGTCATATAAAAAGATAGCGGAGCATCTCGAATGTTATAAAACAATGGTTTTCAATGCTTCGTCATTATAAACAATACAGAACAATAGAAAATGTAAAAAGGAAAAATAAACCTCGAAAAACCACACCAAAAACAGATGCTGCAATTATACATACGTCTAGCGAAGAAAAATCCACGCCTAGGTTCTGCTCAGATTCGACAGGAATTACTTGTAAGAATGGGTGATGTTGATGTGTCAGCACGAACTATTCGACGTCGCCTAAACGAAAGTGGACTATTTGGCAGACCAATAATAAATGCACATACACTAAAAACTCGTTTATCCGAATAGCGATTATTCGAAATTCCGGTTTATCCGAAACAAATATTTTATGCATTTTAATTCGTATATATTTTTTTCCGTTATTTATTATGAATACGGACCTGCCCGCTTTACCGAGAATATACAAATATACCCGTAACAATCAGCGATGACTAAGTTTTAATGCACGTCATAAGTGACGCGGATATGACGTCGCATTGCCAATATAAATGAACAAATTTTATGCAAAAATAAAAATGTTTGTATTGCATCTTTTCATATTTTTCTTTAATACAGACGTTAACCTTTAATAGATATCTCTATTATTTCAATGCAGTAATATAATATCACTTCGTTCTCTTAAACCAAAAGTAAATTTCTGTCGCGTATGATGCGTGCACGCAGCACGAAAAGTTGATGTTGTCGGTTTATTTTTTAGTTTTTAAAATTCAAAAACGGGCTCTTAGAACAATCTTTGGTTTGGGCTATAGAGAGTCGTGTAGGAACATTTTTAAAAGTAACTCCATCTTCACGGTTTACGATCTGTTTTTTTTGAAACACTGTTATTTGTTTTCAAATACAGGGACGAATTCTCCCGATTTAATTACACTCATGAATCCCAAACTGTACGAATGACACCTTTTACCCCCCCTCAAAAAAAGACCATCTATAAAAAGAGTCCTTATTTTATTTTGTAAATTTTATAATAGTTTACTACCCCAAAAAAAAAAAGTGTTAACAATTTTCATCTATTTAAAAAAAAACTAAAATGTTATTTGCGGGGATAAATTGAAAACTAAACGACTTTCTGTCAAAAAGTTAATTAATTCATTTCAAAAATTTTGTTTTAAATATTATGTCCTTTTTTTCTCCATGTTTCGAACATTTACTTTGTTGTATTTGTATTTGAAATAAACGGGTTTATTATTATTATTATTTATTATTATTATTATTATATTTGTTGACACATTACTGATCTGTCAGTCTTGTTTCTCTATTATATCGTACGTTTATTTTATATTTCTGGTGCTATTATACTGTTTTTAGAAGAGTTATTATCAGAACTAGCAGTTTTGAAGTCAATTTTCGTGTTTCCAGCATATTTTTAATATACGATGCCAAAAGGTTTGTGTAAACAAAGCAAGATGCTTGTAGCGTCTGTTATCCAGTTCTTCATAAAAGAAAACGATAATGGAGCTCCACTTGTACCGTTAAACGCTCTTAATGAGGCAAACTATAGATTATTTTTATAAAATATATATTTAATACATCATTATGATTTCAGCGTGTAGCTCACGCTGTGTCAATCAGTACAGTTACTGTCAGGAAAATTCGACAAAGTATTCAAACCAACAAGGAATTAGAGAGTCCGAAAAGAAAAAGACAGCGAAAGAAACCTGTAACTAGTTACTAGATCTAACGAAGCATCTATACGTAATGCAATTTACCAAATGTACGCAACAAAGAAACACGTTCCATTATCTATTTTGAAAAATTTAAAAGACTGTAATATATACATTGGCGGTATATATATTCTTTAACGATAATTTTAAAACGAATTGGTTTTTCTTGGAAAAAAGATAATCCGAGAATAGGACTCATGGAATTACCACATGTTGTTTTGGCTCGATTTACTTTTCTTGAGACATACGTTAAAAACAAGCACACACAATTTTATGAGTTTGTGTACCTAGATGAGACATGGGTGTTCGAGAATGGGACTGTTAACAGATCTTGGCAAGACAACACTAAACATAGTGTTAAATCTATAAAATCGGAAGGCACCAGATACGTCGTACAAAATGTCGCCACTAAAAATGGATTGGTACCAGGAGCTTCTAAAATATTTACCTCAAAAACAAAAGACTTAGATTATCATGGTGAAATGAACCAGAATAATTTTTTAATATGGTTCGAAGAACAATTACTTAAAAATTTAAGCGAACCATCGATGATAATTATAAATAATGCAAATTATCACTCTACGTTAGAAAATAAATTACCAAATTCTTCCTCAAACAAAGCACAAATCAAACAATGGCTTACAAGTCAGAATATTCCATTCGAAGAGAATGCATACAAGAAGCAATTATTGCAATTGGTTGCTATGAACAAGGGACCAAAAATTTACATTGCTGATACTCTTGCTGCAAAGTATGGCCATGTAGTTTTACGTTTACCACCTTACCACTGCATTTTCAATCCAATTGAGTATGTATCGGGCATAACCAAAAATTATTATAACAGACACATAGGTAAGGACGAACATGCAACAGCAGAGTGTATGGAGATGTGGGAAGAAGCATTTTGGCACTATAACGCTTGAAGTGTGGATGAAAACAGTTCATCGTACTGAAAAGTTTTTTGAGGACTGGTGGAAAAGGGAAGTTGGTTTCGAGAGAGAGGAAATTCCAGAACTAATTATTAATTATTAATTTAGACGACTGACTGAAAAGCTTAATCTGTAGCGCTCTTACTCATCCGTAAGCGAATCGGAGTAATTCAGTATTTAAAAGTAAACACAATGGTGAACTATTATTCAATAGTCAGCAAGAGTTACTACAAACACTTTCCGATAGTGAAAAAATATTCACACAAAACTTTAAATGGGTTGTTACTGGAGGCAAAGGAAGTAAACCAGTAGCTATATTATTCCCAAAAAAGATTCAGATTTTGATTATATTATTGCTCTCTGTGATAAATATGTGCTTTCCTAACACAATTGAATATCTTTTCGGTAATCCTAAAACAGACAATAGATGGCTTAAAGAATATAGTGCCCTCCAAAAATTAGCAAAAGGTTAAGGTATGGAAGATATACCAAAAGCATTCTCCACAATTCTACGCGCTCGTGATAGTCTGCAATAAAAAAATTTCTCTCCTATTATTAAATAGTTGCTTGTAAAAGGCTTTAACCGACCGGGAGGTTCGAAAATCTGCTCCAACATCGATAACTATACTTTGGGCGCAACTGCAGGAGGCGTGGAGGAAAATAGAGCCATTAACACTGGCGAAGCTGTTGGAAAGGATGCCGAGATTACGTACGGCTGTATTAAATGCGAAAGGTGGTCATATTGACGAATCGCGAATTGAAGTTCTCTAAAAATTGACGCTGCTACCTATATGGATCGGTCATTTTTAGGAATAAATGTTCAGTATATAGAAACAAAACTGGTTTTAAATACGCTAGTGGTAAAAGAAATTTTTAATGGACATACTGCTGTAAATATAAAACAAATTGTAAAGAACGTGCTTCCTATTTACGGAATATCCCTACAGCAAATCTATTCAATTAATACTGATAACGGTTCTAATACGATTAAGCTTGTGAAACTTACGGAAGATAATCAACTAGAACTAGAGTACCGTAACAACGAAAAAAATAGTGATAGCGAGGGTTCTAATTTCGTATCCACTATAGAAATAAATAATTATATGGATGAAGACGTCGAATTTTCGGTATCCGAAAACGAAGGAATTATTGGTACGTGAGCTTCCGTGGTCGTCATTATACCCTTGGATTCCGAGATGGAACCGCGTTGTTGTAGCTTTTGCCGACGAATCATCCACATTCTTATGGGGTATCTTCAGGGCTGTTACTGTACACTGACAGTCAGTGTGAAAAAAGGCTCAAAAACAAAAAAGTAGGTATTGTAATGAAGACACAATTTCCAAGAATTTTATGAGACCTTGCCGCCTTGCTCTCCCGACGCGATTAGCGATTAGTCGATTGGAAGGACCGCTCGCAAGTCGGGAAGCAACGGGGGGGGGGCCCAAAAAAGGGAAAAACCCTTCTTGGACAAGTTCCCAGTATGTTTTATTTTTGAAGGGTGGGTATAGGGCGGGCAATAAAAAGCAAAAATAAAAAAAAAAATTTATTATTTATGACGTCACGATCAGATAAGAGAGATAACTGGTATATAAGGAGGGGACATTTGAGAGGACCGTCAGTATACTTCGAGACGTTCTACTGTGCACATCGTAATTTCTATAAGGTAAGCTTGCTGTTAAATATGTCTACTCTTTCGAATGCTTCTACTCAATCCATTTATTCTTCTGAATTTGAGTCTGATGAAAACTGGGTTCCAGAAAATCATCAATGGGATACTTTTTTATTAAGACATTATTTTAAACCGAATAACTTTATTGAATATTGTGTTGGTAAAAATTGGCTTTATTCAACTTTTAAACGAAGTTTAGAATATGTTATATTTCAAGAATGGGTGCATGATATTGATCCATTTCAGAAAGTAGGTTCAATTGATTATATTAATCCTAAAAAGAATATTATAAATATATTAAATAATAGACAATATAATGGTAAAAAACCAAATATAAATGTAGAAACTACAATTCAATCACATCATTATAAAACTTTACCAAATTATGCAAAACCACTTTATTATAAAGTAGAACATATATATGAATATGCACCATTAGATTCAGAACGAGAATTTATACTAATTGAAGATATATTAACGGAGGAAAAATATAATAATTATTGTACTTCTTTTATAGAATTCGAAAATATGGTATTCACTTCATTGAAACACATTACGTTAAAACCACAATGGTTGATCAACTTGATAACTATCTGTCTACCCACATTGGCCAATCTTTTGTCAGAGAAGGAGATGAGCATTCTGAAATCAGTCAAGACAATATTGACGGCTTGCTGCCAAGCGAAGGAGGACGAAACGGATTCACTGGTAACGATATCGTGGAACGACTTAGACGAAGCAACCTTAAGAGAAGAATTGTCCACGATATCTACACAGGACGATTGGAAGAATATCGAAGCGCTATTACTGAGATTAAAAGAAAAAGGGGCCAAGGGAGGGAGTACTTTGTCGTGTTTTGACCCAAAACCGATTGGGAAATTCCATGTCGTCCACGACTGTCCCTGGAACAACAGATCCTGCTCGTGCTACTACTTCCAACAACACCGAGATCGAAGACGACCTCGAAAATGCTCTCTTTGGACAAAAATACAACAACTGAATTCTGGGCCAATTTATCAAAAAATTTCGACCTTCCTAGCAGACAGTACGTGTACATCAACATCGGAGGCCGATCCTTCAAAATACACGATTATTGGGCCCGGGGCATCAATCACGAGAAGATCAAGAATCTCCCGAAGAAGGATCACTGGAAGGGCCGTGTGAAGGAGATTTTTTCAGCCATACCGCCAACAGGACCGGGTTTGGACCAAGTTGATGGACCTACTACAAACGATGGAGGTCCACATACAAAACGGGCGAAACTTCAACACGGAAACCAAACCACAAAAATTCTATCGTTCTTAAATAAATATATTATTGCACCCCCAAATAACATCTGTATGACACGCCAATGGCTAGATTCTGATTTAATGAATATTATTGCTAGTGATGATTGTTATTTACGCGCAATAGATATTTATAATCGCAAAATTTCTAATTTTTCAGTTACAGAATTAATTAGTTTATATAAAACATGTACAAATGCATTATATGGCGCTCATACAGGTGAAATTTGGGACTACTACTTACCTATTGATGTATCATATACTAAGATTATTGAGTTACTTACTTTCCAATGTTTAGATATAGAGGAATTTGTTATATTATTATTTAAAATTCTGAATCGTAGCAACTTAAAACAAAATACACTGCAATTACTTGGGCCAGCGAATTCTTGTAAAACAACGTTTGCCCAAGTAATAACTGAATTCTGCATTAGTACGGGAAAAATTGCCAATTTTAATCGATATAGTCAGTTTCCTTTACAAAATTGTATTCATCGACGATTACTTTACTGGGACGAACCGGATTGCGAGGCAAATGGTCTTGAAACTGTTAAAATACTTTTCGGCGGCGATGTATGCGCAGCAAACATAAAATTCAAAGATCATGTGATGATAAATAAAACGCCAGTCATCGTCACCGCTAATCGCAACATTTTCCCCCCGCAATCCTGTTTGGACATTTTAAAATTCACACTGCGCAGTGGCAAAAAGTATAATCTCCAGATAGATAAAAAAGGGTGCCCCCCCGCACTTATTCAGTTGTTTGAAAAAATACTGTACTGACTACATGTGATGTTTTAATAAATGTGTTTAAATGAAATTTCGTTTTTCCCGGTTTTTAAAAAATCTTGGTCCTGGTAATACATTAAGTGAAGGTGAGCCTGTAGATGACGACGACCGAATTGCATATCAACACGACAGCGATTACGCCTCTGCTACTACCGACGACGATATTAGACGAGCCGACGATCGTGCCATTGCAAGTTTCTCTAACGACTTTCATACTAATTATAATTGGCATAGTGTTTTTGGCTTCTCTTGGCTTACGTGCGAAACGCTTTGTCGAAGGTTACACGGGTGTATTATACCCCAAGATGCCCAAACAATATCATAAACCGACCAACCGACGTGGAGTTGGCGAATTAACCGAGCCACAATATCGCTGGCGCGACGAATTTTACCGACAACAGGGACATGCTATGGCTGCACGACGGCCACATAATTATTATACACCGCATACACCGGAAAAAAAGGCCACGTAGTTCTATTCCCCCAACACCCCCGGGAAAAGGATGGCTCGGGAAAACCTAGAAGAAGAAGATTTCACCGGAGACATTGAAAAAGCCACAAAGTCAACTCTCATCTGGCCTAGATCAAAAAAGATGCCGGTGGTGCTGGTACTTTAGGGGAAATTCCCTTTAGGTGTCGGCGGAGGTGCACCAGACGGTCATGGATCGGGCATGGTACCTATAGGCCGTAGCATCGCTCCTCGACCGCAACAAATTACCCTTTGGGAGTATCCCGCCTTGTAACATCCTGGGGTTATACACATGCTGACATATGGACCGGTACGGGATTTTACTGGTCGCCATAATATCACAACGGGTTTTTATGTGGATTCCCGTAGATATTTTAATGTGGGAAATATTACCCCCCGGGGGGAAATAAACACCGGGAAGCTCCGTAAAACATTGTTCTACCCAAAAGAAAAGCTCCGGTACACGCGAAAGTTTCGACACGGGAGCCCCCCTTAGGGTACACCAACGCTACGCATGTCGTATTCGGCCAACATTCCATTGGCTTAAAAACAGTGCACATATTATTAACCGCAAATATCTACCGGGTGCTACATCACCCATGGTACCTACAGCCGTCATAGATGCTAATTTAACCGATTTAAAAAAAAATATGGGGTGGTAGGGGACGATGGCAATGCACACACCAATTTCCCTTGCTCGTATAATACTATTCGGCATTTAGGACACTATGCCGTTACTAAAAAAAAAGCATCGCTGGTAGTAACAACGTTCCAACACCAGGCATTTATCAGGGTTTAATACACTCGTTGTTTCCAAATTTCCAAAATGCAGTCGGCCAAAAAATTAAACGACTATCATTATACACCGCGCGAAGGAATTTGAAATATGACGTCATGAATCAACCCAATATTGCGCAAGACCGTTGTTATTGGGAAAGTTTCATTCCCAAAAACCCAATTAAAAATGCGGGCAAAGCCACAACCAATCCGAGTGTAAGCCAATCTTTTCTCAGTGCCCATCAAATACCTTCGCGTGTAATCGATGAACAACTATACCGAGGATTCCTAGAAAAAGATGCAAAAATAAAAAAAAAAATTTATTATTTATTTTGGAACAGCTGGTTTGTTACTGGCTGGTATCATAGGGAAACCATCAAAGCCGGTTATAGTTTCTAAGACATTTTGCATATTAGGTGTATTGTTAACCATATAAGTATTATGTCGTTTTGCAGTGGATTGACCTTGGCTGAATCCACGGGTGAATGGTAACTGGATGGTAATTTGGCTGTCGACTTGGAAGTAGGCTGCTGCGTTGACGAACGAGGTGTTATCGGTGTCGGAAGGTGCATTCGATTGGACCGCAAGGATGCCCACGTGGATTTGAGGTTGTAGTTTGGAGGATCCAAATTTTCCAGGACGATGTATGACAGCATCTTTTTCTAGGAATCCTCGGTATAGTTGTTCATCGATTACACGCGAAGGTATTTGATGGGCACTGAGAAAAGATTGGCTTACACTCGGATTGGTTGTAGCTGTGCCCGCATTGATGTTTAATTGGGATTTCGGAATGAAACTTTCCCAATAACAACGGTCTTGCGCAATATTGGGTTGATTCATGACGTCATATTTCAGAATTCCTTCGCGCGGTGTATAATGATAGTCGATAATTTTTTGGCCGACTGCATTTTGGAAATTGTAGGTATCAACGAGTGTATCTAAACGCTGATAAATGCCTGGTGTTGGAACGTTGTTACTACCAGCGATGCTATTTTCTTTAGTAACGGCATAGTGTCCTAAATGCCGAATAGTATTATACGAGCAAGGGAAATTGGTGTGTGCATTGCCATCGTCTACACTACCACCCCATATTTTCTCTTGGAAATCGGTTAAATTAGCATCTATGACGGCTGTAGGTACCATGGGTGATGTAGCATCGGTAGTATATTTGCGGTTAATAATATGTGCACTGTTATTTAAGCCAATGGAATGTTGGCCGAATACGACATGCGTAGCGTTGGCTGTACCACTAAGGGTGGCTCCCGTGTCGAAACTTACGCGTGTACCGTGAGCATACACTTGGGTAGAACAATGTTTTACGGAGCTTCCAGGTAAAAGCATTTGATATTCCGCAGGTGTAATATACCACATTAAAATATCTACGGGAATCCACATAAGACCCGTTGTGATATTATGGCGACCAGTAGATCCCGTACCGGTCCATATGTCAGCATGTGTATAACCCCAGGATGTTACAAGGCGGGATACTCGAAAGGTAATTTGTTGCGGTCGAGGAGCGATGCTACGGCCTATAGGTACCATGCCCGATCCATGACCGTCTGGTGCACCTCCGCCGACACCTAAAGGAGTACCCGTAGTACCAGCACCACCGGCATCTGTTTGATCTAGGCCAGATGAGAGTTGACTTTGTGGCATTTCAATGTCTCCGGTGAAATCTTCTTCTTCTAGGTCTTCGAGCCATCCTCTTCCAGGTGTTGGAGGAATAGAACTACGTGGCCGTTTTTCCGGTGTATGCGGTGTATAATAATTATGTGGCCGTCGTGCAGCCATAGCATGTCCCTGTTGTCGGTAAAATTCGTCGCGCCAGCGATATTGTGGCTCGGTTAATTCGCCAACTCCACGTCGGTTGGTCGGTTTATGATATTGTTTGGGCATCTTGGGGTATAATACACCCGTGTAACCTTCGACAAAGCGTTTCGCACGTAAGCCAAGAGAGCCAATAGCACTATGCCAATTATAATTAGTATGAAAGTCGTTAGAGAAACTTGCAATGGCACGATCGTCGGCTCGTCTAATATCGTCGTCGGTAGTAGCAGAGGCGTAATCGCTGTCGTGTTGATATGCAATTCGGTCGTCGTCATCTACAGGCTCACCTTCACTTAATGTATTACCAGGACCAAGATATTTATGACCAGGAAAACGAAATTTCATTTAAACACATTTATTAAAACATCACATGTAGTCAGTACAGTAGTTTTCAAACAACTGAATAAGTGCGGCCGGGTGCAGCCTTTTATCTATCTGGAGATTATACTGTTGCCACTGCGCAGTGTGAATTCTACATGTCCAAACAGGATTGCGAGGGAAAATGTTGCGATTAGCGGTGACGATGACTGGCGTTTTATTTATCATCACATGATCTTTGAATTTTATGTTTGCTGCGCATACATCGCCGCCGAAAAGTATTTTAACAGTTTCAAGACCATTTGCCTCGCAATCCGGTTCGTCCCAGTAAAGTAATCGTCGATGAATACAATTTTGTAAAGGAAACTGACTATATCGATTAAAATTGCATTTTCCGTACTAATGCAGAATTCATTATTACTTGGCAAACGTTTTTTTACAAAAATTTCTTGGCCCAAGTAATTGCATGTATTTTGTTTTGTTGCTACGTTTCAAAATTTTTAAATAATAATATAACAAATTCCTCTATATCTAAACATTGGAAAGTAAGTAACTCAATAATCTTAGTATATGATACATCAATAGGTAAGTAGTAGTCCCAAATTTCACCTGTATGAGCGCCATATAATGCATTTGTACATGTTTTATATAAACTAATTAATTCTGTAACTGAAAAATTAGAAATTTTGCGATTATAAATATCTATTGCGCGTAAATAACAATCATCACTAGCAATAATATTCATTAAATCAGAATCTAGCCATTGGCGTGTCATACAGATGTTATTTGGGGGTGCAATAATATATTTATTTAAGAACGATAGAATTTTTGTGGTTTGGTTTCCGTGTTGAAGTTTCGCCCGTTTTGTATGTGGACCTCCATCGTTTGTAGTAGGTCCATCAACTTGGTCCGAACTGGTCCTGTTGGCGGTATGGCTGCAAAAATCTCCTTCACACGGCCCTTCCAGTGATCCTTCTTCGGGAGATTCTTGATCTTCTCGTGATTGATGACCCGGCACATAATCGTGTATTTTGAAGGATCGGCCTCCGATGTTGATGTACACGTACTGTCTGCTAGGAAGGTCGAAATATTTTGATAAATTGGCCCAGAATTCAGTTGTTGTATCGTTCGTCCAAAGAGAGCACTTTCGAGGTCGTCTTCGATCTCGGTGTTGCTGGAAGTAGTAGCACGAGCAGGATCTGCTGTTCCATGGACAGTCGTGGACGACATGGAGATGTTCCCAATCGGATTTGTCATGATACACGACAAGGAGTACTCCTCCCTTGGCACCTTTTCTTTTAATCTCAGTAATAGCGCTTCGATATTCTTCCAATCGTCCTGTGTAGATATCGTGGACAATTCTTCTCTTAAGGTTGCTTCGTCAATTTTATGAGACATTTAGAAAAACTGCAGCAAGTGACAAATATATTATCTTTACCTAATAAAAGTAAACAAAGGAAGCTGTATTTCGCAATGAAAAACTTTGACCTTTATTTAAAAGGTCAAATTTGTCTAAATCGCCGAAAACCATCAAAAGATGCTAACAACAATGTTGAGTTCAACGTTGTATATTATCCTTGTGTTTATTGTAAGGGAGTGTTTAGTAAAAATAACTTGAGAAGGCATGTAAAAAGCTGCTCGGTTCAAAAAGGCAATAAAAGGACTCAGAATTGTTTTACTAAGTCTCAAACCAAGAAATGTAATTTCTAAATTAAGTGTCAAAGAAGGGACAGCATTGTTTCTTTTTATTTTTTAAATTTAGGTTTTCGACATGAAGTGCCTACACGTGCAGCAATCGCATGCGAGAACTTACTCGCTTTTTTATCGTTTATAGAAAACTGACAAATAATGAACAAGTAGACTTCAAAAATTTACTTCATCCTAAAAATTTTGGAGACATTGTAACCACAGTAAGAGAGCTGTCAGGATGCGATCATTCAAAAAAAACATTCGAATCACCCAGTTTGGCAATACACTTCGGGGCAACCTTGAAATTAATTTGGGATGAACTTATTGAAATTTCATCTGGTCAAGACCGAAATTAATCAAATTGCCGCCAAGGCGTTTAAGGTTTGGCAAGAGTATACGAATTTGTCATTTAAAAATGTATATACCAATCCGGATATTTTGATATCTTTCCGCGGTGTTAATCATAGTAACATTGTAAATTGTATGAGAGGTAAATGTCCTACTAAATTTGATGGAAGAGAAGGGGTTTTAGGCCATGCAAATTATCCTATCAACGACAAATGTGTAGAAATCCATATAGACAATGCTGAGACTTGGTGCATGGGGGATGGCAAAGCACCTTCCGGTGAAACCAGTCTATACAGTATATTATTGCACGAAATTGGTCACGCGTTAGGTTTGCGTCATTCGGGAGAATCTGATTCTATAATGTATTCTTTGTATAGGGGTACCACCAAATTATCTATAGGGGATATTGAAACTATTCAATTTGCATATGGAGTACCAGCTTTTCCTTCTACTACTGCTACTTCTCATTCTACCGTTACTTCTAGTTCTACAGCTACTTCTCATTTAAACGTTACTTCTAGTTCTACAGCTACAGCATCGAGATCCTGATTTATGTAATATAAAACCAACAACATTTTTGATAACTTCAAACCAACATATATATGTATTTTACCAACAATGGGTGTGGATATTAACGATAGGTGAGCAAATGTATGGGAAACCTATAAGAATCCGGAATTTTCTACCACTTGATTCGTTTTCACATATATATCAACGACCGCGTGGTGATATCGCAGTTTTAGAAAATGGAAGTAATAAGGTGCATTTTATAGAATTTCCAAGTTTTAGAGTAATGTGTACTAAGAATATTTCTATTGATGATATGTTGGTGTTATTACACAGACATTGCTTTGAGGTTCCAAGATGATTTAATACATATTTTCCTCGTTTAGGAAATTATCTTTGCTTTCTAGTTATTGCTTTGGCGCTTCTCTAATTTCCCGTGATAAATAAAAATTATATTTCTATTGATAATATGTTTGGTGTCATCCGGTAATTATTTTTTGAATTATATAGTGGCTATATCATGTTTTTTTTACCATACAAAACATTTGTTTTTCTAAGTAATAGTAATTTTTTTATTTTGTGATGCTAAACATGGACAGAGTAAGTAAAATAAAATTTTTTAATTGTTTTTTCATTTCAATTTTTGCATTTTTCGACTGGTGTTCCACATAATTATAGTGTTGTAGGCCACTCACATTGTTAACGAAGAGAATTGGTGTCAATTAGCGACAACAAACCGAATAATAAACAAAATCAAGAGATGGCAATGTTCTAAATGGGGCCGGACTTTGAAAATGGTTTATTTGAATGATACGGAGTGGATTAGTGTAACGCCTCGGTTTTTTATACATAGATGTAAGTTCTGTGGAGAACATTGTCTTATAAAGGAAACTTGGAGCTGTACGCGTCGAATCTACTGGTTCGATTGCGATATCGATTTACGCGGTCACACGGGCCAGTATCGATATTATCCATATAGGGAGTAAGGAACTTTTACTGTTACATAGTGAAGACCAATTAATTATTGAATTGAAAAAATAAACAAGAAAAATCATCCGGAAATTTCTCCTTCCACTTCACATTTGTGAATGAAATTGATTGCAAGAGATGTCCACTTACAGTATTACTCACATAATTGGTAGTTCAAGAACATAATAGCAACAACAACAATAATGGATCTAAACGTGATCTACGAAAAAGTTAACTTAGAGAATTTCAAGCCTACCATCAAAGCAAGATTTAACAATTGGTATATTATATAAAATCGTAAACTTGCGATTTGTTTCCACTCAATGGGGCAAAGGCGTAGTGTGTGAATTAGAGGATCATTCCGTTTGGTTACCAAGACGGTATGTGCAGTTGTTTGAAAGTAATGAAGCACTTCTGACACAATTAAGCAACGGTGAGCACGCATTGAAAGTGGCTTCCCATATAACCGTTAAGGGCAATATATCACCTATAATTAAATTCGAAAAAATATAAAATATTCTTCATCTTCTTCTGTATACTGGTAAGTTTTTTACGAAAATTTATTCATTCATTCTTCTATTTTTTTACCTTTTTTGTTATAGCAGAATGAATGAATTAAAGAATTTATTAAAAGAAATGTACCCAAAAACAGAAAAAAAATTTAAAAGGAACCCCTCACAAATATCTAGAATATGGCGTTTGGGAAAAAAAAGAAAACGCCCAAAATGTTGGACTCAAACGAAAACGGGAACCGAATTATTAATTTTGAAATCTATTTAAAAATTTCTCAAAGTTCCCAAAATTTATAGTTGGCGGGGAGTTGATGGTGGCGAAATTTGAATAGCGAGAACATACGAGGGGATGATGGAAAGTGTGTGTACTTTTTTGAACAAACATAATAAAGTAGTTTTGCTTTAGGGTACGTCCGCATTTAAGAGCCGAATTCAAACGGGGATAGTCACAAATTTAAATCATGTCGATCCCAAAACTTTCCACGCATCTAAGATCGCTCATTCCAAATTATTACAACGCCTACGAAATATGAAAGAATTGGGTAAATTTCTGTTTATGCTTAAGTTTATTAAACTGAGCGTTTCCCAAATTATATTAATGATTTTAAATTTTTCAACACTGAAAATTATGTTGTAATTCAAACTAGTGATCTTAACGAAATATACGACAACGCATATTGGTAGAATTAGAGGAATTTGAAGTGATAGGAAGTGGGTGGGCGCTTCAAGAAGTCATTCATGAATGTCAATATAAATAAATATAATCCCTTAAGAGGTAGATCTTATATACCATTACCCTTGAATATAAAAAGAAAAAACGCCGTTTTAAATCTAATGAATAATGATAGACTTTGTTTTATTTGGGGTGCGTTGGCATCCACGGTGAAGAATTATTCCATAAACGTTCGTGACTATGCTCAGAACTATTACCAAATCTTTAACTTGAAAAAAACCAACTTCCCATGGTTTTAAAAAAAAATTTAAAACGAAAAATACTTTTCCCCGAAGTTTCTATCAAAAAAAAAGGCGATTTTTGGGCCCGCTGTATCATAAGGATCATCACGTAAATCTGCTTTATTTAACCAAAAAGAGAAGTACAGTAAAACCCCGGAAAACCCGGGCGGCTAATCCGGTGGCCGATTTTCCGTGCATCATTTTAAGTTCAGTCAACCCGGGCGCGGATTATCCGTGGGGGAGGACGAGGGTTAATTTTGGGTATTCCCCGGAAAAAACAGAGCGGGTTTCCTACCGCCGTTGCGGTTTTTTGGGGGAAATCCCAACACGTTTCGGGGGGAAAAAATCCCTTTTTAACATCCGGGCACAAATGAATATGTATGTGTAACGTTTCTATTTTTTTTTGGGTAAATATTTACACTATGGCTACTTAAGGTTTCCCTTGAATATTTCAATTATCCCAGCTTTAAAAAAGTACAAACATAATATGTGGTAAGGACAAAATGCAGCGAAGTGGTGGGAAACAAAAGCGTAAGCGCAATGTTTTAAATATAGAAAAAAAATCAATATTATTCAACAATTTTGGGGGACAGGTGTTTTGAGCTAGTAAAAGTTAAAATTGGAAAGCAAAACCCTACGTGAATTATGAAGAAAAAACTAATTGCAGAGTTTTACATGCAAATAACAACAACGTTTTTTTTAAAACTTTTTTGATGTATTTTCCAAATTAAAAAGTATTAAAATAAAAAAATGGGGGGGCTTCGATTATCCGTGTTTTCATTTATCCGGGAAAAACCCGGGCCCGGAGCACGGTTAATCGGGGTTCACTATAGTCATTTTTGTTGGAAAACGATTTGAGTCGAAGACATCCTAAGTTCCATCAGTATCAAATAAAAAAAATATAAAATTTATCGTTGCTTGTGAATTTTTCTTCCCAAAAAAGGTTAACTTCCACGAGAGGACGTTCTACGATAATCCAGTCAAAATCATATTACCAAATGATAATGCAAATATTCTAAAATTTAAATCGTTTAATAAACAATATAAAGCACCGTTTGTAATATGTGCGGATTTCGAGTGTTTAACAAAAAAAAATCGATACCTGTCAGCCCAATCGTAGTTATCCATATACGAAACCCCCAACATCATATACCGTTAGTGTAGATATCAGGTTGTATGCACAACACATCTTGAGTTTTTCACTTTAAAGGCATAACGGATTGACCCCCAAAAAAAGGTTTCTAGTACAATTAAAAAAAGGCCTTTTTTCCGATTATTTAAATTCAACCTTCCCCGTGGAAGAGTTGACAGTTGAACAGCAGAATTCACATACTAATGCAACTCAATGTTATTTGTGTTCTCGACAATTTGATATCACTACTTATAAAGTTGCAGATCATGATCACGCATCTGGAAAATACAGAGGAGGGGTTAATGATGAAAAATTACGAACCTAATAAATATTCCCGTTTTTTTTCCCCAAAAATCAAGGGTTAGATGGGCATTTGATTATAGCAGCACTAAACTGTGATGATGATGGGGATTGTGAAGTATATAACGACTGAAAAATATATATCATTCACAAAAAATTGGTATGGTAGGATTCAATTTGAAGTTAGTGAAACAGTTTACGAATTTTTGTTGTCACAAGCAAGAGTATATGTATTGAAACCTAGAGGAATACGGTTTACTTTTGATGACAAAGTTTTAGCTGTCCTTATATAAAAGTAGTCCATCTGGATATAGCTTGCTGCACTGATTCAGCTTTTAAAACGTATTTCATTCGAGCCCGGTATAAATACGCATATTATGGACCACTTGCAAAGTGTTGCAGCAAAATTGTCCCAACAGGAAAAATAATGCTTTGTAATTTTGGATGAATGTCTTTGCAACCAGGTTTGTATTATTGCAACATCACGACATGATTGATGATTCCAATGCTTTGATAAGAAAGATTTGCAGACCATGTAATGGTATTTCTTGGCCAATGACTTTTTACAAAGTGGAAGCAGTCATGTTCTGTGAATCTGCAACAAAAAGTGCTATTTTGAAAAGCATAATGAGAGGATTGCTAACAGCAGGGCTGATACCAGTAGCATTTCCGGTAGCATTTCCAAAAAGCATTTGGGAATTTTCCGGTTTCATATCATCGCCGCTTTTCCCTTTATCAGTTTTGTCAAAGGGCAATGTTTATAAAAGCAATACTGACTTTTTTTTTTAGGACAATAGGGTAAAAAAGGTGCATTTTTTTTTTAAAAACCCAAAAATGGATGACTTTAAGATCGCATTTTTTTTGGCATGAATTTTTTTTGGGGAAATTTTTGGTTTGTTTGGGCCCCCATTGACCGACATAGGGAATCTTTTTTTCCCCCGGGAAAGGTCTTTTGCTAAGGGAACTGTTGTAAACCAGTTATCACCTGTTACGTTTCTGCCACTATCTTCTATCGGTTGTACCAAACGCATAACAACTTCGTAGGCAGAGTTTTTTTTTATAATATGGGCCTTCAGGTTGTAGTCCACAATAAATGTCTAAATTTGATGTGTACGCTGTTTTAGAATCAACCAGGGCAAAGACTTTGATCCCATATTTTGCTGGCTTAGATGGTATATATTGCCTGAAGGGGCATTTCCCACGAAAAGCTAGTAACTGTTAATCAACTGTCAAATATTCACTAGGCGTGTAGTATTTCTGGAAACCTTGAATAAACATTTCCCTAATTGGTGCCAATTTATCCAATAATTTTCGTTCCAATCGATCGTGAATATTGTCAAATCGTATACATCTCAAGAGAAACCTAAAGCCTTTGGAGTTGTCCCACAATTCTGCAGCGCTAGCTCTACTACACCTGAAGGTACCTATGAGGTAAAGAAGGCCTAAAAACGCAGTTCTTTCGCAAAATTTGGTTTTAGATGGTCTATGTAAATATTTGTACAAGTTACTATTGTCCTTATAATTATTTTATCAAGAAATAATGACAAACACTCCAATTCCGTTTTAGCTTGTTTGAATTCTCCTTTTGCACAATAGTAGCAATATTTTCTATTTGTTGACTATAATCTTTTTCCTTACGACCACATTTCTTTTTACGAGAATCAACATTAACAGCCAAATTGTTAATTTGGCATTCCCGAGCCTGTTTCCGTAGTTTAGAAATTGTTGAATGGGAACAGCAAAACTTACGCGCGGCGACATTTATCGCACCCCTATTAAGTTTTTCATCTTTGAAGTTTTGCAATAAATAATGTAAAATTTGTTTAGGTTCATTATAATTAAATTCTCCACACTTTTTTCCACCTGCTGGAGTATTTTATAAAGTTGGCTAATCAGATTTAGGATTTGCAAATAGATATAGATTATTATCTCGTATAAAACATGGGCGTGCTTCTAGAATAGCATTCATATGATTTTGCATGTCTTCACTAAAAAGAAGTGGTACGCCCCTCCCACGTTTTCGTCTAATAACTATTCTGTTATTCTCTCGTAGATCACAGCGGGATGAAGTGAACAGCTATTGGTGTGTCCAGTGCTCAATTTTGCAACACGTAGGAATAATGTCAAACTGACTTTACTTTCTTTTAAATATTTTGCTTGGGATTTTGTTATAAATGAATGGAGGGGAGACAACTTTTCTAGTCCTTCCGCTAGTTTTTCCAAATATTCATCGAAAGTGACAGTGAATTGCACCTGTTGAGTCCTGTCAGTAGATATCTAGGCTGAATATGTCACTTCATCACTAAGAGCCCACTCTTTAAATTTCTTCATAATGAAGTTTTTCAAGTGGGTGCTTGAGGGGCATTGGGAGCACTGCCGTAACATGCATGATTTGCTGTCTCTTGAACAAACTAGTTGATATAAGCAATAAGCTCATTGTGATTCTCTTGAATTGAGCAAGCATTCAGCAATAGTGTCACATTTTCATGAATAGTACACACATAAACAAAATGCGTGCCAGCAGCGCCTACTAGCACACACCACTTTGGTCTAAGCATGCAGAATTTAGCTCTTTCGCTCATGAATTAATTCCTGGCGACGAAATTTTTTTTTCTTTGTAGGAATGGCTATTAGGATTGTTTTAAGACACTTGACATATATTTTAATGTTGTAGTTTTATCCACGTTGACAAAAAAATGTGCAGGGGTTGTTTTGTGTCAAAACACATTTTTCGTAGGCGAAATGAGTTCGACCTTCGCAATCGGGAAACTTACACCGAAATGCAAAGTTTTTATCATCCACAGTAGGAAGGTGTCCTATGCCGTCAGTCCGAACTTCTCTCCTAATTTCAGGCACCCTTTTAGAGGTGGATGGAGAAATTGCTGGGAAATCATTTGTACACGGTCTTTCCCTTTTCTTTCCACGGGGTTTCCCAGCCATGATCAGCTACGTAAACATGAACATGTAATAAATCCAAAACTTTGTTTTTAGGAATACCAAGAGATGTAGCTTTTCTTGTATATTCGAACGAAGCATTGACATATGCTAGGTCTATTGCATGAGTTATTATCCTTAGAGTTCATTTTCGTGAACGTATGAAAGTACGATATAAGGTTATCAAGAAATTGAGCTTGTCGACTCCGCCCATATGTTTGCTACTACTTCTGGTCTAGAAACATGAAGAAATTCGTTTGTCGTTTTATTTCATCTCTTGCACGAATCTTGTTTGCCCACACCGACGAAATTAGACGCTAGTATTACTTGTTTATTGTCGTACCATTTCGTCGTAATTCCGTCGTTACTAATTACCTCTTCATAAGAATCGCGACCTTTCTTTTTCATATCTATGTCTGCAGAAAATGGTTTCGTAAACCTCTCTATACGAGCTGTGCATACAGCATATATTTGTTTGTTTCTCAGGTACTGAAGTAAATTGTAATTCGAGAAGCAATTGTTAAAATATAGCTGGATATTTGGTTCATTGATCCGTTCACATAATTTTAGTACAACGTGAAATATATTACAAGTAGTCTCCGTATTTTATTCCAAATACACAACATGGGCAAGGAGATATTAAATGCTTTAATTGCAGCATGAATGTTGGCGAAACTAAAATCTGTGACAAGAGCTAATGATGAGGGCAACTTTTTGTGCTCTTTAAAAGCATGTTTAAATTCATACAAATCGCGTTGGTATTATGCTCCGATGACAACATGCTAAAAACAGGAAATATTCTACCAGCATTTTGTGATCGTATAACAGCAACATACAAGTATATTCTTTTATTTAGCTTATATAGATGCCTTACTATTGTCCCCGTAGTACCGAAACGTATAAATGTCTTTTGCTTAATGGTGCATTCCGATATAATATATTTATTTGCTCTTTACTAAATAATTTGGCCTGAAAAGAAAACGCTAATTCTTTAAAAAAATCTTTGTGGTCTGCTTGCAATTTAATTAAATCCAAGACATCATTCGTATCACGATCAAATTGGGCCTATTTTTCAGATCTTATTTTTCTAACTGTTGGATCTGATTTAATTAATTTCAAATTTTTTGGATTTCTTAATTCCTCGTTTGTTTGTAGCAATATTTCTTTCTTGTACACAGAGGGTATTTTCTCTAAAAGTGTATTTTTTTATCATTACACATTCTATTCCCCGAACATAGCTTGTAAGGTTTTGTACATGGTAGAAATTTATAGAATTACTGTACACTTGCACTTTACGGTTGGTAAATATTTCAATTTTTAAAATTCGTAGTTTTCTTATATTCGTAATTTCATTTTTCTTGCACCACGACCCATTCATTTTTTTAATATTTTTTCCAAAATAGCACCTTGTAAATTCTTTCTGCAAAATATTTGTACCATTTTAATTTCTATGCAAAATATGTATATTTTTTTAGTGTTTGTACCTGTCATCTTTAGTGCAAAATCTTTGTAATTGAATGAAGCATTGCCAGGATTCAATTTGATCAGTAACCGACCTTGCTTTTCCTATCGGCCCTGGCAAGCGAGATATTATATTGACAGACCTAGTCCGTACATTCTTCGAGGAATCTGCTTTTGCCACTTACTGCCATCACGACCATAAAAGTATTCATTACGAACACGCATTGCCAGTGGAATATTATCATCAGATTCATCGGAACTAGGAGTTGCCTCTTCTTGTTCGCTATTAGTGTCATGATCACTTTCAGTAAAATGATCTTCTGAATCGCTCTCAACAGATGCAATGTCATCTGCATCTGATTCCTCATTGATAATTTTTTCCAATTCTGCGTCTGACAATGATCTTTTCCACTCATAATTACTTCTACATGTACTTGGATGTGTATTCATAACTATTCTTCTAAAATATATTATAAAATGTTTGTAATACCTGCATTTATCTTTTTTATATTACTTACCTAGAATTATGTAACAGATATAAGATTATTGTATCTTGTCCTTGATTATACACACAACAAAACCACACGCACAGTATATACCTATTGTAGTATGTATGTACATATGCTTTCAATCACTTACTCACGGCAACCGCTACGTTTGAACGTGCGCTGGGTAATAAATACCCTTCATAGGATATGTTTGTAAACAACTAACTCAAGTGGCGTGTGAATCCCATGTCATATGTAGGAGAAGGTACTGAAGTGATAAAGCGTCTAAACCCATTGCTCAAAAATATACAGCGATTTAAAAATGACTCTGGTATTTTTTACCCATGCGCGCGTCGACACGGGTTAATATAATTTGGCTGTCCTCCACCGTATCTTTATCCACAAAATTCTAAAATTAAACAAATTAGTAAAGATTATAATAAGACAAATGCCTTGTAATAAATTTGCTGTTTGGATGTTGCTATCAAATGCATTGTGCAAACCCACTACCGTTTTAAAATTTATTATTTTTAAAACGACCTCAATTGTGCAATCTAAGTCCCGTACACCAGGACCATCACCATTGCATGTCTGGTTAAGTTTAAGTTTAGCTACCTCTTTCCTAGCTTTTGCTTTGAGATTGTCATATTTGGTTTTAATTTGGTCGATAGTTTTAGCCTGCAGATTTTTTGCATTAAACGACGCTAGAATTTTCTGCCAAACATTTCCCTATAAATAAATATTTTCTTTCATAACGCTTATGCAAACCTTTTCGCCTAAAATTAGTTTGTAGTTTTGCACTCACATTTTTAAATTTGAAAACTTCTTGGGTAAGAATAAATATATATACTAATATAGAGAACTATCTTACGTGAAAAGTATTAAACACAAAATTGGTACGAAGTGTATGAACTAAATGGGAAAAAAATTCAGCGGGAACTTCACAAATTACTTCATATTTTATTCAAAGTAATATAAATTAAGCTACTCGAACACAGATTATAATTTTTAAAAATAAACTAATAAACGTATCAAGTAACTTTTATTGATTATTGTTACACTGTAATATGCAAAGAGCTCTGTCTTGTACACTACAATCTTATAACGAACAATGCCACGCATTAGGGCTGAACTAATATATATACTTTCTGGATATTTATATTTAGTTATCTATTAGGAATAAACAGTTCAAAGATTCTTGTGACTAACATTATAATATAATTTATAGGTTTTGTAATCTAGAAACATAATGTCATAGCGACACAATTATATAAAAAAGTATATATGTTACTATGACGTTATGTATCTACAAGGTGCGGCAGAATGACCTCCCCGATTTAGAAAGCTAATAAAATTCAAACCAAACAAGATACAAAAAAGATAAATGTATTCCTGAAAAGTACATATAATAATGCGATTGTAGATTAACGTGTTTTAAAAATGACATCACTCAAGTGGCGGCCTCCATTCTGAATACACTGATTGGGCCTCTCCCGATAGTTTTCCAGGATCTTGCAGGTCATTTCGGGCGGAATAGCAGCAACTTCTTGGGTTATCGCATCCCTAAGAGCTTCCAAGTCTTGGGGACGATGTTGATATACGCGGGATTTGAGGTAGCCCCAGAGAAAAAAATCACAGGGGCTCAAATCTGGTGAACGAGGGGGCCACCCGATGTCACCACGCGAACCGCCATTTCGAATGAACTCCTCTACAACGAAAGCGCGGTGCACTCCCGACCATGCAATGATTTAAACTGCAGCTGCTGTACCCCCCCCCCCCGTAGCTACGCCCTTCCCAAATAGGGGAGATCATTCTGCCGCACCTCGTACATTAGAAAACTGTAACTATAGTAATTCGTAGAATCAGGAGAATAAATAAACCAAACATGTTTTTGGTTATTTCTGATGTCTATATTTTTACCATTTAATATTAAGTTAGCATTTTCTATCCGGGTGTGGATGAAAAAAACCCTAATTTTTTTAATAAAGAAATTCTTTAAATTATGCACATCACAAGTGAATACTCCACATTACATTGTTTTCTAAATATATTTGAGTTTTATATTAATATTTGTGATGCGGCCTATTTTCAATAGGAAGTTTCCTAATATAAAACACATTCAGTAATTTTTTTTTTAAATAAAGAATTTGGAACCATTAGAGCATTCCTGTTGTATGCCCTAGCTTGTTTAAAATCATTTCATTCGTGATTCATGTCTTGAACCAGTAACTCCATGCGACATACTTTGCACGGACCTATTTGCTTCAATATTTGCCTGGCCAGATAACCGGCAATAAAGCTATTTACATTGTCCAGTATTATATTAGGTTGAACATTATATTTTTCAACAGCATCTCGTTCCACAATAATATCGGATAATGCCTTATTACAACAACCTTCAGTTAAAAATTCTTTTAATGTATTTAGCACTCCTTCATTTGCACAATTAAACCCGGTGCTATGTGTTGAAGTCAAATTATTGACTACTAATGCTTTGTATGAATTGATAAATGGCATACATGTAGACATGGATTTATGTTGCGGGAGCCATAGCTTCGAATCATTCTAAAAAAATTTTCCAATGACCTCAAGGAAAGAAATGAAAATCCTTTACTTTCCAGTTTTTGCCACAGATACTTTATATTTTTTATTGTAGTTATCCAATTCTTTACAGATGGAGGTACAGATTCTCGTCCGTTTGTAAAAATAAATTTAAAGGAATTGAGAACTTTCAAAGCATCTTGCCAAAATTCCAAATGAGGTGATTGTTTTGGAAGTGCAGTTTTTAAATATTTCCCTGAAGATGCATGGATAGTAGAACCCTCAACACTATCAAATAATTTATCCATAAATAAAAGAAAGTCAGCAGTATCGGGGGCTTCACGAGGAGTAGTAAGCCTGGTCTTACACCTAAAATTAACTGGTTTATACTAAAATAATTGAAAAGTAGACAATGATATCTTACCTAACTCAACCAGCTTTCTCATTATTGCTGAAACATTTTGGCTAAACACTTGAGTTGCTAATGACACCCTTCATTTTTGAAATGTTATGAGGTACGACGTGTTGATCTGTAAGATTGCAACACATTTTTCTATCTATTGCACCATCATCTAATTTATAAAGTGACACAATGTGTTCCCATGACGCTATTTGAAATGTGCCTGTGAGCCACTTGGTGTGACGATAACATTTTCCTCAATTCTATAAAATTCCGTTTGAAGAAATGATTATGCCGACTTTAGATTAATGTCATATTCGATATTAAACAGAAAGTGAGATTTAAAAAGCATATCTATTTCTTCATAGCTGTCTTTTCCTGCTTCCAATAGGTTGTTGTTCAGGCAGACATAATATTGATTTACTTTCATCAGTAAAAATTACATTGTTCCAAAAAGAAATGTCCTTATTTTTATATTTTTCTCCAAATTCAAGGCGTCGCTTTTGGTTTCGTCTGAATACAAGTGGCTTTTTCCTCGGAACTCTTCCATGCAGACCATTGGCATGTAATGTTCGATGGACTGTGCTGGCGCTAACATTTATTCCAGGCGATCTCGACACTTCTTTCGATATTTTAACTGCACTGGCAACTGATTCCTTTTTAACTGTTCTTACAATAGATCTTATTTCTGTTTCACTGAGTCTTTTTGGTTTACCCGAACGTGGTCGATCTTCTAGTTTCACAAATTTGTTGTACTTGTCATTATTTTCTTTTACAGTATTGTGGCTTCTGCCAATAATTGAAGCTATTTCGCGCAAAGATTTTCCTTCTTTCTTAAATTTTATCACTAATTCTCGTGTATCAAGCGAAGTTTGTCTACCCATTTTTGAATCGATTAAATGCACGACTAACCTCCACACTTTAACAATAGCGACCTTCCACGCAAAAGTGAGTTATAACTAGTCTGGGCAAACAGCGGTAACAGTCAGTGTAGTAGATATGTGGTGTGGAGTGGGCGATTATTTATTTCATGTTCTGCAAAAAGTGGCATGCGAGACCAAGAAAAATTTACATTTAATTTATATGTTACTCTTATTTTATGAAATCTATCGTTTCGTTTACTAAACAAAGAAGCATTTGCCTCTTTCTGGAATAAATATGTGGACCACCTAGTCGGACATCGATACGAAATGTAGTGCCATTTCCTCATGCTGCAAGCCCATTTTCTCAGCGAGAATCCTCCCTTGATTAAGATGGAGTCAACTTCGTGAAATATTTTCTGTATATCTTCAGCGCCTGTTAGCGAATCATCCATGTAAAAGTCAGTTAGCGTGATTTGCGCGCCAAATGGAAACGTGTCTTTTGCCTCAATCGCTAATTGATGCAGCGCTCTGGTCGCAAGAAACGAAGCTGACGCGGTACCATATGTGACCGTGTTTAGCTCATAAATTCCCTATGCCTTATCTGGATCTGTTCTCCAAATGATCCGTTGGTATTTTGTATGTTGTTTGTCTACCCATAATTGTCGGTACATTTTCGCGATGTCAGCTGTCAGCACTATTTTATGGGTTCTGAATCGACGAATGGTGGAAAGCAAATCTTGTTGTATGATAGGGCCTATCATCAAGGTATCATTTAATGAATGGCCTGTTTGAGATTTGGCAGAAGCATCAAAGACGACCCGCAGTTTTGTAGCCAAACTGCTTTGCTTCATTACAGCATGATGCGGTA
This sequence comes from Dynastes hyllus, assembly GCA_029619255.2. NCBI lineage: Eukaryota > Metazoa > Arthropoda > Insecta > Coleoptera > Scarabaeidae > Dynastes > Dynastes hyllus. The sequence continues at coordinate 4,298,802 of JAROYC020000013.1, forward strand.
AATAGAACGCATCCCTCGAGTTTGCTTTTTCTATAAGCTTCACGTAACCCAAGTGGATGTATTCATCCATGAACGCTACATATTGCGGTCTGAAGTCAGCCTGCTTCTGTAGTTTTTGCTCTAAAAATAGAAACCTTTGTTATGCTGTTTCCTTGGACTCGCTCGACATAACGGTAGGATCGAGTTTGAATGGCAACTGCACCACAAATCTACCGCCGCAATCGCGCTTAAGTTTTGATAAAATGCCTCTCGCAAGCAATTTTTTCAGCAGTATGATTTGCATGCGTACATACCTCTTCCAACTCCAAAAATTTCCTTAGAGTTCTGTCTAATGCTTGATCCACAGAATACAAATACTGAATGGCGTTGGTAGAGCTTTGCTGAACTGCTCCTGACACTATCCATCCGAAACGTGTTTTCTGCATAATCAGGTGTGTCTTTGGAACCTTGACCTGTCCTACGCACAGGAGATGCCAAAAGAGTTGAGAACCAGTCAGCATATCTATCCTTTTAGGTATGTTGAAGTTCGGGTCTGCTAGTTTTAGGTTTTTCGGTATGGTAAGCTGTTGGCCACTAATCCTCTCCGTAGGAATATCGTTGGTGATATTTTCGACAACCAAGCAATTTACTGTTGCTGAAAACGAATTACAAGTTGAATCTATTTTTACCAAACTTGATTTAGTTATTCTCGTTTGCATTTGAGTGATACTACATACCGGTATATTCACAGTCTAAAGCTTTAATCCCAAGGTGGCGGCAAAAGCAGCTGAGATAAAATTAGATTGCGAACCAGAATCTAAGAGTGTTCTACGTGAATGATATTTACCTTTTGAATCTATCACTTGAACTTGTGCCGTTGAAAGCTATACAAGCTGATGTTGCTCCTGCGCGGGAAGAGCGACTGTAATTTCAATTGATTCGGTCTTTGAGCTTGCTTCCGGTGTAGCTAAATCATTGTCCTCGCTTGTTTGTGGCAAGTGCAAGAGAGTGTTGTTTGGCGGCTGCATTCTTTGCAAAGACCCGCATTGCATTTGCTCAACTGATGGCCTGGTCTTAAGCAATTTAAGCAAAGTTTGGCGTTGTTTACGTGCTTTATCCGTTGCTCGACCGGCATCGTTTGGAATTTCTGGCATGCATATATGCAGTGGTCACCTTTACATGGATAACATCTTTTACCCTCACTTGACTCGTGTGTTAATGAAACTTTCGACGTTTTGATCGTCTTTGAGACAGCAGTAACCTTGGTTGATTCCAATGTATTTATCTTATGTGTTATGAATTCTATTAATTCTGTGTATGTAGAAATATGAGTGATCTTCAAACGAGATTCCCACTCTTCACTTGTTGTACGATCAAATTTACTGCTAATTATAAAAACAAGCCAATTATCCCAATGTTCTGTGGGGCGCTCTAACGTGTTTTTGTACTCCATTGAGAATTTGTTTTAAAACTGCTTGATTTTCATGTGTAAGTTGTGGCAAGTCATGAATTCCTTGTACGTGTTTGCGAATAACAAGTTTCTTGTTATCATATCTCTCTCTCTCTATTTTTGTTAGCTAACCCAAAATATGTCCCAAGAAAACAGTACTAACTTGTGGTTATTTTGTTTCTATTCATTCACTAAAATCTTGGATACACTCTCTCTAAATGACTTTGAAAGGTGGTCAAATCTTTAATCGCATTTATCTCAGAACTAACCTTTTTCCACTTATTGGGTTCTCGCTCCATACCCTCGATACCTCTGATACCAATGTTCTGTGAGTTGCTTGCGACACTTTAATGCATACATATGCTCAGAAACTGTCAACAGTACCTCAGGTTATGGTTTCAATCTAAAATATGGCCTTAATATGACTATGGATTAGTAACTCTGATTTGTTGTACCGTTTGTGTAATAAATCCCATGCTTTTTCATAATTCGTATCGCAAAACTCTAATGATTGTATAAGATGGGGGCAAATACTGAAGTTTTTGCATGCTGCTAATTTCATGAGAGATGTAAAGATGTCTCTAAACTTGAACCATTGCTTATAATCATCGCTGAATTTCGATAATTCGATTGTGGGTAGTTTTATTTGACCTGAACTGCTTGAGCTATTAAAATGAGTATTATTGCTACTGAAAGTATCACCTGTCGGCTTTCAGACGTTTGTAATAGTAAATGCCCTTGAGCGGTTAAAAATGTACCGGTTACTTCATCCCTGTATTTTAAGTGTTCAACTAATTTTTCGTTTGTGCATAGCGTTTGGTAGCTGTCGTTGGATGCGATTGCAATGTTAAATACATCTTGGAGAAATGTTTCCTCAAAAACTATTTCCAACTGTTTTCGACAGGCTGGCCTTAATGTAGATGCTGATTTCACGGAAGACGACATAATTCCTGTCGCTCAATGGTTCTTGATACATAAGGAAAAGGAATGGGACGTTGATGATCTGTCCAGATGGGCACAAAAAGACAACATTTCGGAATTCGATCATATTGATCTACGAGAATACGACAGGATAGATGAAAACCTTGAAGTATTGACGATATTCCAATTATCCAATCCATCATTAGTCAACCAGATGAGGGCATTGACGAAGAAGATATCGCAACTGCAGAAGACGGGGATGAGGAAACAGAAATCGCTACGACACAAGAATCTATGGATACTTTGAACACCATAATGTCGTAAGTGCAGTTCTCCCTGAAGAAGAACAGTTTTTGAATGCCGCAGATAAATTGGAAGGAGTTTTAACTAAAAAAATTCTGCCCGAAGCAAGCACATAGAAAAAAATAACTGATTATCTTGCGCAAGATCCGAAGTTTAGTTTTCATGTACATATGTATTAATATATTTTTGTTTTTACAGGATAAACTTTTCAGTTGGCATGTGTACTTACTTTTTAATTATATATTCTTAAAAGAGCGCAATTTAACGTATAATATGTACACGAAAATGAAAAAATCTTTTGTAGCGAGCGGTCGCATATAACGAGCAATTTTTATGGTCCCTCCTTATAGCTTAACTTCACTGTATGCACAATGATTGAAATAACGAATTTATTCCATTTGGCTGTTCCACACTGTGTATATCTATCTGAGACATTCTACTTTCACTTGGTTAATCAGGTAATTTATTATCGCGTAACAAAGATTATTTCGCTTATTTTCAACACACTTTTAGAAGATGGCAACAATTTCCGGTAAAGCACAAATGGCTTCGTATAAAGTAGCGCAACTGATTGCATTGAAGCAAACACCACTGTAGCAGAATCTCTTATTTTACCGGCATGTATTGAAATAGTTAAAGTTATTTGCCCTGAAATACAAAAAGATATATCAAAAATTCCTTTTTCGGATGTCAGCAGATACTAAAAAAAAATCACAACAAAACTATCGGAAAAAATTTTGCGTTGCAGATTCGCGAATCTATTGACATAAGTAGTAAACCCCAATTATTAAGATTTGTTCGTTTTGTGGATGGCAATGAAATAATAAGTCAGTTTTTATGCTGCAGGGAACTGGGTGTATGCCACATGTTAAAGAGGCAGATTGTTACAAAACGATTAATTTTATCTGAAATATCGCAGATTTTCGACCCAATAGGTTTACTTGCACCTGTTATATGTCATTTAAACGTTTAATACGAAGCTTGCGGCAGGTTAAGATTTCATGGGACGATCCGGTTCCTAAAAGTTTGCAACAAAGTTGGTATAAACTCCGAGATGAATTAGGTGAAGTAGAATTTACAAAAATTCCTCGACATATTGTTCTATTCAATCATGGCCATCTTGAGCTACATGCGTTTGGAGATGCAAGCGAAAAGGCATATGGTGCATGTGCTTATATACGATGGGGAATATAATTCACGCTTGCTATGTGCAAAGGGCAAAGTTGCACCGATTAAGCAGCTGACTTTGTCAAGATTGGAATCCATTTTTTAATTTTAAAGTAGGGTATGCGCCGCATTGAGGGCACGTTTTGACAAGATTTATTTATGATTAGATTCTGCTATAACTTTGTCGTGGATACCAGCTGATACCAGCATGACGCACAGTGCGGCCGATATGAGATGATAATAATAATAATAACGAAATTTATTTCGTGATACTAATACAGTATGAAACACATCATAAAAACAATATCTATTAGTATACAAAATTATCGGGAAAATTTCATTTAAATTTTGTTAAATTTTTTTTCAAAGAAGTCAATAGTGTTGTACAGGCACTTTTCAACTAATTGTTCCTTTATTATTTTTTTTAAAAAAGTTAAATTTTTTTCACTTTGATTTCACTTGAAATATTGTTGTATATTTTTAGCACTTGGTGATACCTTTTTGTATTTGTATGAATGTTTTTTGTGGATGTAGGACGATTTCCCCACATTCGCGGGTGTTATAATTATGGTTAGTTTAATGTTTTTTTAACAACACTGTAGTGTTTCTTTTCAAAGCATGCACACTTGAAAAAAATACAGCGTTGGCAGGGTAAATATGCCGTATTGGGTGAAAATACACAAGACTCTCTTTTTTTCATGTTAAAGATGCTTCTTAAACACGATTTTTGCATGATAAATGTTCGATCTGCGTCAACGGAATTTCCCCAGAAGATTATACCATATCTGGCGGAAAATAGAAATGTCAGAGCCGACCACGAATTACGGTTATATCTCAACATAACTAAGCGGCCTATGCATCTCCACCACACTTACACATGGTAGTTGCGTCATCTCGTGCGAACACCGTTAAGTAATGGTTCGTGAGTATCGTACGGCGTCAATTTTCACACGGAATAATCTGCAAGAGTTGCGATTTGTTTACGTATCTGGTGCGCTGATAAAAATTTGTTTTAAAATGGATCCATTACCTTCAGGTATGTACTATGTAATTTTTAAATATATTTCTTAAAGTTTAGGAGGGTACATTTTTAAAAAGTTTAAAGATACCCTGCAAAGATGCTCATCATACATTTTTTATTTTTGCATCTTTAAGGTTATGGTTTACTTCCCCACGCTTCTCCACTTGGATTTTTGTAGTAAAACTATTATATATTTAGATTTTATACGATTTAGGTACTCACGTGTACTCATTAATATTTTATCTCTTTCTTTTGATGACATTATAAAATAAATTGTTTTCGTAAATTACTGATATTTTTGATATTCTTTATTTATTGTTACAGGGTCAGGTTCAAATGAACTATTTATAAGGATGGTTCTATTTAATTTAATAAGAGAATCAGGATTCAAAAAATTGGAAGAACAATTCAGTTTTTTAAAGGCGCACCTTAAAGATTGCACCCATTGCCCCGTACAGGGGTTGGGTGAAATGCACAGCAAACTTTCACATTTCACATCAAGATTTTAAGAAAAATGGATCGGAGCTGATAGTATAACTAGATTTTTATCCAAAAACTACTGGTTAGTTTTAGGATGTATGATGAGACTCCTGAAAGCATCAGACAGCGAGGCCGTCCATCCTTATCATTCGAAGACAGTTCGGATCGAACGAAACGTGCCAAAATCGAAGAACTCAGAAAGAATGTTTCACTGCAGGAATTGGCACATGCCACTCAAATGAACTTACGGGCTTCTGGACATCCAACTGCATCAAAATTAATACAGGTTATTGTACGTTCACATAAACGAGCAACGAAGTACAAACAAGCCTTAAAGGCGTTGGAAGAACCTCAAGTGAGAATGATGTCTGGGGAAGAAGCTCTTTTAAATATGGTGGAAGCTAAACTTACCACTCATCAATATAACGTAATAAGATCTAAGGATCCAGTAAGGTTTCCTTCATTTAAGGTAGTGCAAACCGCCAAAAAAATGTGTTATCCAAATAAAGAAAGCATAACTGTACTTCGGCAGAAGTCACGTTGCAAGCTTCATTGGATCATACGACCGAACGTTTAATTAATGTCCAAACAGATGTATTACAGCCTGAACAAATAAATAATATGTGCTTGATTTCGAAGTGGGGATTTGATGGCAGCTCTGGTCATTTCTCATATAAACAGTGGTTTATTCGGACAGATTCAGACGATTCCAGTGTTTTTATTTCTTCGGTTGTGCCTCTCTGATTGGTAGTTGGTGATCCTAATCGAAAAGATGCAGTAGTAGTTTGGTAGAATCCACGAACATCATCCACCACACTTTGCCGTCCGCTAAAAATATATTTTGTTAAAGAATCGACAGAAATTTCTTTGGTAGAGAAGAACAGGGTAGACGAAGAAATAAAACAACTTAGAAGCACTTCTATGAAATTTGAAGATAAGGATTTGTTGGTGTCTCATAAACTCTGCTTTACAACGGTAGATGGAAAAGTTTGCAACTCACTAACAAATACAACCTCCACACAGCGATGCTACATTTGTGGAGCAAGCTCCAAAGAATTTAATTATATAGACAAACTACCAACAAGAATACGATCCTTCAAAACTAGTTTGTTAGTACTATTTTATTTCCTAACAAAACTTTGTCATGGAAGTAATTGGCAAAGTTTTCGTTTCTCTTCCATCTCCTTGCCTCAAACAATCGTGTAGCTGCAACTTTATCATCTTTACACTTAAATAACTTTGTCATTTCTCTTTCTAACTCTTCCAACGATAATCTAGCATACTCAGGCTTTGAGTTAAACCAGCTCTTCCCAAAACCATCCAACTTGTTTATTATTATAAGAACAATTGTTTTATCCGACAATCCATACACAGTTTTAGTCATTTTCACTCTCTGCACCCAATTTTCGATATCTTCATCGGTCTTACCAGAAAAGGTTGGAATTAGGGCTGCAACTTCTGTTGGGTATCTGTTATTCTTCTCCCGGCCTTTAACAGCATCTATCGTCGCCGCTATCAGTTCTCGAACACTCAGTGATGCTGACTGAAACTCATCGTTCTCATCCGTAATTTCGTAATTTATTCGCTAGCGATAATTAAATAACTCGGACAATCGTACTTATCCCACTTCTGAATCTGTAGGAGGCGAGTATTTTCGTTCAAATAAACGGCCGTAAGTTTGAACTTGTTTCTTTATTTTAAAAAAGTACCTAACGAACATAACATAATACTGTTCTTAATACCTCGGCGTACATATCATAACTCTGCACAACTTACGTTCATAATGACCGTTAGACCGTTACTACTTGTATCCCTACCACATCTATTCTCACCAGTTGGCGGGAATTGCTTGGTGGGAAATTTAAAATTCTGAATGGCGCGCTACATCTTAATAATTGATTCATTTTCAAAGTATACATTTTTAGTTCTTTATTGTTAAATTTAATATCGAAAGAGTACATATTATTAGGTTATTGTTTTTTATTTTGTTATCTTTTTAGAAGTTTTTTTGTCTATGATGTCGTCTCCCAGCTCTTCCTCGACAAAACTGCTTCAATGAATTTCTGAATTTAGCGACAGTTTCTCAATAATAAACGATGGTTTGCTCCATTGCAACATTTGTGATACAAATTTACAATGTCACCAAAAAAGTCACGTAATGCAACATATACGTACAAAAAAACATGTGGATGCAATGAGTGAATCCATAAAGGGGAACTTTTACGAGGATTTGTGTCTGGCTTTTGTTGCTGTAAACATTCCTTTGTTTAAACTTCAAAATCCTACTTTAAAAAAATTCTTAGAAAAATATATGAACAGACACATTCCTAATGAATCCACTTTACGTCAATATCATGTGCCTAAATGTTATGTATCAGTAATTGATACAATAAAATCAAACATTACCAATAATCACATATGGGTGTCTGCAGACGAAACTACAGATAAATTAGATCGCTGCGTTGTATGTTAATCAAATACCGTATAACGGAAAACGTTAACGCTGATATTATTAGTAATTTGACAAGCATACTATTTTCTTTTGTTTTCTTTTTCTGTTTCTACTTAGCTAGTACCCATTGTTTCTGTTGGCATGTTTCATACTTTTTGTATACTGAAATAAAGGGCAAGACTGAAGTTGCTATTGGGGAAACTTACAACTTCTGCTATGCGTGTTTGCTTCTTACATTTTAAGAAAAGTGATTTCATTTTACCGGGGAAAAATGTTTATTCCATTAAATTTTTATCAAACACTATTTATCTTTAATGTTTGTATCCTTAGACTTTTCAACTAAGAGGCCTAGACTAAAAAAAGATGCAGTTCCATCTCAAAACTTGCCAATGAGAAGATTTAACACATGTAAATCAAAGGATCGATCAGCTAGAAAATTGCTAGACCAAAAAACATCAGATGCAACATTTCAGGTTTTTCTGAATAGAAATGTGAAGAAAATGCTGAATTAGTAGCAAATGTTGATGCGATTGAGAATAGACTACATAACTTGTCACAAAAAGAGAAGACGGCAATAGAATATTTGTTGCAATTTGAAATTGCAAGTAAAAATAAAGCTGAAAAAAAACAACACAGGTAAAAAAATGGCGATATTGTTTTACCTTTTATTAACTGCACTGACAGTGATATAAAGCCGTGTTCCTTAATTGGGTTACCATTATTCGTTATGTTGGAAACATTAGTAAAAGGTGTTAATAAATATTTTCCTGATCTGCGAGTACATAAATTAAACAGAAAAGAAAGAATTACAATGACTTTAATAAGATTAAATACTGGACTGAGATATGTTGCTTTTGCAACGTTAATTTCTTTAGTAAGTAGGTAAAACTTGTAAATTATGATTTAAAAATTAGCAGTTGTTTTGAAACTTCTAATTTTGTGGCCTTCTTCGGAAGAATGTAGAAGTAATTTACCTAAATGCTTTGAAGCATTCTCCAGTGTTCGAGTTGTTTTGGATTGTACAGAACTATTCATACAAAAGTGTAAACGTTTATGTTGCAGAATATTAACATAGCTTCACTACAAAGGATCACAGACAGTAAAATTTATTACAGGTGTGAGCCTAGCTGGATTGATAACTAGAGCCCGGTGACTGGAGAGCAATCGCAGAGGCGGTGTGACTGTGTTTAGGTGGGCGGGGAGGGCTGGTTGATTATGATACGACACGACAAATCATCTTAGTTGAGTTTAGCATTGGATAGCGGATAGGGCGTGTTAATTTTATTGATATAGACGTAGTTATTAATGATGACATAACAAATGTTTGTAGAATCAAACTCATCCGGCCACCATTCTTAAAGATGAACCAGTTTACCGAACAAGAAGCAATGTACAACGTTGAAATTGCAAAAGCTAGGGTCGATATAGAAAGAACAAACCAAAGAATAAAATCATTTGAAATTTTTACAAAATTATTGCCGATCTCACTTGTACCAGCTGTAGATGTATTTACCGTAATTTGTGCAATACAAAACAAACCTCATATTAGGAGACGATAAATTTTTGTAACTTTAGTTTACTCGGCTACTATTTGCGCATAAATGTAAAAGACTGAATAGATTAGAACTTGTTTTGTGATATTTGAACATCAACATGGGGTGCATCTACTTTTACAAAAAGGATTACTATATTGTAAAAGAAAGCTGTAAGAAACATAGTTGGCGCTTCTAGGATGGTCTCTTGTAGAACTATCTTCAAAGACGTAAGGATACTTACTGTAACATCATTAAATATAATATATGTACTAGTATACGTTAAATCAAATGAAGATGACGTTCTCGAAAACAGTGAAATACATCAATATAACATTAGAAATAGAAATATGCTACTATGCAACTATTCCTCGACATAGCCTTAGGGTTAGTGTCCACCGAGTCGGACCGATTTCGATCGCGCGATAAAGATCATGCACGTACATATATTTGAATTGTACACGTCCACTGAAATGATTACAGTTGTCACCGACCAGGATCTGCCGACATAAGTCGGGCAAGACGCTGCATGCACGATCTTTGTCGGCAGTTCCTCACGGCTCTAAGTCGAATTTTCTCTATGCAAACGGACGTATATTTTGTTCTTTATTGACATTTATATTAACATGGATGAACAGCAAAAAATTTTTTATCATATAGTTAAAAATTTAGAACTGAGCTAGCCCTCTTAACAATAACTATAACTGACTGGACCTGGGGTGCTATTCTCGACTCTTCGCAGTTCTCAAGGTCCTTCGCAAATGACGTCACACGAACGATATTGGCGTGTTCTGTATTCTCGACTCTTCTCGTAAAAGCGTATACGCATTATTTCCTTCGTGAAAAACGCGATTGGCTAAAAGTGCTCGAAAACGGAAGCGAGCGACAATTTAACCTCACATTTGGTGTCATTGTGTTGTAGTTGTCACTGTTGTCAGTAGCTGACGAGATGGACGAATTAGTATATTTAAATCTGTTGGAAGAAATGGAGGCAGCTGAAGAAAATGTTGGTGGTCAACAAGAAAATGTAGCAGTTATTCAGCAAGCTCAAGATATAGGCCATTTGACAAATGAGCAATTTAGAAAACTGTTTCGCCTCTCAAGGGAAGCTTTCCACTTCCTTGTGGATTTAATAGGGCCCCACTTAAAACAGCAAGTAAAGAATACTGACATAAGTCCAACTTTGAAGGTGAGAAGACATAGAGGGGCTTATTGAATAGTTGATTGTTATCCAGATATGAATTTTAGATTTTGGTGGCCTTACGTTTTTTTGCAACTGGTAGTTACCAGATGGATATTGGAGCCAACAATCTACTGCATATATCTCAACCTTCAGTATCCCGTTGCATATCAGAGGTGACGGATGCTTTAAATATGCCGGCAATTTTTAATAGTCTAATAAAATTTCCTGCAAATTTTAGGGAATTAAACGAAAAGAGATTAAGGTATGTTATTCAATATCTACAGTTAATTGAATATGTCTGTGTATTATCGTTTAGAGGTTATTTCAGGTTTTTTCAAAAATATAATGTGCCGGGTGTGATAGGATGTATAGATTGCACTCAAATAGCCATATTTCCACCAAAAATTGAAGATCCAGAGTATCCAGAACATCTTTACGTTAACCGGAAAGGATATCACTCGATTAATGTACAGCTGGTATGTTTGATATATGTTTATTTTAATATATTATTTTTACTTATAACTACGTTATTGAGCAGATATGTGATGCGGATATGAGAATTATCAATGTCAACGCCCGTTATCCAGGTAGCACTCATGATTCTCATATTTGGAACAATTCTCAAGTTCAAACCACCCTCCGAAATTTACATCAGCAAGGATTTAAGGATTATGTTTTATTAGGTAGTAGAAACTGTACACAGTAACATTCACATTTGATTTACGTTGTTTTTTAAGGTGACAGCGGTTACCCTTTGCGAACGTGGCTTTTGACTCCATTTGAAAATGAGCCAGCACCAAACACTCCTGAATACTATTATAATAATTTACATAAAAGCACAAGAAGTTTAATTGAGAGATGCAATGGTGTGCTGAAAACTCGATTTCGGTGTTGTTTAAAACATCGTGTGCTCCATTACAGGCCCGCTGTTGCATGCCGTATTATTAATGCATGTGCTATGCTGCATAATATTTGCATCCAGTTTCAAATTCCACAGGATGAAGAATTTGAAGAGCCAGAAATTGACTATGGTAAGAAATATAAACATTAAAGACTGTTTTGACACATAGTTTTTAGGTATTTATAATAATAATGAAGTAGATGAAATTGGGGGACAGCTGAGGCAGATAAATCCTGAATTAGCGGAAGGTCGTAGAGCACAAACAGCGTTTGCCAGAAATCTGTTTATGCACATATAGGGCCTAAGGAAACAAATGAAATAAAAAAATATGTATTTATTTAATATAAAATATAAATGCACAAAACCGTACAACTTTTATTAAATTTAAAATATTAATCCAAAAAAAAAATACATAACATAAAATATCACATCACGAAATAACATCAATGTGGATAAAAAGAACACATTTATAATTCCTCCAAATATTGGCTTATGTTGGCTAGCTGTCTGCTACATTCTACCAAAGCACTTGCTTTTTGCTGTTCTGCTGCCAACATCTGCCTCATAATTTCTAATTTTTCGGCATAATATTTCTCCTTAATGGCATTTTTTTTGTTTAATGCCATTTGGTACATTTCAGTGGCTGCCGCTGTACTTTTATATTTTGTAGGTGCACACTTCGGTATGCGGCGTCGAAATGGCGTCGAGCCCCCCTCTGGTGCATTACTGAGTTTTGGTAATAATCCTAAAACATTAGATTGTTACTGCCTACTGTAATTAATTTATATAAGGCACCTACTCTGGCCTAAAGAATATTCAGGAATGTTAGCTGTGGTTTCGGTTGAAAGAGCAGCTGCACTATTAAGTGTTGGTAGTGCGCTCTTTACACCGGTCCATATAGGCTGCTCTTTTGATTCTAAAAAATTAAATTGTTTTTATATAAAGCAACTAACGTTATTGAAAATATTTACTTTGCAGAGAGTACGGAGAGGAACCTGCTGCTTCCTCATTTAGAATGGTTATACTGGGTACAGTGGAAGTACTTGTGGATTCTAAAATAAATACAAACATAAACCATTCTCCAGATACCTGAATGCATTGTAATTTACCTGAATTAGTCACCACAATGTTCGATGGACAATCGCTTTCGAACTTAAATTGTACGATGGATTCGTCCACTTCTGGGTGGCCATCGATTGACACTGTCTTGATTATGCCCAGTATTTCCTCTTCGATTTTCGTGAAGGCTTCTTCGTCTTCCGCCCCCCCACCTGTCTTTTGGCGTGATTGATTATTGCGACTCGCTTTTACCTTTGTGCGAGACCGCATGTCATGCCAACACTAAATTAATAATTGGTATTTCATAAAGACGCTCAGGATTACTAGTATTATTAACTTACTTTCCGCCACTTACTCCAATCTTTACGTGCTCCTGGTATAGAATTTAAAATCTCAGCCAACGATTTCCACAAATCTATACAGTGTTTATGTGTGAATGTTGCTGTAAATTTTCCCGACAACAAGTTCGGGTTTTTTTTTAAAAATTCGAGCATAACCGATTTTTGGTTTTGTGTTGCTTTCATCTTGACCGCATGAACGCCGTAATGTTAATGGAGGTTATTAAGTTTCTAATCAATAGTCCTCAACACAGCTTACGTTTGAACTTCAAGCGAATCAAATGAGCTAAAAGCAACGTTGCCACACTGTCTATTCGTGTTGACACAACGCGAAGGCGAATGGCAGTTGAGAATACCAAAAATCGACACCGTTCGTAATGTAAGCCTTCGCCTTCATGCGTATACGCATTTATACGAACGAAGTTGAGAATAGCACCCCTGTAACAGCAGATCAAATAGCTAGCAGATGAAGATATCATTTACATACGAGGACGGGTTGACGGAAGAGTGACTTTTCAAAGGTTGGCAACACTTTCGCTAGGATGATTATGTTGCTGACTTTCGCCATGTTTCTGATGTCTACTGTCCAAATTCCACACAAATTTAACAGATAGACTGTTTTATGTTTAACCCTTAATTAGTTGCGTGGTGTGCACATGATCCCAACATATTTTCGAAACAATATTGTTTCATTATGCAACCAAGTCTACACACATGCTTTACTATATTCCTTTAGTAACCTAATAAGAATAGAATGGTTACGTAACACATTAATTAAGCTTACACGTGTGCTACAAAAAAATGTGAAATTATTACCCCATACGACCAATTGTGTTATTTATATGGGACTATGCAAGAATCTATTTCTTTTAAGTATTTATAATTCTAAATGTTGATTGCGGATGTAAAGGTTGACATAAATAACATAACCTTAAAACCTTTTATAATTTTGCATATTTATATACATAGAGAATTCTCTATGTACGGTTTTTCACAATGTACATGTATGTTTCACAGTATGAAGAGACAATGGATAACAAAACATTACCATCAAAAAGATTTTTTAGACAAAAGGAATTAGAAGAAGCTGCACGAAAAATCATGGAAGAAAGTTCCGAAGAAGAATATGATGTACAGAACGAGACAGAAAATGAAGATGATGTAAATACAGCTGAAAGCAAACTTGATATTTTGGAAGTGGCATCTGATGAAAACAAAGCTCAGATGAGTAGTTCTGAGGATGAACCAGTTGATGATAAAAAATATTTCTTATGAAAAGACAAGCAATTTCAATGGATAAAGATATGCCGGTTTCCTCAAAAACGAGATTGAATTCTTAGATTGTAAATTGTTGCTTAAAGGTTTACATTTTAATATTTTATCTAGTCTCTTCTCCTGTTAGAACTACATTAACAATGTTACTTACATTTCAAATTACGATTTTATTTTGAAAATAATTTTTAAAAGTGTTCGATCCTTCAAACTAATGACGATTTTAAAATCAAATTTGCTGTTTCCAATTTCTCCGTTGTAAGTAACATTTTTTATATGAATTACTTTAATATAGCCGTTTTTTCGTATTGTAATTTATACTCCACCACAGACCGATCATCCGTTTTAATTGTTTTCTTCTTAATAATAATAATAATAATAATAATAATAATAATAATAATCATAATAATGATAATAATAATAATAATACGTATTTATTGGCAATAAGGTGTAACAATTTTCTTGTTACAGGGTCTGTTTATTTTGTGAGCGCAGTATGCGCACGAATATTATTTCGATTTGTTGCAACTTTGAGCTATCTTCTAAGTCTTTTTATTGTGTCATTTTTACGCTTCGTCTTTGGCCGAATAAGATTTTCCTTTTTCTCTTTTCTCATGAGCAATAAACACGACTAGACGTGAGGTGTAGTTCGTATTTAGAGAAAGAGTTACTTAATTGCCTTAAATAGGTGAGTACGTTTGAGCTACTTTTTTTTCTTGCTTATTTAAATCAATGATATTTGTGATAACATTTCAGCAGCATTAAATTTTGGAAAATTTCATCATATCGCTTTTACCGAGTTCTATCGCTACATTATCGCCTGACCTTTTCTATTGAAGCTGCACATGTTAAGATGGCTTCCTCTCTCGTAACTTTTTGGATATTACATTGCTAGAAAATGTACCTTTTTGAAGTGCAGTATTACTTCCTGCAGTATCTACAATTAACAGCTTATGTAAAAAAGCTTCATATCTTTAACAAATTTGGCAAATTTCTGGAGACCTCTTTTTATATAAAATATTAAATCATTAATTTTTATATATATTATATAAATTTTCTTGAATTACTGGAGATTTCTTTTCTTTACTTCTTTTGATTTGCCTTAAATTGTATACTACTTAAATTTTTTTTTTGGTTCGATCACCATTTGATTTTTTTTAGATTCATTAAGCACATGTAGCTTTTTATTTTATTTTTTCCCTGAGTTCACCCGCTTTAGCTTCCTTTTTGCTGTTTCTTTCGTACTTCTAGGTATAGTTTATTTCAAATTATAAGAATATAACTTTGAAGGGCTTAAATGCTGTTATTGCATCACCTGCAGTAATAACTACCTGGATACGCAAACAAACTGCTGAGGACCGTAATGACAAAATTTAAGTGAATTGAATAGAAATGGAATTATGATTTGCGATATGCGTAACTACCTGTTTGTACATTTAAATTTCATTTAATATGTAAATTCTTTAATTACTTGTAACATCGAATTGCTTACTATGTAAATTTATACTGTTTGTAAAATATTCTTAAATACCTGTTTATACATTACAAACTCCTTATTTGTATCATATCGTTTAGTAATTAATACTCCCACCGCTCGCCATCTAATCTGGCGTTTGCTATAGGAGAGTTGGTATATATTATATCTAATATTGAGTCTATGTATCATTTATTGTTAATCTTTACTGCTGTATACATATTTGATTTTTCTCTCTTTACTTCACGAACATGTGGCGACCTTTTGCTGAAAGTGTTAGTGATGATGATGATGTGGATAGTGATAATACTGTTGGAGCACGGCAGAGAAAGCATCTATCAGAAGATGCAAAACAGATAATTCTCAATGTCTATCGTACCCTGATGGAAGGAAATAACGAACAACAAACCCTGAACATTCAACGAACATCGCAATTAACCAAGGTGCCTTTTGGAACAATATATAAGATAATTAAGAATAACGCAGGTGCTCGAAAGCAAAGAAGTGACAAAGGAGCACCGAGAAAAATTGATGAGTGTGAAATTGATACTATTAGGCGGCAAGCATACTCCTTCTACAGGGGAAATGTTGTACCTACACTAGTCTGTAAATGTGTCAAAATAATCATACTTAACACTGTGTAAATCGTACACCAAGACCACTTTATGCTCGCAAGTAATGTGAGAATATAGACAATGTGAAAGATCTAACGAGTTGCTGGCGTTCGCGTCAGTAGATAAAATAATGTACCCACATTTATATACAATACTTGACAACACTGTTGGATGTCGCATACACTGTGATTTAGAAACAGATATATACAACGGAAGCTGTACGGCTGCAATATGAAAAGGCAAGGATATAAATGGAGTTCATAAAATCGCAAAGTGTACGGAGTTCACAAGCGCGCAATTTGAAAAGTATATACTTCTATATTTAGTAGAGGTTGCAGCAGTTGCGCGACGAGCCGCCGAGTGGTTTTCTCGTGACGCAGTGATCTGTCAGCTGTCAGCGTACGAGATTTGGTTGAGTTATCTACAATAATATCGCGTCAGTATGAGTTTGAAATGTTTAAGGCACTTAACAATACCGGCAGTTGCGAAGTGCGGTCTGTAATAAGATTGCGGAATGCTGCGAAACCTTCTTCTGATCACGGGACCAAGAAGCTTTCTGGTCCTTCGCAGCGGGCAAAAGCAGTACCAGCAGGCTAGGGCCGTTTCTGCTGTGAGGCTTGCGGCGTTTCTTATTCCACGAAGGCGAACTTGGCGCGACATGCCAAGGAATGTGGAAAAAGGGACTGAACCAGATGTCTTCGCTGTCCCTTAGGTTTCGACTCGTTTGCTGCCGTCTCGTTCAGAGCATTACCGGGAAGAGCTAGAGAGCAGACTGGGCGCCCCTGAACCTATGGTGATGGCGAAACTTGCAGCCATAGAGGCCAGAACCAGGAGGGGCGTCCCTTTCTACAGAGAGATGAGACAGGCGACCGGACTGACCGAGCATCAGATCCGTACCTGGAGCGGGCACGCCAGGACCTGAAGGAGGGCAGCCTTCGAACCTTCTCTATGAAACCAGCTGTCCTCCCGAAGCCTCGTCAAGTTGCAGTTCCGGGTGCCTCCGAAGCGGGCCCACCATCTACCACCGCCCCCGTACCTGCACCTGCGCCGGTCTCATCCACCCTGCCACATCTGGTGATCTGTTCCTCTGGGAGAAAAGTCTGTTCTCCCAAATCCATTCGGGCTTCAACCACCACCCAAGGAAACATCGCCAAAGCGGTCCGAAACCCGTGGGGCGACAGAAAAGAGGCTTCGCCTCTCTTCCCCCACGTTGCAGCCACCGACTAAGAAGCGAGCTGCCGCCGACATACCAACGGGGACCCATGATGCCGGCACCATAACACCTGTGGACCGAAAAGCCGCGTCCACTAAGAGGAAGCGGTCGACGCCCTCGCCTTCAATGGCTGAAGACGTCCCAACACCCTTGCCCCAGCCTTGAATAAAAGTTTCTTCAATAATACAGGTCTACAGTGATTTTTGAGTAATTTTTAAGTTATTTGCATGTCCTGATTCCAAATCTGATGCCCATTTACTCGTATCACACACCATTTTCTTTTTAACCGCAATTTATTTTTTTTCTTACTATAATTTCTTTGAATTTTAGAAGAACCCATTTTTGTTACAGGGATGCCATCTGTTGGACTTAACTGGGTTAAATTGAGGTGTTGAAACATTTTACCTAGATGGCAGCACTTCCGATACACCGTTTTAGCTAGATGACAGCACATCATGTGGTGATTGAATTGCTTTAAAGGCCTTTGTGATGTGAGCTAAGTGACCAGTTAGATTTCCAAACAAAGAAGTATACTTTTAATATTCTATATTTGCATTCTATAAGTATGGAAAGGCGCCAGTGTTTGAACAATCCAAACGTATTTTGTTATATTTGTGGTAGTTTTATGGTGAAAAAGCAGAGAAAAAACATAACCTCATTTGTTGCTAAAGCTTATTAGGCTTATTTTGGACTAAAATTAGTAGATCACGACAAGTCATGAGCGCCTTATTCAGTGTACAGTATTTGTGTTGAAGATTTGAGAAATTGGACAAAAGGGAAGAAACACGCACTTCGTTTTGGTATACCTATGGTTTGGCGTGAACCCATAGACCACAGTAGTGAGTGCTACTTTTGTACTTGTAAGCTCAAGGATTTTAATGCTAATAAGAAAGGCACATATCCCAACATTCCATCTGCTATTAGACCAGTGCCTCATGGCCCTAATATTACAGTGTTATAAAATATACGATATATATATATAATAACATCAGTCTGACTCGCCAATGTAGTACCCTTTAACTTCCTTTATTAGCGGAAACTGTAAATTTGTTAAGGCTGCTACTACCTGGAAAATAATAACAGCATGTGGCACCAAGGTCTGCGGAATATATGATAAAATTTGATAGGATTTCATCCGTCTTATTGCCCTTTCAACGTGAATTCTAGCTTTTGCTATCGTATCTGTTTACTGCACTTACTGTCGAGTAAATTGGGGTGTCGCTAAAAATGGGGAATATTAAAATTTACACCGGGGGATAAACAATCCTCAATTAACCCATTAGTGCATAATGTCTCTTTAAAGCTACATTCATTTTGCATAGACTGACTTAATTACCAGACCACTTGCCTAACCTCAAATTTACTTGTTAGAATCTTTGAAGTGTCAGTGAATTATATTGTGGCATTTTTGTTTGTAATATAAAAAAAATCTTTTGTGTGTTATTAATTTTTAAACATTAATGGATCCGTCTCAATACAGCACTCGACATGGAGGGTAAATGTATTTGTTATTAGAAATAAACTCTTTCTTTTTAGTAATAATCAGCAATTTTCTAAAACTAGAACCCTTGCCAAAAAACTCTGTAGATGTAAAAATTAGGTTTGTTCATTTCTAATTGTCCTATATTTGCAATAGAACTCATGTCCCTTATAAGGGATGAAGTTTGGAGGATGATGGAGTAAATTCAGCTGATATTTACATAACTCCACCTGAAGATGGCCAGGAAACTGATCAAGACAGTGACTTCTCAGACAACGAACATGAGGGTAACATAAACCATTTAGGTCCTGCAACACTGAAAGCTGAAGCTGTTGTATATCATCAACAGGACACGAATTACTTTGACACGTTTTATCCTAACGTACAACTGTCAGAACCAGAGACATCTTCGGAATCTTGTGCAAAAAAAGAAAGTTAAACAATTCAAAAAATCCAGCTACGTGGAGCGAGCCACCATGCTTATTGGAGAAGACTGATTTTTTTTCCTTATTTTTTGATGACGAATTGGTGGAAAAAATTATTGTTGAAAGTAATTCATATGCATTATGGAAAAATGCCAACATGCCCTTGAATTTGACCACTGAACACATAGGAAGGAGAAATACCGGTAAGTAAAAATCGGGAACATGTATACAATACATCTGTGTGTCCGCAGTTGAATACAGTTAATCGGGAGATGTGAAATATCAATTGATATAAGAAAGTTAATGGTGAACCTAAAAGTAATGGAAAATCATTAAATGAAATAGCTAAAATTACTGGTAAATCAAAATCATCAGACAGCGATCAGAAATTACAATAAAACCAGTAGGGTAGGGTGGGGCTAGTTGAGTACAGAGGTATGTTGAGCAATCGCTATATATCTCAAACTACGCATCGTTCTATTTATGCACCCACGAGAGAAGAGGATCGGGAAGAGGTAGCAATGGAACAAACAGTGGCTAGTTGCTCGCAGACGAACGATTGTGGTGTATGGACGTTTTATTTGTTTTGTGTGCAGAGTAAAAAATCTCGACTAGTTGTTTTCGTTCTACGCAGGTATTTACCAACTGTACAAAGATCATGTGAATAATAATAATTTTCAGAGAGGCATCTATTGCATAGCCAAAAAGGTAAGAATTATACTATTTGAAAAATTTAGCTCGTACCTACGACGATAACTGCTTTGTGCTCTACTAAAAAGATTTATTTCATTAGTTTGCCCTACGAATTCAAATTTCAAAATAGGGAATAACCGGCAGTGCAAGAGAGCAGAATAGAGCCAATAACGTTAATCAAAAGTTGGAACAACTAGAAGATGTAATAAAGAGGGTCACGGAGAAAACAATACCCCTCCCCCAAGAAACGCCAGAGGCGGAAGCCATGGTGGCACGAAGAGTGCAGAACTGAAACCGAGTGCAGAACCGAAAAAGAAATAACCTAAGGGTTCAGGCACTACAAACAAAGCGAACAGAGGATAAGGAATTATACAAAGAAAAAAGAGCAATAGTCAAAAGACTGAATCGACAAAAGAAAAGATCTAGGAAAGATGTTAGAAACTTCTACAGAGACACAAAGAAAGCTAGAAAAAGATATAACCATAGTATATTAATAAAGGGCAAGGAGGGTAGTTTAATAGGGGAACAAATGAAGAGAGGATGGAAAGAACATTTCTACGAATTATTAAACAATGAAGCAGAAGAGGATGAAGGGCAGGAAATAAGAGAAGATAGGATTGAAGTAACGGAACCAATTCAAGAGAAGGTAGAGAAAATATTGGATAATATGAAGAACAATAAGAACCCCCGACAAAATGGTATAACAGTCGAAAATATCAAATACGCTGAAGTAGAACTAAGGAAAAAAAATTACGAGTTAATAATAGATGTCTAATACACATTACTGTAAGTAAATCAAAATTAATTTATAAGTGGACAATCGGAAGTAAAAAAACAAGACTTGATTATCATTTAATTTGATATTTCATTATAAAAAAACATCTCAATGTATTTTTATATTTATTACTTTTTTGCTGTTAGAATTGCTTCAGACTAAACATATATTTTATATTCACATTTATAAACTGCTTTTGACCACTCGTGGCACATATTTCTTGATATTTTATTTATACCAATTTGAATCCATAATGGTTATTTTTGATACTAGATTGCTATTTACAGATTGTTTCGGGAAAACATGCGACTTTGAACCATTGTGCGCCGCTAGCGTTCTCTAGAAAGATAGGGGAAAGTGGAGAGGGAAAATGACGGAGAATGATATGAGCTAGAGGGTATAAAACGACTGCAGATGGAAGAAGAGCGCCAGCGAGAGGGTCCAGCAGTGAGAGCGGCAAGGAGCCGAGCAGGAACGTAAGAGGGAATGGTCGTTCACTAGCACGAATTGTGGAGGTTATTAACCGATGAATGTGGACCTTCAATGGTTATCCATTTCTTCAAAAAGCTGAACAACATATTTTTGCTTTTATATAATACCTTACTATCTGCCATCGTTCGAATGTTCAGTAGATATCGTCTAAGGGAAACTATGATATTGAACTATTAACAGTTACGTAATAGCACTGTACAGACCTTGCTATGCGATACAAAATCATTAAAATAATTACTAAAAGCTTTAAAATTGTCGAGGAAATATTCACGTGATTACTAAAGTTTTGTGCCGCTTCCTTTTATGTCCTATTAACTAATATTATTCCACCTTCAAAATATGTTTTTGTTAGAATTGTAAAGGTACTTTCTATATCCACATTTAGAGCGACTTGTGGTACTTTTTGCCACTTTTTTATTTGTATTAATTTGAATCTAGAATGGCCATTCTTGATACTAGATTGCTACTTTAACCCTACACTGCTCGTAGTATCATATCTGATACATACAACAAATTCGTCTATTAAACACAACGTAAGTAAAATCCGATGCACCATTTGAATTCCAAATTCGAAAGTATCCCTCATGAACAATACTTATGTGTAGACGAGCAACTGTGCTCCACAAAGGCCAGACATTACCTCAAACCGTACCTTCCTTTGAAACCACATAAATGGGGTTTTAAACTTTTTATTTTAAGTGGTGTGAGCGGTTTCGCCTATAGATTTGAAATTTATACTGGAACTGAAAATAGAAATCGGTTACCTACTGAACCAGATTTAGGGGCAAGTGCAAACGTTGTAGTCAGATTATGTAGAAACGTTCCAAAAAATGAATTCTACAGAGTGTACTGTGGCAATTATTATTCTACGATTCCATTAGTATGCTATTTGGCTACTCAAGGTATTTATTCATTGGGAACTATACGAAGGAACCGAATTCCAAACTGTAGACTGCCTCAAGAAAGATAAAAGAGGTACTTCCTACGAATACGTTGCTAGTGCTAATGGTACCGATGTTGCTACGGGTTGTCACCGCAACAACGCCAACGGTAATGCGTTGAATGCCTTTATCAATAACAGCAATGCATTGCTGTACTTTACAACGGATGCCACACACATCCCCAGCAATGGAAGGACTCCCACCACAGTGGACCTGGTCATAGCCGCTAATGTACACGACGTCAACGGACTCACCACCGAAACGACGTCGTCCGATCACATGACGGTCATATTCTGCCTTGGGGACGCCGGAGAACCGCCGCAACAACAGAAAATCGCTGATTACTCGCGTGCGAATTGGAAGCTGTTCCGGGAGATCCTTAACGCCTCCCCTATCGCCACCGCCATAGAAGACACCGAACAACTGGACGCAGCCATCGCGGAGATGACCGAGAACGTAGCCGCGGCCGCCAGACGATCCATACCGACCAGCACCGTCAATAAGAGCGCGAATAGCCGCCTGCCGCCAAACATTCTAGCGGACATAGCCGCCAGGAACCGGGAGCGGCGATTGTATCAGCGTACGAGGGACCCGACGCACCTGCGCGCTATGAAACGCCTCAGCGACGTAATAAAACGTAACATCCGGGATTATCGGAACGAGGAATACGCGAGGCGGCTAAGAAACGTCAACGCTAGGGACGGCTCGATCTGGCGGCTAACGAAACACCTCCGAAAGCGGCACCAGAAAATAAACACGATACAGCGTCGAGACGGTACACATGCGATGGCCAGGGACGAAGTGGCGGAGATTATAGCCGACTCGTTCCGCGCATACCACGAGACTCCGGACACCGACGCCCGAACGGAGGAAATGGTAGAGAATGCTGTCACTTCCTTCTTCTTACAACATCCGCTACATCCCCATCTCACGGAAACACTTCTCACCACACCCCGCAACATTAAACGCATAATTTCCACCACTCCATCAACAAAAGCCCCCGGTGCAGATAGTATTCAAAACATCTTATTAAAAATCTCCCTCGAAAACATCTTACACAACTCACTTCAATCATAAATGCTATTATCCGACCGCCTGGAAACAGGCCATAGTTATTCCCGTCCCAAAGCCAGGTAAAGATCATACCAGACCCGACGGATATCGCCCTATCTCCCTGTTGTCTACCATGTCAAAGATCGCGGAACGAGTCGTGCTCCATCGCCTGCAAGAACACATGGAGGAAAACAACATATTACCGCCGGAGCAGTTCGGATTCAGGCCTGGGCACTCAACGGATCACCAGACGACTCGAGTCGTAGTCGACGCGATCGGCGGGTTCAATCGGCGTCAGCACACCGCGCTGATGCTCGTCGATCTCGAGAAAGCTTTCGACCGAGTATGGACGGCCGGATTAATATACAAACTAGGGAAGCTGCAATTCCCGCCACCCCTCGTATGGCTGCTGCACAGCTACCTCACCGGACGATCTTTTAGGGTCCGGATTGATAGTTTCACATCCGACCCGCGCCCGGTTCCAGCAGGAGTACCCCAAGGATCGGTGCTGGGACCGATCCTTTTCACGCTATATACGCCGATCTCCCAGATTTCCGAACAATAAACTTGCCCTGTACGCAGATGACACACTTTTCTACTCGCACTCCTTTTCTCAGCTTACGGCATTGGCCAAGATACAAAATCAAATACCCCTATACGAAAAATACATCAAAAAATGGAAACTAACAGCTAAACCGCAAAAAACTACGATAACAATTCTCACTCGACGCACCAACCCCGTACACATTCCCGTATGCCGATATTTCTCAACGCAACTCTCCCGCTTCAATCGCCGCTTAAATACCTAGGGGTATTTTTGGACAAACATCTAACATTCCGACACGCAATCGAAGCCAATGTCCGTAAAGCCACTATCGCCTTGAAAAACTTCCGCTATCTTTTACTACAAACTCATCTTTCTCGCAACAACAAACTCCTACTGTACAAAACCATCATCAGACCCCTTCTGCTAACCGGCGCTCCGGTTTGGTGCAACGCATCCAAACACCTAATCCGGAAGGTGCAAGTCCTACAGAACAAATGCCTTCGACTAATCCTCGGAGCGGATATGCGTACCCCTGTTAGGGTCCTGCATGATATGGCCGGCGTTCCGCTGATCGAAGCCGTGGTAACGAATATGGCCGAAAGGTTCTATCAGAAAACCGCGGTCCATCATAACGACCTGATAAGATCCATAACGGAAGTCCGGCGACAAGTGCCCCAGCACAAACTGCCCTACCAGGGATTACCCGTATTCGACCAGCTGCTGCGGTGAACTGACGCCCCTCGCCGCTGCGAACACACCACCAACGCACACGAAGAGGGTTTTTCACACCGTTTTCCCTCCATCAGAACCAGCTACAACCACAGAAGATACCGGACATGAAGACACAAATATATACGCAATAGGGATATGTTGATTATATCTCTTTGCTTATGTCTGTTAACGCAAATGAAATAAACAAATAATATGTTTTAGTATTATTATTGCCATAAATATGCTTTAAATGTACACAATTATCATTGTAGGAAATTTAGATAACAAGATTTATACACATATGTCACGATCGATGTATAACTTTTTAAGAAATCAATAAAGATATTTTCAAGTCAAGTCAAGATGTTGCTACAGTTGTTTGGAAGGATAACAAAATAGTTACACTAGTTTCTAGTTTTATAGGCGAATTACCTATTCAGGAAATTGAAAGATTTGATAAAAAGTCAAATGAAAAAATTAAAATCCCCTGCCCAAGTGTGGCAAAAGAATATAATCGTCACATGGGTGGTGTGGATTTTGTGGACAGTTTGATTGGTAGAAATAAAATTAAATTAAGAACGAAGAAGTGGTATATTAGAATATTTTATTATCTTATGGATATGAGCCTTGTCAACAGCTGGGTTTTACACAGACAAGTGTGCATTGAAGAAAAGCCGAAACCTCACGTTGGTTCAATTCCGAATTGAAGTTGCAGACTGTTTGTGCAAAGCGGGCATGCAAAGTCAACAATGTAGACGTGGTAGGCCATCAGCAAGCACTATGGAACAACAAATTGTAACTAAAAAGGGAAAGGGACCTACAGCATATGTTCCTCCAAAGGATGTAAGAACTGATGGAGTTGGACATTGGCCGCTGTATACAGGGGACCGAACACGTTGTAAGAAGCCAAATTGTAAGAAGCTAACGTATGTAAAATGTTCCAAATGTGGTTTACATTTATATTTTAAGAAAGACTCAAATTGTTTCTACGAATTTCATCAATAAAAATAAGTGATTAAACGTGACCTTGTTTGTCATTACTCTTGTTATTACTAAGTGAAAATGCACAGTGTATCAAATCTGATACATTATCAGAATTCCATAAAAACAGAAGAAGGGAAACCTCCAAATTTTTTTAAATATTTTTTCGTAATTCTGCAACTTAGAATGTGCTTATCACATTTTCTTTTCTTAAAAATAAAAAATCGAGCATTGTAGGGTTAACAAAAGTTACTGATTCTTTCCAGCAAACATGCGACTTTGAACCACTGTGCGCCACTAGCTTTCTCTAGAAAGGTAGGGGGAAGTGGGGAGGGAAAGAGAGAGAGAATGATATGAGCTAGAGTGTATAAAACGACTGCAGATGGAAGAAGAGTGCCAGCGAGAGAGTGGCAAGGAACCGAGCGGCAAAGAACGCAAGAGGGAATGGTCCCTCACTACCAAGGATTGGAGAAATGATTAACCTCTGAATGTGTACATTAAATGGTTAACCATTTCTTTAAAAAGCTGAACAACATATTTTTGTTTCTATACAATTTTTATTATCTGCTATCGTTTGAATGTTCATGTGTTACATTTTAATTTTGCCATTAGTATTTTCTGAAGAATTGTGTAAACAACTACTTCTTGGTATAGATTTCTCTTTAGTTTGGAATTCAACACATTAGAGACATGACTAAGTTGTGTAGTTTCGCCGCTAGTACATAGATGGCATAATTTTGATATTTTTTGCATATTATTAATTATTGTAAATTTATTAATTTTATCTTTATTTGGTGTGTAAATACTTTTGCTTCTTTCTTTTATTTCACTCTTTAGGTTTTGCTTTCTCTCTTCGTATGAGATTTCTAGAATACACATTGACAGCACTTGTTTGTCAAAAGTCGTTTAGATAAGACGTTTTCTTTGTGTGTCATAAAGTTGTGTGGTTATAACCAAATTTGGAATTAATATTGGAATCGCTTTTGTATTGAGCGGATTTAAGTTAACAACTTGCACTAGGAGTGAGATATTGGATATTGTTTGGATTTGTGATCTTGCTTCACCGTTAAGGGATTTTGAAAATGGCGTATACGCACGTGGAAACGTTACCCTGAAAATCTAGAATTTTCTTGCTTAGAACATCTCATCCGATCAGGTACAGTGTTGCAAATGCATTATATGGAATTGTAAATATCTCTGGCCAATTCATTTGTATATTTTAGGTTTTTTTTTTTTTCTGCTTGGTTTTGATCTGGTATCCCTTATCTCTGTTCGTTGTCCTTTTGTTTTTTGACAGCTGTTTGATTGGATGTTATTGGAAACTATCTGTTTATGGTTGATGGTTACTCGAAGCAATAGTTCGGGACGTCTTGTGGAATTACCCCTTATCTGATACCTAGAGATACCGTAAGCTATCCACGAAGTGCTTGGATATCGTAGAAGTTGCAGGAGTAACCATCGTCTAGTGGAGTGATACGGTCAGGCTTATTATTTATTTACTTAGAACATGTTAGTCTTCTTTTTGCAATTGATTTAATAGTTAATATTTTGTATCTATGGTTACCATCGGTACCATCTTTTGTGATTATCATACACATCTAATCCATGTTTTTTGCATTCTTTTCACTTATTCTGTTAATTTAATGCGTTTATATGACATCGGCTTCATTCGAATTCAAGATTAGTTAAAATTCACTAGAAAATTGCCCAAAAAGTATTCAGGAATACTCCCGATCCCACAAAGAATATAAAAATTTAGACTAATTTAGAAAATTTTGCTGTTCATAAGCGTGATATGGCTGGAATGACTTGGGAGTATTTTGGACCGAGTATTTATACTATTTTTTATACTTTTGATGTGCATGGGTGAGAGTTTCTTGAGAATGGTACGATGGAAGCTTCTAGTGCGAATTATAATGGATGTATGATTAATAAGATTAAGGTGTTTATTGAACCTATTCAATTTAGTCATTGGCATTATGACGGTTACGATTCAAATACGAAGGAGTGGGAGCATCAGGGGGATGTGCCGTTGTCGCTTGGTACTTATGCGCGATTTATTTTTACTGTTGGAACGTTGTTATCTTCTGCTCCGTCATTGGATTATAATAAAACCGAGAATGCCGTTGGTCGTTTGATTAAGTTGAATAAGTTAACTAAGATTAGTCATGTATATTATCCTAAGTGTCATAATTATTTTAGTCCTACTACTACATTGTTAAATAGTAAGATTCAGATTCAATTAATAAAGATGGGTTCAAAATTGTATTTGCCTAAGTTTTATGTTGATTACGGTGATTATATGTCAATGTCTATGTCGAATTTGAAAACTAGAATGATAAGATATAGTATGTCGTTTCCTGTAACTACATATGTGGACTATACCTTTGCAATGCGCAAGGTTGACTATACTGGATAAATAAACTGCTTGCTTCTCGATATTGCTTCTATCTTAAGTACTTCCTCACCTTTTGTTTATTTTAGACGGCATATTTTGAGCTTCCATATTGGTATACCCCTGAAGAA
This sequence comes from Dynastes hyllus, assembly GCA_029619255.2. NCBI lineage: Eukaryota > Metazoa > Arthropoda > Insecta > Coleoptera > Scarabaeidae > Dynastes > Dynastes hyllus. The sequence goes on from JAROYC020000013.1 coordinate 4,326,785, forward strand.
CCGATACCAGGTCCGGAGCCGGTTTGGCGTAATATTCGTCCTAATATCGATGGTAACCCGATGGAAAAGTTCAAGGCCTTGTGTATTTTTGAATTGCCAGATTTGATATATTGTAAAATGTATATGTCTCGCTTTAGGAAGCGTGATCAAGCGTTGTTTGCGTCTTTTTGTTATCAAAATAGAGAGATGTTTGCGTTAGCTGATTTTGTAAGCGCTGTGATTTTTGTGAATGTGTATATATGGTAGAGGAATATTTGGTATGATATTCACTTGGCTTTTAATTGTATTATGTGGGCACAAGAACACCAAGTCCGAGACGTCCTGTCGGCTATCTTGTTGTGTTTTAAAAAAATCTCAAGTAAAGATTGAGAACCATTTCTTGCTATCTTGACGACTAATAAATAAGGAACTTTTATTTATATGTTTGTCTTCGTCTGCGGGCAATGCACAAAATGTGGTCAAACATTAAAATTTATTTATTTACCCGCTACCGAGGGGACACAAGCAAGGCTTAGGTATTTTATCAAGTATCGTAAATTTTGCGCAGACCAGTGCATGATAAGGAAATTTTTATGTAGAATCCGTCGAACCTACTGGTTCGATCGCGGTACTCAATCATACGGTTCCATGTGCCAATAAATAAGGAACTTTTGTTTATATATTCGTTTCGGCTATCTTGTGTTTAAAAAAAAATCTCAAGTAAAGATTGAGAACCATTTCTTGCTATTTTGGCGACCAACAAATAAGGAACTTTTATTTACATATTCGTCTTCGTCTGCAAACCAAGAGCCATTAAAATCATCTCCATTGCTTTCACCTCTCTTCCAAAAAACCACTATGTATATTAACAATATGCGAATAAATATATGTCTTATCTATAGTTATAAATATATGTATAGTCTTAAGAGTATCAATAATATTCGTAGTCTTTGTAAGTTAGTTTTAATAAAAATTCTATCTTGTTGTGTTTTAAAAAAAAATCTGAAGTAAAGATTGAGAACCATTTCTTGCTATTTGGACGACTCATCAGCATCACCACCACAATAATTCCAACAGCAGCGAATAGCAACGTCGTGTTTTCTTTTTCACAAGAACCGCTACGCTCTGCACCACTCTGTATATGAACAATATATTAAATGATAGGCGACCCACGCCCGCGAGGTAAACGGCTGGCGCACGAGCGCTCGGGATTCGCACGCCTACGCACACATACTCGCTTCAAGAGAGAGTGAGATGGAGATCCCATCCAAAAGGTGGAAGTGATGTCATACTAAGAGAGAGTGAGATGGAGGTCGCATCCAAAAGCCGGAAGTACTGATAAGCTTACGGAAATTTACGTTGTTAGAGAGAGATGGACTGCTGTTGATAAGTACTTTCTTACTACTGTGTTTATTATGCGTATGATATTTTGGAAGGTCGTGTGTTGGATTTGAATAAGCATGTTAGGCATAATGTGCCCAGATTGCGTGATATTCGTTTGGATGATTTTCCTCGGAACAGAGATGGTGGATGTGATTTGTATTACCCGCGTTATTTGCAATTGTATGTATATTTTAATCATGTAGATACAGAGCATCCGCATTTGAAAGGTTATGATTCTCGTGTGTTTGCAGAATATTTCGATAAGCATAATGTTAGGCATATTCTAAGATTTGTGACTGCTGCTGATCTGGCCCCCGATTCCGGCTATGGATCAGGGACTTTAAGTTCGACGAAAACCCCCCTTGCGATTTTACTTGGACATCTGATTGTGTAGATTGTGGTTTGGAAACGGACTAGGATTTTAATGAAAATTTTCTTAATGTTGATAGCCATGGAGACCGAATTGGATTTCAATCTGCAGGAGTGTATGGCCGAGAGTAATGACGTAACCCCTCCAGTTGGTGCGGCGGCACACGTTTTATTGTTACTACGCAGCTTCATTTTTTCCAGAAATCCTCTGAGAAAAATATATCAACATATATACGCCTATGTACAGCAATGTCCATGTCAGATGTCAGAACTCTCGCTCTCGCCAAACGTCCGAGATGGAGAATGTTGAATGTTAAGTTCCACAGTAGTTCCTAATACAAATGTCGTTTTGTATCATGTAATATAGTTAATAAGTAAATAGATAATATAACGAAAGATAGCAGTTCAAGTACTAATTGATGAGATAAAGAAAGAAATGATATGTGGAATCATATTCTGACAGATACAGAGGCGGATGTAATTGTACGAAGTAGAGGTATTCGATACTGTCCTTCCAAGAACTGAAGGTGTAACGCGTGACCGAACCAATACACCGTGTCTTATTTCAGCAGTCTAGGTCGGCAAACTATAAAAAACCTAAAATACTCAGATGTACAATGTGAAGCCCTTTTTTAGAAGAATATAACACCATAGCTTTGGTCTTGAAGAAGATAAAGTATCATGAACATCAATGGGAGATTTGTGTGGAATTAAAAAATTGTAAACTTTATCCTTGGACAGCAAAGTGGCCACACCAAATATCCTTGCTTCTTGTGTCTCTGGGATAGCAGAGACACCACTGGGTTAGAAAAGAGTGGCCTAAGAGAGAAAACATGGATGTTGGGAAAAGAATGTCATTAACGACCTCTTAGTTGGACGACAGAAAATCATCTTTCCTCCACTTCACATCAAGTTGGGCCTTATGAAACAGTTTGCAAAGGCTCTTGATAAGAATGGATCATATGCAGTATGTCCACGGTTAGAGTGAATAAGAGGAAACACTTTTTTATTTTACATTTTAGGGAAAATGAGCATACTTGATAAAAAGTTTTGCTTGTATCTAAAATGAGATTGCCGTGGAGAACGTTCCACATACTGAGCGTCCGGAAACTAAAAAAATACGAAAATGTCATAAGAGTAAACTACCATTATTTTGACTATTTCGAAAAAGTGGCACTAGGAAAAGTTTTTTGGAATTAAAAGTTAGGACAGATTTTCAATTTATGGCCTTTTTCTCCTTTATCATAAAGAAATATTTTTATCGAAAATTGTGCTTGTGATTTAAAATAATTATTATTTAATCCTTGGCGTTATTTCACTTTACTTCAAATTGTAGGTGGTGACGCTATTGAAAACACCGAGGCAAAAGGAAAACTACAACGATGAAGATGCCGCTACTGTACTAGTCTTACAGTCAGTGAATGAATATCCAAGGATGTCACTGAGGAGACGCTCGGAATACTTAGGAGTGGTGAAAAAGTCCCAAATACAAAAAATTTTAAAACAAAACAAAATTGTGCCATACAAACCAGTATTTAATCATAGTTTAGAGACAGGCGACGAAGTGAAACGTCTCGTTTTTTGTCTGTGGATCGGAGGTATGGAAAGAAATTTTTACCAACAAATTATATTTTCGGATGAAACCACTTTTTCGACAAATGGCATTGTTGCATCGCAACATTCACGATATTGAGCAGCCGAGAATCCTCATTTTAAAATACCGTCGAGGCGACAATATTTAAAAAAAGTAAATGTTTGGTCTGCCGTCTCCTTTTACGGAATAATAGGACCATACTTTTTTTTTTGAGATACGTGCAACGGAAATAGCTACTTGAATATGCTCCAAACGTTTTTCACCGACGAATTGGAAAATTTACCATTGGCCTACCGAAATTCTTTGTATTTCCAGCAAGACGGTTGTCCGGCGCATACTGCTGTAAATGTTAGGACTTGGTTACAGGATACATTTCCTAATCGCTGGATTGGCCTACATGCAATATAAACATATAAATATAAGCGAAATTTCCGTAGTTCCACAAAGTTAGACAGACATAGTACGAAGTCAAGCAATACCTTCCGGTACAAGAAATCTTAAAGACATCTTGAATAGTTCATAATTTTTATAAAAGTTTAAAAAGTTAATAATTATACAAATTCTGAATTTATATCACAAAAAATATTTTATTCAGAAAATGCACCGTCTCAACGCACGAACCCGTCCCGGCCATCATCCCCAAAAAGGCGTAGGACTGAAGACTTACCTCTTCATGAAGAAACAGCGAGATGCATCTGCTTCATCGCGAGACCATCGACCAGACGATATCATTTGCATGAAGCCGTTGCCGTTGAAGAGAGCGATGAGAGTGAGTTGCGCCGCTTCGATGATGTGAGTACCAGAATTAAGTTCATACAAGCTGATATCTTATTTCTGAAACGGTGTAAAAAACATAACGTCTTTCCAAAATTTGTGAAGGTTAACCTTTCCAATAATTGCAAGAAACCACAAAACGTCATAAATCATGCCAAAAGACAGTGGCTACGAAATGAAATCAGATATCAGTATACAAGACGTAGTCAATTAGAAATAGAATTATACGAGTTACACCTAGAAACAACACGGATTTTTGAATGAAAACAATTTTCAAAAATGGTGTGTTTTCCAAAGACGCGTAATTGAACGAATTAATCGTAAGTTTAAACTAAAAATGGTGTGCCTCAACAAGAAATTCCACAAAATTTGCCCTAAAAAGGACGTAAACGCCATACAGTGGAGAACACACCACTAATTTGTAACCAATCAGCAGAGACCTTCAATAGAACTGAAATCACACTGTTAAATAAAGGACTAAAACACTGTATTCGGGACTCAAAAATCCCGACGGAGGACCTCATTGCGTCAGTAGAGACAGCCATAAGAACTTAGATTCCACAAAAAAAGGATTACATAAGAAACGCGTGCAAAATTAAGATTTCGAAAATTTGAACGAAGAAAAAGCCTGAGAAATAACACAGGGACCTCAGAACTATTAAAGGTCTCAAAAATAAAAATTGTTTTACCTAAAAGCAACAGAGGGAATAGAATAGTCATTTGGACAAGCCCGATTTTTTCCCAATCGCGTCAATCATTTGTTGTCATCGGGACCTTACAAAGGTTTAAGAAAAAGTCCGTTACTATCCATGATCAGAGAAACAAAGGAGGTTATAAAAAATTGCCCAAAACTTATTAACGCGAACCTTAAGTTTAAATTGTCAGTCCCAAACCCGACAGTACCAAAAATGTATTACCTACCAAAAATCCATAAACCAGGAAAGTCCATGAGACCAATAGTTTCAGATATAGACTCACCTACGTACAAACTGTCCAAATGGCTAGTAAACGAATACAAAAATTTACCCATCAAAGTAGACAGCCTAGAAGTAGAAAATTCACTAGATTTCGTAAATAAGGTCAATAATATTGAATTAGAAGGGGAAATTTTAGTATCGTTTGATGTTTGTTCACTCTTCCCCAGCGTACCAATCCGAGAAACCATAGAATATTTAGTTGAACTCTTAAAAATTAACGACATTGACGACGTCAAAATCGTGGAATACAAAAAACTAACTTCTGTGCATTTAACCAAAACCGTTTTCAAATAGGAGCAAATATTATGAACAATTGGAGGGTACGGCGATGGGTAATCCACTGTCCCCGTTCATAGCCAACTTGTTTATGAGTAAATTTGAAAAGTGTTTAAAAAGGACACCCTGTATTCCCAGAATTTGGCTTAGATATGTAGATGATATTTTCGCGGTTTTTGACACTAAGAAAAGTAACATCCCGGATTTCCTCGCGACACTCAACTCAAAATTCGGATCCATTCAATTTACAGTAGAAGAAGAAGTGAACAATCAACTCCCATTCCTAGATGGCCTAGTAATTAGAACTACTAGTGAAATTTCCCTTGAACCAAAATAGGTACAAGAAAGAGTTTAAATTCATAAAAAATGTGGCTATTTATAATGGTTACTCGTCTACAGATGTCGACCGCATCCTTAAGAAAGTCCAACATAGGCATTATGTAAGAAATTCTACGACCTTGATACCGGTAGAAACGCGCGACAAGAAATTTGTGAAACTCCCTTCCATAGAATATCGAAAGGCGTCAGTAAAGTTTTTAGCGGACAAGACATGAACGTATGTTTTAGTTCACGAAATACACTTAAGAACCTTCTTGTAATCCAAAAGACAAACCGGGCATGAAAGAAAGGTCGGGAATTTATAAAAAATTTCATGCAACGACTGTGATAAAGCCTATATTGACAAACGAAACGAGCGATAGGTACTAGATTTAATGAACACATGAGATGCTATAGATTCGGTCGAACAGGAGCGTCAAGTGTAGCTGACCATATGAATAACACAGGACATGTAATCAAATTGGAAAACCTCAAATGAATTAAAAACGTCACTTCACCTCGGGAATTGGACGCATATGAGACAATGTACCTAAAAAAAGAGAGAGAACATTCGCAGGTCCTGAACAAGGAGGATGCGCCACTTCATTTCTCTTGCTTGTTTGATTTATTAGGGTAAAAGAACTTTTCAGTCCACACTTGAAGACCGAGTCTCGGTGTTCTGCAATTTATATCCTTAGAGTGCGTAGATAGAGAATTAGCGGGAAGTAACCTTTCCCTTTCGTCTCGCTCTTTTCTACGAGGGCGGGATAAGACCCTTGGCCGTTCCATATACCAGCATGTTAGAGTTAAGCGATAGAAAAGTAGGTATTCAGAAATAGATATAAAAGTTACATGTTTAGACACATTTGTACACATATACCCCTCTTTTTTCCTCGAGAGGAGGGATAGACATGCATGGTAGAATTAAAGTAAAAGTTTTTAGTTTTTTTCGTTCAGATTTATTCGGTAACTCAGTTGAAAATGGGGACCCAGTGAGCCTTTGAAACAGCTGTTCCGAATTAATTAATAATATTTTGTGTGGTGAGGAGTGTGCCGATACTCTCTGTTGTTTGCGCCAACCTATTTCTAATATTCCAGATGACGACGAGCTGGATACCCTGCTGGCAATTTTCGTAGTGGACGTTGCGAATCCGCCAGAGGGACAGGTAGATTTTTATGCAGACGTTGTAGTAAATGATATTCCGGCGCGAAACGAAAACGAACAGATCATTCGAGATAACGCTCCTGTCGAAGACGAGGAAAATTTTAGAATTTTACAAAACAACTCATTTGTACATTGACCAGCTCGAATGCCGAATTATCTTTGCGTAATTATTTGAGAGAGTGTTGAAATACATTACTGTGGTCGATTGGAAGAGACCTGCCGGTTTTGCCAAACTAAATATTACCAACAACACAGATGAATTGCGTCGCCTGTTTGAAGGACAACATCCGTTGTCGAGGTAATTTTAAACAAAAATTATTGCGTATAGTAACTGCTTCCAGTTTGCTAGCGTTCAAGCGAACTAGCGCGATACACCAGGACGGGGTCATAACGTTTATGCGATACCGTCACTACACCGACATAAACGTTAATCGAGACCAGCAACGATACGGCCCCGTTTACTTCCTAGATCCCGAAGAAGCGGCTCGACATAGAGTTCGAAATACGGCCGGCGCCAACGCCGACCCAAACTTGATCGCCGATTGATGAATTGCGAATGGTGAAGGAAAGAGACCGATGGTGATATTCAGATACCACGCGTCTGTTTAGAGTTTGTTGCTCATCGCCCTCGAGACAACAGACGCGAATACGATCCTCCGGAGGTTCAAGAGGTAGCCGCAATCGTAGAGTACAACGAAAACCAGCCGCCCAATCCTCAAATGAGAGTATTTCTGACAGGGACGGTGGTTTTAGAACAATAAATCATCAAAGTCCACACTCTGACCCGTTACTGTTTCCTCTACCATTTCCACATGGCGACCAGGGATGGAACATGGAGATTCCGTTGAGAAACGTTCGTGGAGAGAACGGACGACAGCGGGTCACACTATGTCAATATTACGGCTATCGATTAGCTTTCAGAAATTGGGAAAACGACGAGCGGCACTGTATTTAGAAAGGCGGAACGTTTAAACCAAAAGTTCGTCGTGTCGGCATTTTTAAAAATAGAGGCGAACAGAATAAATTACATTCGTCTAAATCAAGATCGTTTGCCAGTCACCGAATACGACAGTTTAGTCGATTATATCCACCGCAGAGGTGAGCGCGAGAATGTATGTACCTACTGGTCGAATGGTAATTTTACCATCATCGTATAGAATGTCACCGCGAAATCATATGCAGGGGTTTCAATATACGATGGTGGTCGTGTCGAAACTAGGACATATGTACATCATTACTCATCACGATGACGTGCAATCCTAAGTAGCCAGAAATTGTTGAAAATCTGCCACTAGGTAACGAAGCATCCAATCACCCACTGTTGATCTGTCGAGTATTTAAGATGAAACTGGATCAATTAATGGCAGACGTTACGGAAAAACATATAATGGGTGTTTGCATCGCTCACCTGTACGTCATAGAATTTCAGAAGCGCGGTCTGCCGCACGCTCACATACTTATCACACTTGGGAATGCGGATAAATTTAGAAAACCCGTGCGCATCAATCAACTAACTACTGCTGAAGTGCCTGATGCCGAAGCGGAACCGCAGCTTTTCGAGTTGATTGCACAGCACATGATACACGGACCATGCGGAATGCACAATCCAACTTTTCTATGCATGTTACCACTATTCGCGACGAAAAAATAAATTACCGACGTCGGCGAAATGGCAGAACCGCCAATACGAGTAAACGGGCGGAGGTTGTTTCACATGGGCATAGACGATCCGCCAAGGCGAAACGACGCGGTCAGTGATCGCATGGACGTCGTTGAAGAACGACGGGAAGCCGATGCGACGATTGCTCGATTGAACAACGAGCAAAGAATCGGCAATTTGTAATACACGTGAAAAAAAAGAAGAGGGTCAAGTTCTTTTAACAGGTCACGCAGGTACAGGAAAGACATTTTTGTACAACACGATCTTGACCCATCTTTTCGCCGAAGAAATAAAAGTGTTGCCGACCGGCGTTGTTAAACGCAGGCACAACCGTACATTCTCGTTTCAATTTTCGGTGACGATTGTGGAAAATTCGACATCGTATGTAGTCAG
>JAROYC020000013.1:4340318-4387713 GCA_029619255.2 Dynastes hyllus
GTTAATTAAATACATAATTAATTTTCTTGGGGCTTGTTTTTATTTTTTCTTCGAAAAAATCGTCCCTGAAGAGGTTAATATGATATATCAAAGACGAAAGTAAACGTAGTCAAATTATTACGTCATAAATTACTACGACGAATTCGTTTGATTCCTATTTTCGACTATACTGGACTCTATGCAAGACGCTGGCGAAATGGAATACCTCAGCGCCGTGAGTGATGATCAAGAGATCGTGGATATTTATCCCATTAAGTTCTTAAATTCATTGACGCCGAGTGGATTTCTGCGATACAGGTGAAGACTCAAAGAAAGTTATATCATATTGTTTCTACGAAACCTTAACGTAAGAGTGAATCTATGTAACGGAACGCGGCCGTTGGTACGGCACCTGGAAGAGCACCATATCGACGCCCAAGTGATTCAGTTGGACGACCAACTATCAGATCGACATATCTTCGTACGACGGGTTGACTTCATTACAAGCAATACGTCTAACCTGCCATTCGTGCTAAGAAGAAGGCAATTTCCTGTAAGCGTGCCCTATTGTTTAACAATCCAGAAGGCCCAAGATCATCGATGCAGTCGGGATTTATTGTACTTACCGATCCCAGTATTCGATCACGGTCAATTGTATGTTGCATTTTCTAGGAGCACGAACAGTTCGACAAGTTTTCGTTTGTGTACTGGACACGAACCAACAAGGTAGAATGTTGCACAATAATATATATATATATAAGATCATAAATAGACGCTGTAAATTAGAAGAATAATTGTGATGTACAGTATTTAAGTTTGTCTGCATCTGATATCTCTGTGTATAGAACTCAGCAACTGTTCCTTACCAAACCCTCGAGCTTTGGGTTTTCATCTAGTTAATCTTATACGAGGGTGCTCTGAAATGTTCGCGAAATAAAGCACAGATGGCAGCATCAGTTCGATTAAAACATACGCAATGGATGGCGCCAATTGTTTTGTGCAGAAATGTCAAATATGATATTGTTCTGTCAAGTAATATCAATTTTGTGCCGTTGTAAATAAAGCTAGTTGTGCGAGTTTTGCAAAATGAGTAAAACTGAAACGCGCGCTGTTATCAAATATTTCGTGAAAAAAGGTTGGAAGGCAACAGAAATTCATAAAGATATGCAGGATACTTTAGGAGATTCTGCTCCATCATTTACGACTGTGCCTAAGTGGGTGACGGAATTTAAACATGGTCCTGAGAGCCTAGAAGATGACCCGCGCAGTGGACGACCAAAAACTGCCACGACGCCTGAAATCGTCAAAAAGTCTACGATATAGTAATGCAGGATCGTCGATTAAAGGTCTCCGAAATTGCTAAGGATATACGCATCTCAGATGAAAGAACATTTTATATCCTAACTGTGGAATTAGGGATGAAAAAGCTTTCGATAAGACGGGCGCCGTGCATATTGACAATGTATCAAGAGAGTCTAGACCGTTTTAACTCAAATAAAACCGATTTCATCCGACTATTTGTTACAACTGACGAAACTTGGGTTCATTATTATACCCCTAAGACAAAGCAACAGTCAAAACAATGGAGACATAGGGGTTCTCCGCCACCAAAGAAAGCAATGTCCTTGAAATCAGCTAGAAAAGTTATGGCGTCAGTCTTTTGGGATGCTAAGGGAATATTACTAATTGACTATCTTCCGAAGGGCCAAAGAATAAACGGTGAATATTACGTTAAACTTCTAGACCAAGTGAATAAAAAAATTCATGAAAAAAGACCTGGCTTGCGTAAGAAGATCATTTTCCATCAGGACAATGCACGTCCCCATACAAGTGCGATAGCAATGGGAAAATTGAATGAACTGAAGTACGATCTGTTGCAACATCCACCTTATTCACCTGATTTGGCTCCTTCTGGCTTCCATTTATTCCCACGACTTAAAATTTTCCTCGGGAGAAAAAGGTTTTCCACAGAAGAAGAAGTAAAAGCAGCTATCGACGACTATTTTGGAGTACTTGAAGAATCGCACTTTCATGATGGCGTATTGGCTTTGGAACATCGTTGGATGAAGCGCATTCAATTTAAAGGAGATTATGTGGAAAAATAAAACGTATTTCAAAAAAAAAATTCTCATTTATATTCAGTTTTTTCTGATTATGATTTCTTTTCCCATTTATTCTATTACTCCTATCCCTTCCTGGCAAGAGTTCTCTACACCTTCACGTTGGTTCTTGCCGAACAGTTAAATAAGTTTACAAACTTATTTAGTAGACCAAGTATACCCAAGAAAACTTAAATATTAGAAGGGTGTTAAACAGCAGAAGTACAAGAATTAAAAAGAAAGTCAAGAGGTGAAAGAGAAAGTAATAGAAAAGGAATAAAAGAATTGGGCAAACAACGAAGTAGTAGGAATTCATCGGCGGAGAGGAAAACAGCGACACCGAGTACGAAGATAAAATGTGACCACTGTGAGGACAACATCCACCAAGAAATTGTCCAGCATATGTTAAACAATGCAAGAAATGCGAAAAATTAAATCACTTTGCAAGACAATTAGAGTGCCGAACAGGAATACCAAGCAGCAGACTTCCACAAAATCTAGATGAAGGTGTCTTTATTCAAAGATTGCATCGAGAAATTTGTGTGTTGTCATGGACGATGAGACATACTGTAAGTTAGACTTTAAATTTCTGCCGGGTTCCCATTATTCTGGAATCGATCGAAAATCTGTAAATGACGAATTTAAGTTTATAAAAACCGAAAAATTTTTAAAAAAAAGGACGTGTGGCAGGCCATTGTTCACGTGGTATGCGCAATAAGCCATATTTTTCAACCTCCTCTATGAATGGCGAAATATATCTAAACGAATGTTTCAAGAACCGCCTGTTACTTTTTATAAGACTGCATAATCAAGAAACAGTATGTTGGCCAGACTTGGTAACCTGCCATTATTCGAAAAATGCAATGGAGTTGGTACAGAATCAACAAGGTCGAAATTTTAGAAAAAAATGAAAATCCACCAAATTGAACTGAATTGCGCCCTATTGAAAAATATTGAGCCCACATGAAGCAAAAACTTCTAAAATCTGTCGAAGATTATAAATATAAGTGGAACAATACAACCAAAATGATATCGGATTTGGATGTACAACATTTAATGTGAGGGGTGAAAAAGAAATTGCGAAATTTTAGGATGAATCAAAATTTAATTAATATAGTTGTGATTATCCGTTAGATAATGAATAATAAATGTATTGATTATAACAGCTTTTTATATTTAATTCGTCAGGTATTTTCCTTTTGCAAATCAATTGGCGACAATTTTTTCTGGGAGAAGCTTTACGTCAAAGACGTTGTAAAATTATTAATATCTAAATATGAATGGCATAATATGCCTGCTAGTGTGGACAAGGTACTGTGCACCCGGCTCTGAGAACTTGAATAACGGAAAAGTTTCTCGTAGGTTTTTCCAAAATTATAAATTAAGTGCATGGAATCGACCCGAAACCAATTTTGGAGTCACAGGAGATGAAACAATGGTTCTGTATTATGATCCTCTGTCCAAAAAGGAATCGATGGGGCGTTATTTTAGGGGCGAAAGTGAGTTGCAAGCAACTGTAATGCAACATTTTGAGAGAAAAACTTTAGATTATTTTTACAAGGATATAGAATGATTAACTGTTATATTTTTTTGTCAGGCCGAGAATTTAAGGCGGCTACCTCGTATGAACGCCAATAACTTTTCGCGCCAAATATACATTTTAGATCACTGCGCGTCGGTGTGAAAAGTATTCAGTATGTTCATGAAATCTTATTCCTCAGGAAGCTACTCTGACGTACCCGATATTTTTAAGTAGTATATGGAATATATTTGTACTCAGTATGACAAGGACGCAGGATGTAACGCAAATCAGCTGATGTTCGTCAACATTCAGACGTGTTTTCTTTAACCTAACCTTCCCTCATTGGTAGTACTTATTAACGTTTGCGTGTTCAAATTTGCGATTTAATTTTAAACATGAGTAACTCTAAGAGAAAGAGGTACGAATTTTTCTCTACGGGAAGGAAGAAGACCGCATATTACAAAAAGTCGTCTTGGGCAGGACTAAATCGTCGAAAGCGGTGGCTAGCGAACTCCAACAAATTATAGAATTGCTATGTCCCGCGAACAATTCGTCGACGATTAAGAGAAGTGAATTTAAACGCCCGAAGGCTCCGAAAGAAGCCAGCGCTCAGCCGAGTGCACATCCAAAAACACCTCAACTGGTGTCGAGAACATGCTAACTGGACTTTCAACGACTGGAAAAAAGTTATGTGGTCAGACGAATGCAATATTGAAGTAAGCAAGGAAAAGGATTAAACATTTACTTTGACACAAATACTCAACTCCACACCCTCTTTTCTTTCAAAATTCTTTGCAGTTGCAAAATTGATTTTTTTACCGTTATTTTCTCTGGCTTCAGAATCGTTGTGGAGCTCCGTGGGTTCGCAGAAAACCTGGGGAAGCCTACCTCCCTAGCTGCATTATTCCCACAGTCAAACATGGAGGAGGCAGCGTTATGGTCTAGGGTGCCATGTCTGCAGCAGGAGTGAGCGAACTTTATGTGTGGGATGGAAGAATGACAAGTGCGGTGTATACTAACATGTTAGAAGAAGTATTGGAGCCGAGTATTGTAAAATTTGATGATAGGGAGCCTCGATACTTCTTCCAGCAAGACAATGCCCCTTGTCATAAATCGAAGTACACGATGAGGTGGTTTCGGGAAAATAACATTCCTCTGTTAAACTGGCCTGCCCAGTCACCTGATTTATCGCTCATTGAGCATTTGTGGCCCATTCTTAAACGTAAAGTAGCTCAGTTTCACTGCTCCTCTATACTAAAATTACATTAATAAATCGTTTGTGTAATCTAATCATAATTTTTGTTTTATTTCCTTTGATTTTTGATAAATTGGCATTTTACCTACCCTGCTTTATATTTTTGGCCATGACTGTAGATTCTACAATATTGACTATTATTATTATATTCCACATAAAAGAATATAATAGAAAAAATATAAATATCAGTAACTAAATGCCAATGACCTTGCTTCCACGAAAATATCTAAATGCGTCGGTAGTTCAGTGACATAGGTGACCCGCCGCTGTTGCCAGTTGCATATAAGAAACAGGGACGGATATAGGGCAAGAAGGTCGATATACCGATACCGATATCGGTCGATCCCTAATCTCGACTCACGAGGGACCACCTACAGGATTTAATGGCAACAAGTTGCACAAATTTAACTTCAGACAGCTAGCTCAAAGTAAAAAATTGAAATTTGTTTCCATAAAATTTCAAATAATACTTGACTATTCGTCGGTTATTAAATAAAATTTCGTTTAATCTGTTCTTGTGTTGTTTGTTGCTTGATAATTTAATTAAACTTCAAAATTTAAAGCTTGGTTTGCAGCCACCGTCTACGTATCGGATCGCGACTGTCTCGTAAAATTTTGAAACGGACCTCCAATAAAACTAATTGCTTGTCTCCTGGTGTAATCTATGATATCCCACTTAACTGATTTTTACAGTATTTTAGTGAATTGAAACCAACTGTATTTTACAAGTAATTCCATTTGCATACGCAACCAGTTGAGCTGTGTGTGTCTAGCAGAGAGAGTAGCGTAATGGACCTACATGGCCTAAATGCATTCTCTCGCCATTCTTTACATTTTTAACTGTATTTTGGTGCTTGTTAAATAGGTAAAGGGTTAAAAATACAATTTTATTCTTACAATTATTGGAATAACCAGCAACTGACTTATGCACATAACATTAATAAAGATCCCAAATATACTGGCAGAAAATTATGTGTCCATTAATGTTTGAGAAAACATAATATTGGTAAAAGCCATTAGATGGATGGAACCCCGTAAGATTCGGAAAGATTTGTTACTTATGAGTAGTGTATGCTACTTTGTCATAATAATAAACATGGCTTTTATTTTGTTTTTTTTTGTTCCTTGCAATCTCTTCGGCTCCATTTCTAGTCCATGTAGCGGAATCTATAAAAAAAATAAAAAATGCAATTTAACGCAATAAATTTGATAATGCAGTATATATCCAAAGATTACACATTTCTGCCTTTTAGGCCTCGATATCTTTATTCTTAATAGCAATGTATTTAAAAGTTAGTGCTAATTCTAATAGTCAATGTTCTAATTTTATAACCTAATCACTTCTGTTTGTGAATGACAAAGATGAAGACATGACGATTTATATCTAGACTAAATACATCCATGTTTCAGGTATATCTTTTTAAAATGTGGCAAAAAGCATACGATAACTTTTAGATTTGTAAGATGAAGCCAGAAGATGGCGTAACGGTCACGACCCAAGTGTAAAATTAAAGTTCTCATCGTCATTTCATCTAAATTATAAGTTAGCGAAAATATATATTTCTTTCCAATCCAATTTCCCTTCTGCACTCTTTTCGAGCGATGGCGAAGGGAGTAAAGGATGTTGTAAACTTCTTTTAAAATCCGTGCACGCCCACTTAGTTGCAATTAATACGTTCTCAGTAGGCCTGATACGTCACTAGTATTTAGTGTGGTTAATTACATGTATTACAAAATACGGTGATTTCATCAGGGCTAACGTTATAAGCCCATGTAGATAAAAACTTTACTATTTTACTACTATTTTTCTTGACTTCCCTTTCTTTTTTACTTACTTGAACTTACATATGTGATAAAAACATTTAACTCTGAACAGCATTATATTCTTTAATATCTTGGCACGGTGTTCAAAGATTGATGAGCACATTAGCACGGGTGTGGCCTGTAGGGACATAACATTTTCTAATTGTTCTTATAATAAAAAAATATTTAATAAAGCACATTTTTGACTTATTATTATACATTAGTTTATTAGAAAAACGAGCGTCTATTCTAAAAAACACAAACAATATTTTTCTTTAACAAAGTAAAAAGACGTTAGTGACTATAGTCAAAGAAACAGTCCTAAAAAATTCTCATTTCTACATCTCCATTACACAATCGGCACAATAAGGATTATGCTGCCTTGAAGCCATTCCCCATTTTGATAAAAATATTGTATTAGTTTCGGCAGTAAAAACATTTTCAG
This sequence comes from Dynastes hyllus, assembly GCA_029619255.2. Taxonomy (NCBI): domain Eukaryota; kingdom Metazoa; phylum Arthropoda; class Insecta; order Coleoptera; family Scarabaeidae; genus Dynastes; species Dynastes hyllus. Next base: position 4,347,422 of record JAROYC020000013.1, read on the forward strand.
CATTTTCTATGCTCTGTAAATTTCAATACGATGCGATTACAGTAAAACACACCAGCTAAACATGCTGTTTTCTCGGACTGCTTTTGATAAACACCTTTTTGTTGCTCTCTTTGTTATTTGCTCTTCTTTCATTGAGTCAGTATAGTAGAGTCTTTCAAAAAATTCCCTTCTTGACTTAGTCAAGGCATTTGTTGCAGTTTGACTTGCTTAAATAACATGATGATTTATACCACTGATATTTATCATATTATCAAAAGTAAAACCATTGGCCAACCCTTGAGTATTTCTCCACATTGTACTGTGATTTTTTGATCAACGGAATCTACACCACCTTTAGTTATATTGTAAGCGTGATGATCTCCTGGTTTCTTCATTTCGTTGGTTTCTTCGTCTACTTTCACCATCCTGGTGCATGGAAAATTGCCAAAACCGTTTTTTATTTTTTGGAACATACGACACAGAGTCATATTTTTCCTATAAACCCAAACATCGAGAAGTAATGGTGATTGCTTTTATCATTTTAGAGTTCTTCAGGGATTTCTTTTTTATTTTTTTTAATAGTTCCAGCGGTTGTTTGTGATTAATGAACAAATCTTCTATCTAATGTAAAAGTAAACCAATTGTCCAAAGTAACATTTCTACTGCTTCCATAATTGGACTAATCATACGTTTTTACTACATCGGGTACTTTATTGCTGATATGAAATGGACCATCTGGTTGTTGTCTAAATAAACTTCAAAATTGCAACTGTAGTTTGTCTTGCCTTCGACTAATGCAGCTCTTTATGCCACCTGTATGTTAGCTTGGAGTTTGTACTGGGTGTAGACTCCATGAGCACCTTTGCCTCCGCAGCTAAATAACATCTCGTCTAAACAGCGTACCTCTCCCACACACAATAACTATTTCACCACCAATTAGTGGCAAAAGCTTCCCATATGTCTCTTGACGGGCAAAATTTATCCAAATTCTAGTTCTGCCCTGGTAAGCTGTTGTCAAACTAGTAAGCATTGAAGCAAGAACTTCGCTCTTCTATATCCCATCACAACTGGAAAAAATTTCCACACCAGTTCTAGTCAGTATTCCAGCTCTCTATAAAGAGAAACGTCTGCTGCTCTTGAGCGTTCCAACTAATATGAGAAGTAGACCAATAAGGGCTTTCCTTCACGTAGCTGTCGTGGATACTACATCATCTTGGTCTTTATATTTTCTTTTACAGATGAAATATATATTGGTGCTTTCTACTATTTATCAATAATAGTATTGTCAGTGAAATTCTAGAAAACATTCATTAAAGAGTGAAGCATTTTTGGCATTTCTGTAGTTCCTGGAATATGTGAAATGATATTCTGTGTTCTTGTCGCACATTAAGTGGATATCTCTCTCTAATCCATTTTGTAACTTTTTGTCTTACCAGAAAAATAAATGAGCTTGTGTTCCTATAGTTTTTGGACTATTCTACTAATACTCTTTGAATCACTCTTGTTACTATTATCATAATTTATTTAGGTATCACAGTCGTCTCTTGATTCACTATTTTGATCAAGTACTTCATTCATCCCTTCAGATCTTTTCATCTTCCTCTGAGTCAATTTGTTCTTGATTTTCATCATCGGACTGTGATTTCTTTATACAACTTTAACAACCTTGCAATTTTCCTTTTCATAAGGATCATTAGAAGCCATTTAAACTGCACAGAGCAACAAAATATAAACTTCCCGCTAAAAATTACATTGAGCTGGTTACTGTTGCGCTATAAATATCATTTGTGTATAAAGACATAGTGATGCAATTGGACGTAAAAAATGAGAAATAAATGGCAGCTCTGTGTGACACGATATGTAAGAATCATTATAGATAGATACATATTGTACTACACAGATTGTCATAGGTTGCACTTCTGTAATTCAAACTGTATCTCTCTATCTTTTTATATACAAAATAATATTTAGAATACCTTAGGAGTATGTATCGACTTACTTACAAATTTTGAATTCCACAAACGAACAGGTATGTCCTATCAGGCCAAATTCACTAACTGAAACGTTTCTGATAGACACGTGGCTAACAGTACCACATTGCACTCTTAGCACTTTTGTTTAAAGGTAGGGGAACCCGATTGAAGTAATTCGGATATCTTGAATAAATATCTAATTTCATATATGGCCTCACAGGACGTGCCCACAGTGCCATAGAGGTTGAGACAATTTTAAAGCAGATTTGGTTCTTCTTGGAAAAAGAAATCAAATCCGAGAATAGGACTCATGGAATTACCACATATTACATTTTGGCCCGATTTACTTTCTTTTATCTATATTTTTATTCATACATGTAATTGCAACATGTGTGTGTTCTTAAATGACTTATGAAACACGGTCTGATATGTATAATATTCTATATTGATTATAATCTTTCTTTGTCAAATATGTATATTTATAAAAATAATATCTAACGACTTTCACAGTGCCTAACCTTTATTCAACTTGCCTCAAGGTAGCTCCAATCATGGATATAGACCAGCTGTAAACTGTAAGCATAATAGTGACAACTGCGCGTAATATGACGACACAGTTTATTAATGACGTGCATTAAAACTTGCAAATATCGGAATATAACTGTCAATTAACAGCCGTGACCTAATACATATTTATACCATGTAGAACTATGTGTGGTTTACAAGTTAAACATAAAAGTAGTGGATATTAATAATGTACAGTGGGCATTGCGATAAATTAAACACCAAGGTAATCAAATGGAAAATAATTTAAGTTACATTATAATATAAGTTAATTTAATAATACGAAATGTATATTACATACAAGGTACCTTTAATTCGTAGGACAGCTTCCGGAACAGTAGTTACATGCAGCTTGATATGGTATCGTAGATATTGTCAAGGTGATGCCATACAGGATACCGATTTTATTCCAAAGATAAATGTTGCATGTGGTACTCAACGAAGATTACTCGAACGGACAACACAATGACTTTTATAGCATCTAATGCAGCTTTCAGACCATTCCAATCAGCAACATCTACTCCGTGATATATAAAACGTGTACAAGTTCCAAAATATAATATGGTACTATATATATTTTCAGCAAAAAATTTGCCTAAAATGGAGAAAGACAATTACCATATTTATGTAGTGAAAATATACACAATAAATGAAAAATGCAGAGCTTAAATGGGAAATTATTAAATAAGATTAAATATGCAAAATTTTAAATTTGAAAAATCTTAATACTCACTTAGACATTACAAGCTTTTTATCTCGCTTACATTTACTATTGACAGACAAGACAAAAATGGCCACTATGTCTGCCCTCCACTTTTTTTTAACAAGTTTAAACAAAAATTGTTTAAAGCAATACCAACTAAAATTATTTTACCACAGATATGATAGAAATAGAGGATTTTATAAAAAAGCATGTAAAAAAAGGCAATGTATTCAAGAATGATGAATAAAGAAAAAAATTTAACCAATTGCAGTGTAGTATATTATAAAGAGACCTTTCGAGGGAAAATTAAACCTTTATTAAAATATTAAACGAGTGGGATCTAACTAAATTTTCTTTTCCAAACAGAGTTAAATCAAAATCAAACAATTTTTAATGCCGAAAGAGTTTACGGTTTCGTTAAATCTGATAATTATATTGCTTTCGACAAAATTAAATTTTTCACTTCCCTAAATCAAACCCTAACCGACAGTTGCTTTTTAAAATTTATTTCATTAAAATGTTTTCCAATTTGGTGTTTATTTGACCGAAATCGTTTTCTCACTGTAGTTCTTCAAGTGAAAATATTGTGCGATGTTCTTAACCCTCTTATATCCAAATCAAATCCAAAATGTATTCGTTCTTCAAATCCTGTTTATCATTTTGTAATTTTCAAATTGAAGGATCCAAAGTGATTCAATATACAATGTTCATGTTAATGTAGATACACTTTAACATTTGCTTGTAACTTTTAACCATTCAAAGAATTTTTAAATTTGTTGTTCTGTCAAAAATTATTTATTCCTATTTTCCCTTGTTTTCGAACACACATCCAGTTTACTTACATGAATAAAATTAAACGACAACCTTTCCGACTGCAGTATGCACACCAAAAATGTAATTCGCTTCTATGGTGATGGTGCATGTAAAAAATGTTGCCGTTCTAGAAGCTTCAGTGGTCACCATGTTTATCTTAGTGTTTTAAATACTGCATGTGAATAGTAGTACGATAACTAATATACAATCCATCTACCATCTGCACTAATATTTGGTACTCATAAATGCTATCTAAAAATAAAACAAATTTGATTCTAATAATTTATTAGAATCAAATCAACTAATTTATTAGTAATAGATAAGGGACTGTAAACTGTGGTGCCATCTGCACTATTAAATAGACATTAGAACGTTATGCATGCCACATCCAGATGGCGCTTTATATATTGGCTTCTACTGGCTAAAATGGCTTGTCAAGCTAAATGGGGGTGGTCCAGATCGGGATTGTAGATCCAGAATATTTTAGGTAACTTTTGATAATTTTACTTTGTCTTCTTTATCAATAATTACTAGGAACGTGAATGTGTGTTTATTCGTGATTTAATTGTTTGCACGTGATATGTGAATGTAACTTGATGCAACGGTATTTCGAAAATGTTGCAATGGAAATTTGTGACTAATTATTGGTTTTAACCCATATATACTTTTTATTTTTTAGAACACATTAATCTCGCATTCTCTTCAGCTTAATAGTCGGTTTCAAATAATTTTTTAAGTAACTGTGCTGAAAACTAACCTCTACTACACATATTATTATATGAAGGCATGAATTATTATTATTACTATATTTCCATGACTTAATTGTCGTTGTTATTTGTGAAAATGATCAATGATACAGCAAAATGGAAAGCAAAAAGCATTGTATATATATATATATATATACGTACGTGTGAATATTGTCAGACGTGACGATTATATCATAAATATGAATTTATAAACATAAAAACATTAGGAACAACATTTTTTCTTGTCCAAAAAGAAGCAAAACTGAGAAAACTACGTAAAATAATGCAAGAATAACATATCAATGACGATTGGTCTACAAATTAGATAAGGAATGTTCATCTGCTTTGTTTATTTTTATAATTGCATAATTCTTTTACATTCGAATTAATTTGTGCATGAATATCTTTAAATTTGAATATTATTTTAGTTAAAACATTCGGAAGAAGATGTTTCCGTTTCTTACAACTATATTTTATATAAATCCTTGGAGCAGACATATTGGTATGTTCATCTAATACAGTAACAGGCTTATTGTATTTTTTAAGATGAGGGAATTAAGATTATCGTATCAGGTATGTTCGTAATTCTAAAAATGTAATTACATTTTTTGTTCATATTTTTATCTAACCATATCCCTCCTATTGTTTGTGTAGTTGTATGGCTCTCTTGTCCTTCCCAAGGATCTTTTTTTGGTTGTAATATTACCTACCAGCTATAGCAAAACATGTAAAAGAATTAAAATTATACAAAATTTTTAAAAAAAAATTTATTAGAATTTTAAAAAATTTGTTGTTTACCTTACAAAAAAGTGAGACTAACAGATTTTAACATAAAATTCCTTAAAACTATTTGTATTGTTTTCGTGCTTAATTGTCGAATAACTATATTCCTATCATTTTAAAGTTTTCAACGAGAATTCTTACCTAACGAACGGAGCTTGCATTAAAGAATTTATTTCTTCAACCAAAAGAGAGATACAGGTATAATGTGCACTACTAACATTATTTACTTTCATTGATTAGCAAATACTAAAGCTAATACAATACCGATTCTCTTTTAAATGTATAAAAATCTTAACATTGCTTTCTGCAAGAAGCTTCTATTGCAAAAAAATAAATACAAGGCATAATTCATTGTTGCAAAATAAATTCAAGGCATAATTCGTTTTGAAGGGGGATTTTTATGCACAAAGATCGCAGATGTAACTTCCCCTAAAAAGGGAAAAAATGGGGGTAATCTCAAGAGTTCTGTTTTTTTTATTGTTTGCTTTTACATCACTGTGCGAGCAGAGATGTTAACGTTATGCGACCAAACACCCCTAGGGGCTCTTTCGATCCTTTTTTCCGGTTACACAGGGCCATCCGTTCTAATACTCGCTTACCTCTGGAAGTTGTTATGCGTTTTCTTCCGCTTTTCGACCTGTTTGTGTAAGGTCCTGTCTCCTCGTATCGTTTGATCGTAGCTCGGGCCGGATTTTTGAACGGGAACTCCCGGGGCAATAGCGATCCGACGGGCCCGAGTTTAAAAAAATCTGCCCGGTTCTACTTGTGTAAATTTCCCCGGGGTTTTTGGATCCTTCCCTGGGTAGCTTTTTTAAACTCCACAACCAATAACTTTCATTTGACGTTCACTACCGAGTTTTTAAAAAGCATAATAAATTGAATGCATATTCCAAACCCAATTTATAACTATAAATAATCCGTTCTTAAGATCCCCGGGTTTGCCATTTTGGTATTTTCCCCCAATCCCTTACCTACCCTGCTTCTTAAAATTTCAGTAATATTCATAATTTCGGTTTTTCCGTGGGTGGCTAATACAAATGGCCATGACTGTATGTATATCATTACTTTATCGAAAATTTTAATATGTATAACTTACATCACCATTACAATCATATATGTGAAATTGGTAAATTGTAGAAGTACTTAAAAATTTAGAAAATAGTATGAAAAAAGACACTTAATAAAAACAAAATTCCCTTTTAAAATTTAAATGCTCACAGATCCCCACCTTTTAAAATTTGTGATGTATAGTTGTGACTGGTTCCCTTGCGTAAGGTTTTCGACGCTGTGCTACCACAATACTCTGTTCTGGTTCTTCTATATTTTTATAGGGGTGTAAAAGGGTACCATCTGAGATGTTCCCAGAGAACTGTTAATTAAGGGGGACCATAACTGGCCACCTTGGCATACTTTGAAGCATTTTGTTTTCAAGTGTCTTTTCCGTTTTTCTCATATTCATATTGAACTGTTTTCATTCGACTTTTTTGTTTGTTCTATTAATATTTTCGTTAATGTAATTTGTGCATTATTATGTTTACCGATGAATTTGATTAATGGATCCTAATAGATGTAGATTTTAATCTTAGCCCACCTTAATGTTAAATAAATGCACACTATTCTTGAAATATGCTACGGACAGGTTTGTTGTGGCTATGGGTAATGTAATCAGAAATACGTAGAATTCGAATAAAAAAAGGGAGTTCAATGTAGGAAACAACTTACGATAGATAGCGCTCCGTAGCAATGATGCTTTCGGTTTTTAAAATACATTACCATGGACATTGTCTATGGTATCTATTGTTCAATACGCTAATACAACGCCTCATGTTGTTGTAAATGCGTATTTTCAATTTTATTTTACCTACATCACCTTAATATTGTAGAATTGGAATAATATTGTAGCAAGTACTTAAATTTTGTTCCAGACCGGTAAAAAAGTTGCTTTCAAATTAATTATTTGTATCCTTCTACCATTGTGATGAAGTTGTCCTGGCCTCAATTTTGACGCTGTGCTACCCAGACTCTGGCTTCCTATAGGGTAAGCGTTACCTTTCATTTCCCTGAGAACTTTAACTAGCCATACCTACCAACCTGCATTTTGAAGCACTTTGTATTCAAGTGTCTTTTCCGTTTTTCTCATATTCATATTGAACTGTTTTCATTCGACTTTTTTGTTTGTTTTTTTCTTTTCTTTTGATCGCTAGTACATTTTCCTTACTTATCGCTCTAGTATTCTCTACTCTGTTCCTCTGCTGAGCGACACGTTGCTGTTAGGTTGCTCGCAGTGCACACCAGTAACTGCTTTTCTACTCTTAGTTTCCTTGTTTTTATAACTCCTTGCATATTCTTATGATTTTAACCTAAGAAGTGTTTCTTTTCTTTAGGGTCGTGGCCGTTGATGCGGAAGAGGCATTGTATGTAAGTTCGAATTGTATATTATTTTCTATGATCTTAGTGCTTCTTGCATGCTCTTCCACTTTGTACATTCGCACATTTCAATTATTATGGTATGATCCTTTCGCCTGGACTATAGTGGAACCTTTTGGTTCGTTAATTCATTGAATGGGACCGAGTAGTCCAGCTTTAATATCGTACAGTGGCTTTCCAGTTGCTCTGATGATGCTCGTGTGATGTATGGTAATCGAATTTTATGTCTCCTGCCTTTCTTGCTTATTTCATTGTCGCTACGGCATTCTGCTCATGCTGTACATTACAGCGATATCCTATAGCGTTATTTCTGTTTCTCTTGATAATTTTATATATTGTGACTAAGTTATATGTGTGATTTATTCTTTCTGATTTTCAGAGATGCATCCGCGGAGGAGGGGTAAATCACTTCAACATCCTGTAATACCTTTTATTAACAGAGTTTATCTTTCGTAACCGCTAATAGCGATCTACGGGGCCCGGACATGTAATGTGTTACAACCGAAGCTCCGATTAAGTGGGATTGAAATCCTAATACCCCAGTGACATATTTTAAATTTCGTGGATGGTTTAAGTTAGTTGCTTCGGAGATAAAGGGCATATTCGCATTCATTGCGTTAAGAGATATAGGTGATTATATCCATTGCTGAAAATTCATCCGAGAAATTTAAAATTTGCCACCACCGTAGAATTACATGTTTAATTTTAGTTTTGTTAGAATTTATTTTAATTTCCGTTTTTTTTTTTTTATTTACAGTTTAGAATTAGAATTAATTTTGTCAAAATGTAGTTTTATTTTATTTTTATTATTATATGCATATTAGAGCCTATTTTAGGCTTTTCTTTACTACATATGCATTGGGCATTTTGAATGGCTGATTCTGATAATACTGACTATTACGATAAAATCATCAATAAGGTAAATAACAGTTCGCATTAAAAGTGCCTAGTGACAATAACCAAAATTAATGCTCATATAGCCCATGGTATTGATCGAATCACTCCCGACAGAAACAATGTGAGCAGAGAAAAAAGCACTAACCAACGGACATGTTTCTGCCTACCCGGCGTCATCAGCGTCGCTCCGAGCGCTGGCAATTAGTAGCGAAAACTGAAACGTGTACGCAAGTAGGCAGCGGAAAATCGCGCCCGGAACAACACCAATGACGCCGGGTAGGCAGAAAAATGTCCGTAGGTTAGTGCTTTTTTCTCTGCTCACATTGTTTTTGCCGGGAGTGATTTCACCAATAACCATAAGCTATATTAGCACTAATTTTGGTTAACCCTTTCACCACTGAATATGTTTCTTTTGTAAATTAATAAAACTGTTCTATAAATTAATAAATAATGGTGATGATATATAAAAAGTATCACTAAAAAGTTTTTTGGAAAATTTGGAAAAATATGGCCATGGGATCTTTTGTCCCAATAGTATTTTTTAGTAATAAAACACAAAATCTGTAGTCAAAATATTTATTACGAATAAAATGACAAGAAGCAGTTTTTACAAAGATAAATTACATACTACACAAACTGTTTTTCCTCTAGTTTCCAATTTGTTGCGGCTACAGCGGTGGCATCTTGTATTTCCTTCTGTAGATAGACGATCTCCCACATTATTCATTGTTTTTTGTCGTTTTGTTCTGGGACCACATTTTGTACTAAGACGTCTTTTGACCTTAGCCTTTTCTTTACCTTATTCGATCTTCTGTTCTGCCAGTGGTACAACATATGTAATAAGAGGTATTTTCTTATGCATTATTTGTTGATAGATTATCCAAGAATTAACAACTGCTGTCATTAGGAGTCTGTAAAAAACTTTTCGCCACCATTTAGTTGATTTTCGATCCAGGTCATAGGTTGTCACTTTTTGATCGGCGAAGTCAACCCCACCCATATAATTATTGTAAAAAATAATGGCATCTGGACATGACATTTCTGCAAAATGCATTAAGACCAGAATGCATTTTCAACCATTTTCTTTAAACAGCCTACAATACCTGCTATTTTGCGTTGCGACATTCCTTGGTTATGCAATGTTACAATCTGAGTCTTTTCAGTCGACGTGCAATGACGTGCTCGTCCCATTTTAAGTAAATCTATGTAATGGATTAATAGTAATTTTACAATTATTATAAAAAGCACCCTTACCTGATATATGACAGCAAAAAAAAACGTGCAGTAACCTTATCCTCACTAGATCTGCGTTGAGCAAGCGGCTTTATTATTATGATCGTCAGGCACGAGATTCGGGGTTCACTAAAACGGGAATTCCCGCAACATGCCTACGCTATCTCACGATGATTTCGGAAACTTCTGCTTGTAAACATGTTTATAGACCTCAATCAGAGGTGGCGGTGTTATCACCGTATCCTGCATTATTATTACGATACATGTTCGTATTGTAACCAACTGGCTCTATTTTGATGGCCACCACTGTATGTTCCGATACATGCAAACGATAAGTTTTGCATCAAATTTACATTAGTAAAAAATCGGTTGAAACAATTACAAACATGTGGAGATCTGATACTAGCTGCCATTTTATTGACAACCCTTTCTCCAAGCATACCATCTGAGTGTAAAAGTTCCCTACCCGCATATACATCAAAATCATAGATGTATCCACTCTGCGTCTGATCTTTGCCAAAGTTTTATTCCTCTCTTGATCGGCTTCATTGGGAGATACTGCTTGAGGCAAGAACGGCTCTTGAACTTGGTCATGGTCTCATCTATCGATTGATGAGAATTTTCAGTTCTGGCATGGGGCAAATATGTCCCGACAGTGCCGAAAACATTATGGTAAATAACGATGAAAGAAATGTTAATACAATTATGAAAGAACAAATACATGATGTAGAATCAACTTTTGTCAATTTTAACGATTCTGTGAGTTCGTTTAGGAAAAATTAAGGAATTCTGTCATAATATTAAAATATTCAATACATACATTAAAACTACTGATAAAGAACTCGGTAAGATTAATAAAAACTGATAATTTTAAATCATTTAACGAATTGATTGATAGTATTCTACTGAATAATAGAAATAATGTAAAACATCCTTCTTTGATCGCACCAGTTCAACTAGTAAATGAGTTAGAAAATAATGTTAAATTAATTAAATGATGAGAAAGAATTTCCAGTTATCTTCCGTTACCATCATTACTTGTTTCTATAACGTTATGCCTTTACCAGTACCTCTAGCACTGTCTCAAAATCGCATGTACTTCTAGAAGATCTAGACAGATGTATAAATACAAAGTCGTCAAATACCTCAAATAATGAAATAAAAGAGCATTTTGGCTTAAATTTGTATTTCCCTCATACTATACAACCTCTGGTTTCCACATCTGTATTTATACACAAATTATGTGAAAACGATATATCGTCGTCATCAAGAGTTGGTATCTAACATATGAGGTTTTCAGGAAACAAAAACTTGTCAAGCGCGGAACTATTTGTTTCAATTATATGTTTTTTCATGGAAGCTTTGAGGAATAATGAGGTCTAATTAGTAATGTAGAAAGCAACTCTGTAAGAATAGGTTACGAGGTTTCGCTTCTAAAATAGTGATTTTTTTTATAAGATACCAGAATTAATAATTGTTTTTCTTTGTAATATTTTTATTCATTTAAAAGGGAAATAAATTGTAATACAAAATGAGATAGATATAGAGATCCAATACTTTGCTGTGATATCACTTGTCCAAAGAGAACATATTCTAGGTCGTCGTTGGTGTCTATGTTGTCGGAAGTAGTAGCAACCGCAGGTTCTGGAATTCCATGGACAATCATGGATGACGTGGAGGTGTTCGAAATCGGGTTTCTGATGATAGACGACGAGCAGTACTCCTCCTTGGGAACCTTTTCTTTTAATCTCTTTAATAGCGTCTCGATAGGTATCCAATCGTTCAGTGTACACGTCGTAGATAATTCGTCTCTTAAGGTTGGAGTGTCTAAGTCTTGCCAGGAGATCTGGTTCGTCTGCCATCCGGGTTACACACTCCAGCAGTGGAGTCCGTAGGTTTTGTATCATGGTCATTTCCGGTGCTGTTAAGATTTGTTCCAAGGTGGCTAATGAGATAGTTAGTTCAAATTCAAAAGCCATGTTGGTTCTAGGATGATTCCTTTTAGTTTATCAAAAGTCATCTTTTCGAATTCTGCAAAAGAAGAACAATATTCATTTAATTTCTCTTCATAAAATATTTGATCTTCTATTCTAAAACATGTTTCTGCATCTATGTCATATAATAATTATATTTATTGTCTACTTTGAATCTTGCTGGTGTTAAATTATGTCTCATTCTATCACATGTATGATGACTTTGAAAACTACCAATACAATTTATATTTGGTTTTTTTCCACTATACTGGCACCGTAGCTCTCTAGATCCCTTGGGGCAGGGAAGTATCCCTAACTTTGAAAGTAAATAAAAAAAAATGTTAGAATAAAACTCTATTGTGGTATCAGAGGGGTACAACTGGAAGTTAATTTTACTTAGTTTTAAACAACATATCATTCAAGTGATATCCCTCACTATCAATGCACTGATGTAGCCGGTTTCTGAAGTTCTCCACAACTCTGCGAAGCATCTGTTGCGGAATGCGGCCAACTTCAAGGCGTGTTCCTCAAGGGTCCTGGGTCGATGTTTAAACACATCACTCTTGAGGTAGCCCCATAAAAAGTAGTCGCACGGAGTTAAATCCGGCGAGCGCGCAGGCCATGGCATGTCACCGTACCGGGAGATCAAGCGCCCGGGGAACATTTCCCTCAAAACAGCCATGGAATTTCTAGCAGTATGGGCTGTGACACCATCTTGCTGAAACCACACTAGTCCCCAGTTTATCTGTTGAAGTTGTGGTTCAAGAAATTGTTGGATCATGTTAACATACCGCTCAGAATTGACGGTAACAGCAGAATTGTTCTCGAAGAAATGGGGCCCAATGATGCCTTCACTGCTGATTGCACACCAAACTGTCACTGTGTAGAGGTCTCTCATGAACTAACCTAGGGTTTTCACCACTCCAATAACACGTATTCTGCTTGTTAGCTATTCCACAAATGTGGAAGTGCGCCTCGTCACTGAACAAAACACGTGCATCTTGAGGCAAGTTTTGAATCAAAGTTTCACATGCCTGTACTCGATTTTGCCAGTCCCGCTGTGACAGTTGTTGCGCAATGACCATCTTGTATGGATGGAAGAGAAGGTCTTGGTGGAGAATTCGACGCACAGTACGGTTAGAAAGCTCCAGGGCGGATGCATGCTTGCAAGCAGAACACTTAGGGGACTGCAAAATCGATCTTCTTACACGGTCAATGTTTTCTGGAGTTGGGATGGTCCTCTGAGCCCCAACTCTGTTTTGCAAAACACTACCACATGCACGGAAGTTCGCCACCCATAACAAAATGGATTTTCGGTCTGGAACAGCATTACGAAGGAGAATTCGATAACAAGTACGCAGCGCACGCTGCACTGCAACGGCTTGTTTTGGGGAAAATACGTCTCGACGGCAAACGCGCGTTGCTCTTTCGACCAACCCATGTCTACAACTAATAGCGGCCCTAAGAGAAACTTCCAAGGCTGCAGCGTCATTAGAGCTTACCCTCACTCTTCCAACACGTCCCCTCCATTCACAACGCCATCTCGAAAGTAGGGATACTTCCCTGTCCCACCCTGTATTTCGCTCTTTATTTCGTTCTGATCCAATTTTATATCGTTTATCATGTTGGGAATTATATCTAATTTCCCGTCATTAGTAGACTGCATCTTTGCAGGAGTTCTGTGTGTTTTCTTACTCCTTCCAAAACCACCATCGTAATCTGACAGTGCTCTTCTCTTCTTTGTACTATCATCGCTGTCCATTTCTTCCTTTTCCATCATTTTTCCCCACCTAACAATTATTTCAAGTATAACTCTGTTTTCAGTAATTCAACTGGCACGAGTGGGACCCGTTCTAACTATCTACCTATCCTTATCTATTCTCCGTTTATGTCTCTATTAACTGCGAAAAGCGGATGATAGCAGTCGTCCCGTCGAAGGTCAACCTCTTATCAGTGTTTTGTTTAATTACGTTTCTTAGGTAATTTGTGGCCTTACCTTATTAATTGTTGGTGGAAGATAATCAACTGTCTTATTAGACACAAACAGTTTCTTTTAATTTGCACTGTTTCACTATTTATTCGAGGTTTTAACTCGTTCTAACTCGGTTTGGATATTCCTAAATACAGCCAGTAATGCTTTCGTCTTATTAAAGTCACATTATATCGTTGCTGATCGGTTAGAAAGCTATTTGGTGAAGTCAAATACCCGCTTGCGTGGCGTATGTACCTACGTACTGTTTACCGATTACTATTATAGCGAAATAGAGTTATCTTCAGCAACCTACAAAAACTGGAGATGATCCATGTGCCGAGATAATCGTAGCCATAAAGTTTTTGTGCCGCTTTAATGTTATCCGATTCCACTCGTTGACTGTTTTGTGTTAAAATACGATTGAGAAAGAAAAAAAGTGAAACCGACGGAAAAGAAAAAAAATTATGTAACTAGTAATTTACTATTTAATGTGTAGTGCCCAGAAATTCGTAAAAACATAGATCATATAAAAGCTTACGATTTAATATTCAATGCAAAAAATTGGAGAATATATAAAAGCCTTTAAAATAAGTTGTTAATTCTAGATAGTACAGGAAGTAATATTGTAACTTCCAAAAGGTAAATTTTCTAGCAATTTAATATCCAAAAATTTACAAGAGAGAAAGCCTTTGCAACACGTACACGAGGCTTGACAAAAAGAAGCACATGCAATAGAAAAAAGATAGAATTCGGCAAAAGCGATAGGATAAAATTACATTTATGCTCCTATAAAAATATTATCAGAAAAATCGTTAAATAAGATATGTTAGAAAAAGATCGTTCAAAAATACTCACCCGTTTAATGTAATTAAGCACCTTCACAAAGAGGCCTCACGTCTGATCTTGATCGGAGTGCGGTTGAAGATACGCGTAAAAATCATACGCAATAAAAAAAACTTAATGTTGCAACAAATCCACATAAATATTTGCGCGTGTATAGCGTCGTTCAAAATAAATAGACCGCGTAACAATAAAATTGTTACAGTGTATTTCCTCTTTTATTTACACTGATTCTTGGATATAGAAGTTATCCAAAGGTAGATTTGTTGATGAACGCTAAGCTCACACAAACACCACGATACACTACTTACACTATTTTCATAATTAACGAAATTAATTCGCCTCTTCGCGGCGTAATTGTATCAATCCTATACAAATAACATATGACAGTTAGGAAATATTGTTTCCTGCAATCATACTCAGTACTCGCGTCATCTGGTGGTGAGAGGCGCAATTACAAGGAATAAGTAGCACCGACGAAATAGATGTCTTGTTATCAGGAATTTTATCAGAGAAAATAAAGACAAAATAAAAAAAACTATTTTATTAGTGGACAAGTTACAAATTTGCTAAGATTAATTAACGTTTATTTTCTGTATCTTTAACCTTCTAAAATTCACCAGAACCGATTCATGGGTTTCTGAGTGAGAAAAACGCGTTACAATATCTCAAGCAACCTGCAGAAGCTGAAGATGATCAAAGTGCCGAGATAATAATAGCTGTAAAATTCAAGTTGCACTGCTTTAACGTTATTCGATTCCAATCTTTGACCGCCTTGAGTTGAAATGCGATTCCTTTTGTAGGTGTTACTACCTAACTCCGGGGATTAATCTTTAGTAATCTTCAATAATTTTCTAACGATGCTTTATGTAGCTTCTATAGTGTTTTCTCTTTCCATTTTTTTTGAACTAAAGAAGTTGGAATATTAATCTATCCACAGTTGAAAATTGGCTTCGTACAAAGTATGTACCACAGCCCCCTCGCTATATGTGCTGTACCACCATCTTGTTGGAAACATGTTAGCAGGAGTGATTCCATTACGAGCCAACTTTGGTGGGAGGGACTTATTCAGTATTTCCACATAATGAGTTGAATTGATCGATACAGCTTGTACCCTTAAAAACAATTTCGACCTCTCTCTCAGCTTTACAAAATACTCAATATAAATGGTATACAAAGTAATGCTTTCATCTTATTAAAATCACCTTATACGAGGGGCACACTGTATGTTTCGGAATACAGGATAAGAACAAAAAATATGAAAACGAACAATATTTATTCTTTTTCAAAGTACTCTCCTTTATATTTAACGCACTTCGACATCCACTCAAACCGTTCTGCAAAACAGGTAGCCCAGGTTTTCTTGGGCACTGCACTAACATGCTCTTCAAATGCATTAACAGCTTCCTGTGGAGTTAAAAAATAGATTCCACGTAATTTCTTCTTATTAGTTGGAAAGAGGAAGAAATCACACGGAGCTAGATCGGGGCTATAAGGTGGATGTGACATTAATTTTATCCCAGCAGAGCGAAGAAACTCTGTTGTCAACTTGGCAGAGTGTGCAAGTGCGTTCTCATGGTGTAACACAATTTGTTTTTTCTGAACTTTTGACAACAACGTTGTAAGCAAATGGTGGTATACCACTCCGTATTAACTGTTTTCCTATTCTCTAGAAGAACAGAACAAATGTAACCAGTAGTTTAGCATAGTTGTCGCCAACCTTTTCAATGTGTTGAGCTACTTTGATAATTTTAGAACAAACGTAAGCCAACCTAAATGAAATAATGCACAGTTATATTCGACATACATGTATTTATTTTACTAATACATACTAATACAAATAAACTAATAACTAATACATACTACATAACTAAATCCATACCTCACAATCGTAGGTGTTTGAAAAGTAAACAAAATTTTTATGCAGCCACTATGGCATGTCGCATACGATTTAATAAAAGTGAATAAAAAAAATAACGCAGCATTATAAACAAAAACGTGCAGATAAAAAATGCATGTTCAATGAGAAGGCTGACACTCAGGCTCATCGATATCTTTTTTAATATTTGCAGTATAGTTTGATACAGCCATTCGAATACAATTATCCAAATGTTCATCTGTAAGTCGATTGCGGTATTTGTTCTTAATTAACTTCATATTGGAGAAAGAAGATTCACACAAATAGGTTGAACTAAATAACGCTTTCACTTTCAAGGCAACACGACATAGAACTGAATATTTGTCTTTGCTTAGTAAAGGCCAGATACATTTTGTATTTGAGACTAACGATTGTAAGGCTAAATCATTTTGAAACGCGATCACTTCCATTTCTGTTGCAGCGATGTCTTCGCCAAAGTTCTGCATAACACAAGTTGCAAACTGTTGGATATCAATTTCTATGAAGGGTGAAACAACAAATTGCGCCACTAAATCAATTTTGTTGAAATCCTGAAAACGATTTTTGAAGTTATCCTTCAAGTTAGAAACTATTTCTACATGATATTTACTGTCATAGGGTTCCAATGGCTTTTCAGATATCTTTTCTGAAAGAATAGGGAAATGCTTGATATCGCGGTTGATTAGGTTTTGTTCCCAAAACTCAAGCTTTTTGATAAATGCTTGTATATCAGAAATCATTTGCACTAGTTCTTTGTCTCTTACCTGAAGCTGCAAATTAAATTCATTTAATTTTTCTGTAATGTCCACAAGAAAACCAAAATCTCTGAGCCAGATTGAATTTTCCAGTTCCGGAATCGGTTCATCGCGTTGTTTGAAAAGTTGAACCATGGCAGATAGGGCATCATTAAAACGTTTCAGCACTCGTCCCTACTTAACTATCGGACTTCAGAGTGAAGAAGTAGCTCCCCGTATTGACAGTCAATTTCATCGGCCAAGGTTTTGAATAATCTTTGTAACGTTGGAGCTCTAATTTTGTTCACAATTTTTACTACCAATTTTATAACGTTGAAGCCACTTTTGCACCGCATCCCGAACGTCCGTGTCTGAGGGAAATCGACGACCTCTCAAAGCTTCCTTGAGCGGTCCAAAGAGATGAAAGTCTGAGGGATATTTGCTGTCACCATCTCTCGAGCTTGCTGAATGTTGTCGTCGGTGGCCAAGGTTGACGGCCATCCAGCTCCCTCCTTTTGTGTTATGCTCGTGCGGCAACTTTGAAACATTTCGATCCACAACCACACCTATATATATATACATATTATAGGTTATACCTATATATATATTTTATTTAGTTAATAAACATACACAGATTTGAAAATAGTCACCAATTGTTGTCCCGTCTTGGCATACTCTCTATGCACCGGGAAATCATTTCTTTAATACGTATGTACGCCGGCAATTTTGTCTTCAAGTCATATTCGGGGGGATGTTTTCTTTCATATTTCTTGGTATTCGAGACACCGTAGCCCAAGATACCTTTGCTTTTTTAGCAATTTCCCGCTGACTGAGATTGGAATGCATCAATAATGTAGAAATTTCTACTTTCTTTTCAGCACTGATGTCTTTTACACGTCCCATTTTATCGAGATACACGTTTAAAGGTTTTTCCACGATAAAAACTGTTTAAATAGTTAAAACACGACTCAAAATATTCTACAAATACTTTGTTTATTGCAAAAAAAAAAATAATTTGCGCGTAGAGAACTGAATTACTTTTATGATACACTTACTCATTCGCTGGCGATAATAAACTGATGGTTTGTGATACAATGCTCTTTTATCTGGCTGTTTTAAAAAGGGGTCGTATACGTGGAGCAATAAATTCTTGCAAGTATTAGAATTGTGAAATAAAGGATTACAATGCTTTTTTGTTGGTTCGATCTTATTTTACTATTAAAAGGAATTTTTGTTATAGGTTTTAATGAATTTTGCCCGAAGTTTCTAATTCATTGACCACCTTCTGTATATATATATATATGCCATGCTTACACACTAACAAGCAAAGGCACCCAAGTGGTCACCTCCGATTTTGATAAAATTTGGTAGGAATGTAGAACACCGCAAAATATTTGACACGTATTTTTTTTTAGCGCCCCGTTATTGGTTTTAGGAGGTGTAATAGGGGCTCAAAGTTACCCCCAAAAACACATTTTCTGCAATATCTCAGGAACAAGAAGAGATATTGAGATCGGGTAAATACCAAAGTGTTTCTTGTTACTAGTTCTACATTTTATGTTAATGAAAGAACAGTGGCGCACCCACGGGGTCGTTAGGGTTAAAAATATCATTTTTTATCGCCCCTGCTCTTGTATGATATAAATTTATTTTTTCTTTTTTATCATTAAACTACATGAAAAAATAAAAGTTACCTGTTTTTGGATTTTTTTATGAATGTCCATTTTAGGGAAGTTATAGCCATTTTTATGTACCCCTACCGAAGACTAGTTTTCTTTGTTTTTAAAATTAATTTCATTAATTGATTAATTTCGCATTGTATTTCAGCTTAAAATTGTTTGTTATATTAGAATATAACAAAGTAATATGATACATACGAACAGTATGCCTTAAAATGACCGCCGTACTGTAACGGTGTTTTACCGAAAGAGAACCATACTCTCTTGCTAGGATATCGTGCCAATTTTGGATCTCCCCCCTCATCTCCTCCTTCATACCGGGGCCGCCGCGGCGTCACCGGGTTTCAAATTTCCTACGAAGGGGTGTGACGTCACGAGTCACGTGGCATGACCGGAAATAAAGTGAATTCGGACCCCTATGTTAAATCTTATGGGATTTTGTGCCAGAACCGGCCTGGCTGTACTCTATCTTCAATATTTTTTGTTCAAAATTTCTATTTAACATTCCGATTAACTCTCTACCAATGGGGTCATCACCTTAATTCTTTTATTTCTTTTTGGCGTCCATGAGGAACTAAGAGCGGCGTCATTGTGAGCATCTCGCTGAGGCAGCGTTTCCTTCATTATTTATAAAGTAGATTGTTTGTAAAACCTTTATAGCTTCATTATAAAACGCAGTGTGTGGACTTGTCTGGGTAATGTCACACCTATATTTCTCTCCTGATAATAATTTGTCCCCATTCACGCTGTCGAACATGTCTCCAAACAATAGAAAATCTGCTGTATCTGCAATAGTAGATGAGAGAACTATAACACCTGAAACAGAGAAAACATAAAAGCATGATGCATAATGTCAGTTAATTTGGATGAACTAGGGATGTGTTGTAAAAATGTGCATCTGCATTTCTAAAGTATGTATAACTAATCTTGGTAAATTGCACGTCAAACCACTATCTCCTCGGCTAAAAACCTGTGCGGCTGCTGTTCCTGTATGTAACGGTGACTGGGATGTCTCTAGGTCTGTAATGTACATATTTGCGAACTATAGTTTTGGTATATCTTTCTTGTATTATTTCTAATTTACCTTTATCAAAAGAAATAGAAGGAAACATCTTACCAGAACTAGGGCCATTACACAGAATAGCTGCAGCTCCTGGGAAAACATGCATAGTAAATTCCAAAAGCTACATAGTTGTTTCGATTTACCTTTAGATATCGAAGACGTGCAGGACATATCATGCATGAGTATGATCAATACTAGGCGTTAAGGAAGCCACATTCTCTGAATAAATTAGTAATTTATTGGTTGGTATTAAGTCATTTAATACATTACCTTCAGAGGTACCTCTTGGCAAAGTAGGAACAAATATCTTTTGGGGCAGAATTGAATTTTCTATTGTGCTTTCCTCGTTAAAATCGAAACATACATTTAATAAAATAAGAGATTTTTTCGCTAATACAAATATATACCTGGCAAATTCACTGTTGGTAAGCTTCTTTCTTTCAAAAACTTTTTATTATTAGGATGATCCACAGGCAATTTGCAATAATCGCTAAAATGCAACTACTCGGTATATTTTGCAACAAGTTTTTTTTTAATTTTAATTTAACCCCAATCCAAATGTTATACACCTTCAAAATGCAAATAAATAAGTACAAAAATGCATTTCCCGTGTTGGATTGATGTTACAAAAGGTGCGATGGACTAAAAATGTTTGAATGTTATTCTAAGATTGTGGGGTGGGAAGTTCTGCTTGGTTTAATAGATTTTTAAAAAATTTTCGTTTTTGCAAAACAAGTCGGCCGTCACAGTGAAGCGAAAACTTTTTCTTTTTCCCGGGAACATACCCTTTTTGTTCGTGATACGTCAAAATGTTACTAAGAAAAGTTGTTCAGAATGAGAAATTATGGCTCTATATAAAATTTCCCTACGTTTATTACACCGTCATTTTTTAGATTAAACAAAATAAATTGTATGTATTTACTCACAAATTACATTTCAAGATTCGTTGTAGAAACGATTGAATCAATGACAGAACTTATTGATCAATTTAAAAAAATGGCAATAGTTCAGACAATTTGAATACGGTCATGGAAGGTTTTTTGAGGGGTTTTGCATTAGAACTTGTAATTCACCAACAAAAAAAAACAAAAAACAAAAAAATACAGCCAAATGGTGAAAGAATTTGCACAAACACTGTAGCTTTATTCACCGAAGGCTTACAAATTTGTGAAAAATTATTTTCATTTGCCAAATCTAAACGAACCATTAGTAATTGGTTATCAAATTTCAATTGTAAACCGGGATTTTTATATGAAGTATGCCAGTTTCTTAAAGGAAAAATAGAAATCGGACCATCTTTAATAGACTGTGCACTTATTTTTGATGCAATGTCAATTCGCAAACAAATAATATGGGATGAGAAACAAGGCAGATATGCTGGATACTGTAATTATGGAGGCATTGTTAACTTTGATATAAAGTATGCAGCCTCTGAAGCACTAATGTTTCAGATAGTTTCTTACAGAGAGCATTTTAAATGTCCGACAGCTTATTTTATTACAAATAAAGTTGATGCCGTCGTACAATGCTGTTGTACAGTGCTGTTTAAAGAATTTGTATGACACAGGAATAAATATCGTTCTATTACATGTGATGGAACATCAACTAACATTCAAACATTAAATTTATTGAGTTTCTAAGAATGGGATTGTGAACTGGAGCTACGTAGTGAAGTTATATAAACTCCAATATGATGAAGATATTAAGCTTGCAAATTCCTTAAATGCTAGCCATATATTTTTAAAAAATAAAGTCATGAATGTGAGATTAGCTGCTCAAACTCTGAGTAGTGGAGTTGCTAATGCTCTAAAGTATTTGAAAAATGCAGCGTACAAGGATTTTTATGGCTGTAAAGCAACATTTGAAAAAATTGACAGCATTTTTGATATGTTGAATTCCAGAAATCCCTTTGGTAAAGGGTATAAAGCACCAGTCAAACCAAATACTCTACAATACTTCAGGTCAGTCTTTGAAGATGATATGCGTGTTACGAAACATCGTAGAAAAACATTTGTACTCTTGACAGTACAGAATACTTTACTTCTTGCAACAGATTTATTTGAAAAAAGGTTGATCCATTCAAGTACTTTTTAACATATAAAATACTCCCAAAACCATTTAAAACTGCTTTTCAGCTATATTAGGTCAAGGGGTGGGTGGAATAATAACCCCAATTCCATATAATTTAAATGGGCAATAAGACAGCTTTTATTTAAAAATCAAGTTAGTGCTAGCATTAACCCAAACTGTATTGACTTTGGGAATATATCATCTCCAGCATTTGAATTTTGTTCCATTCATCAATTGTGACAAATTCACTTACATAGAAGTTGGCAATACAATTGCACACAAACTTCTCATGGAATTCACGAATCGGAGCGAGTTTATCGATCTTTTTTCTCTCATCTCTAGTAAAAAGACTATCAAATCTGGTAGCACGTAGCGGAGAACGAAAGCGTTTGTAACTAAAAAGGGCACGTTAAATTATCAATCTGCATTCCACAGTTCAGCACACTTTGTATGGCTTTCTTTTTTTTATGCCAATTAAAAACAATGCGCCTAAAACAGCCTTAATCTCCGTTTTTATAGTGTCTTTACAATCCCTATCCCTTGCGTATTCCACTTCAGTCCGTTCTTTTTGGATATATGTATTGGTATGAGTTACAATATCTTCGATCATTCCATCAGTGATGAACAAACTAAATGTATCTTTTTCACTTTCTGCATGTTTAGCACTAGATTTTGGACCTGGCAAAATTTTTATGATGCTCTTTTACCCGAATACAGAGGTTTATTTATCCAAATTAGTCTCCCCGTCTTTTCCTATATAAAAATTGGTAATCATTTTGACCTGATTTTCTTTGTCCTCGGTTTTACTTTCAAATATATCATCTTCTTCCTCGGACTGCTCAGATTCACTGCTGTAGTTATCCTCTTCGACAATCTCCTCCTCTGTCTCTAATTCACTGTCATCCGATTCCTCCCTCCTTTCTACTTCCCTTTCTTCTGATAATTCCCTCAACACATCCTACAAAGCTTTTTCCAGCTCTTCAGAAATCAAACCTTTTCGACACCTTGAAAAAAAAATGAAAAAGATATATAACAAAATTTATGAGATAAATATCTAGGTATCTCAAAGACCAATATCCAATATCTGAGACCGGAAGAAATATAACTGATATACCAGTATCCCACTAGCTGACAATTTGTTATTCCATCATAAACTAACCTTTGTTGGAGCTTTACGGGAAAATAAGAAAGAAATTTCTCTAGAATTTCAGGCCAACAAAACGCGACCTATGCATAGTACTCTTTTTGGTTTTACAAGCACAACTACAATGTTGTACGTTCCAAGAAAAGGGAAATCAGTTATACTAATTTCTACCTTACATAAAGATAATATGATTGACAAAGAATCCGGTGATGCAAACAAGCCAGAACAATTAACTTTCTACAATATGACCAAAGGAGGCGTGGATACTAACGACAAATTATATGCCACATGTAATGTGGGTAGAAGAACAAGAAGATGACCTATGACAATTTTCTTTCGCTTGATTAATGTTTGTACGATCAATGCACTTATATACAATTCTTTAAATATTAGCAAGCCTTTGAAAAGAAGAGAATTTTTGAAAAAATTTGGGCATGAGTTGGCAGGATCTTATCAACGAGTAGCCAATAGGACCTTATTCTCGGTGTAACAACTTTATTTTATAGCTTACAAGTAAGACATTTATTTATCTATTTACATATTTTATTTAATATTTGATATTGCAGAACATTTATTTATAACAAACATTAGTACATAATAATATGTTCATTCAATTACTAAAACAAAAAAAATGCTTATACAGGGTTGATGTGGAGGGGGTATTGTTTGAAAGTGGTGTACGTGCCATTTTCAGTGTGCGCAATGGCTTGGCTCGGTGAGCATCGTGCGTTTGTTGTGGAGGAATTTATTCGTAACGGTGGTTCTGTGATTACTACGCAGCGAGCGTTTCGATTCGATTCCAACTTGGCCGACATGATCGTGTTCCTGATAGGAAAACTATCAAAGTTTTGGTGTCAAACTTTAGACAATCGGTTCAGCACTGAAAAGAAAATCTACTGGGACTTGGGACTGCAAAAACGCCGGAAAATGTGGCGCGGGGAAAGCGTCCTCCAACAATCCCCAAAGCTTTCAGCACTTAAACATTCAGTTGCCCTGGGATTGTCTGATAGGAGTGAAGAAGAATTCTGCATAGAGAACTTCATACCCCCCTCAAAATGAGGGTTACCCGGGAAATTAAGTAATGAGATTTTGAAACCCCAGAGCTGTGTGGGAAAAATTTTTGAACTTTCCCCTTGAATTTTTTTTATTTCTTCCGAGACCCCCATTTCCACTTGTCGGGACTGTAAACAAACAGAATTTTCGCTACTGGGCTGCAGAGAACCCTCGGGAATTCATAAAGGCCCACCAACCCCCCATGAAGTTTTGCCCCTTGCCGAATTTGGTGGGGGACCGTTTTTTTAAAAGGTTGCCTAACGGTAAGGTTAGTTCAAATCGTTATTGTCACATATGAAACCTCCGCCCTGGGTTTAAAACCCGTTTGTTGTAGACCATGAAGAAAAAATTTGGTTCCAGCAAGAGACCACAGCTCACACCCTGTTTCTGGAAATGTTGAGGAGTTTTTTCCTGGACTCTTGTCTCTTTGGAGGAGAATCGCCGGGCCCCCCAAGGTCGCGTGATTTATCCCCTTTGGATTTTTTTTTTTTGGGAACACTTAAACTCAAGTGTGCAAACATCGTCCCACAACTCTGCAAGATTAAAGGAGGCAATCCCCCAGGAAGTGGTAGACATTCCAAGAGAAATGCACAAAGAATTATGGAAATTGGGAAAGACCGTCAATGTGTCAACAATGGAGGAAGTCATTTACCGGATATAATTTTAAAAACCAATAATGTAAAAAGGGATAGTATTCATTGTTCACAAATAAAAGTATTTTTTTCCCTTTTCTTTTTTTAGTTTCTTTGTAACTACCTTTTTAAAAATTTGAGAGTTTTTTTTAACCCCTTTAAACAATTTTTAATTATAGGGGACTTTGGGTTTTTTTCCCCCCTAATAGGTAATGTATTACGGGCATAGAGCTGAATTGATTATTGAACCATCGGTGTACTTTCCGTTTTTATAAATAAAGAGTGTGAAGTCGAGTTGCTTATTGTTTGGAGTTTACGTACCTCAGCACCCCTTTCTAACTGGTAGGCGAATCTGTGTATAGAATTTAAGCGAGTATCTATCACGACTTACCTCTGTCACGGTGGTCCGTGACATGTGGTGGAGGCGCCTTTTTCGTTCCGTGTTTTGTTAACTTTGATGTTAAAATCGTTTCGACATGTTTGTCTTCACTATAATGTAACTTTAAGAAAATGTTCGGTAAGGCAGTGAAATTATAATTTAAGATCAAGGTATAAAGAGAGTGAGGAAAATTACGATGTTGAACTTGTTGGGAAAAAGAATTTATAAAAACCCTATATATAAAATCCCCAAAGTACTTCAAAATAAAAATAAAGTGCAGGACAGTATCCCTAATTTGCCTCCTTGTCCGTCTCTATTACCTTCTCTTGTTGGAGTT
Organism: Dynastes hyllus; assembly: GCA_029619255.2. NCBI lineage: Eukaryota > Metazoa > Arthropoda > Insecta > Coleoptera > Scarabaeidae > Dynastes > Dynastes hyllus. The sequence goes on from JAROYC020000013.1 coordinate 4,373,313, forward strand.
TTTTAATCGATTTCAAGCCCCGTAATTAACACAGATGTCATTCCAAAAGTTACTGCGACCTCAAATATTAATTCTGGCAAATCAAAAATTGTTACTACAACATCTACGTCATATTTACCTCCCTCTTTGTAGTACAGTTGGCGATTATGAGAGTGTATCTGCATTGGTAAACGTTCGTAATTCAATTTCCACGGACACAAGACCTATAAACACGCCGATATACCAGTAGAAATTCCGTTAGATCTAGATATAGGTAGATAGTTTAGCGCTACAGACAATCGGCAATCGCCTAATAAAACATTCAATTTCCTAGATACAGAAAATAAAATGGCAAAAATACTCTTGACAACGAGACGTAGAGTCACCCTAAATTTAGACACAAATAGGCATCCCAATGTTTCAGCAAGAGGTAGAAACAATGACTGCACAATCGGTTCAATTTTTGAATATAAAAACCCTTTAGTCCCTAAATACACAGCTCCAACTACCTTTGACCCAAGTATAGATAATCCTCTTACATTTTTACGTAGTTGCAAAATGGCGACAATTTCAAATGCTTGGGACCCTTACTTTAAACTGTGCTATTTCTCAAATCATTTAAGATGCACTGCAAATGCCTGGTTCCAATCATTTGCTAAACGAAATCCAGATGCAGTCTTAGGGAATTTAAGGTAAAATCTATAGGCCCTAGTTACGATGAGGCTATAGAGTTTAGGCTAGTTTCCAGAAGACAGTTAGCAGATTCGGGATTATTTTTTGTAATTGCTAGAATTATGCGATGAAGCGAATATAGCAGGTCTTCTCCCCTATTAATTATCGCCACATGGTCACAATTAGTAGACCAAGGAGTTTAAAAGATCTGGAAGAACTTATAGATAGTATTTCGGAACCAGAGCAAGGCGGTATTAATTGCGTGACTGAAACAAAACAAACTCGGGAGAAAACGGTCACGCAAAATCTGAGTAAAGAGGAAAATACTAATAAATCTTTAGATTCAATGGTGATGAAAATTAAAAATCTAGTATTACAAGAAATTCGAAAAGAATGTAATCAAGATTTTCCAAACCGTAGATGCACTCGCTAATCGAATTATCCCAACACTAATCGCCCTAATTTTACTCAGACAAACTCGCATATTCAGAATTTTCAGCAAACTGCTAAGTGCCCTGGGCTAAGGCCGTCACGCACAACAGATGGTCGTCCAATATGCTACTCTTGTGACAAACCGGACCATACTGCGGTAAGTTGCTTTCAAAATCAACGGTAATATAATAACTCTCACGCTATTGGAAACCATGGCTATTATTGTAACAATAATAATACACGAAATGTCGCGAATAAGCGCTTTGCTTTTACTTTTAGAGAAGACGCTAACTGGACTTCCTCTGCTTTGCGTTCATCGTCTGTTTTTTGTATTATCATTCTTCGATCGGTGACCGGGGTCGTTGAGCTGATCGAGCGTCTGGACAAAGTAAAATTATGGTCTCTCGGTCAATTCGAAGACATCGAACTTTGATGCTGCCGATCAAGCACCGAAAGGGTAATTAGTAGAAGGAATTACCTAGTTTATAAATATAAATAATTTATAATTATAGGAGACTCTTGGAGAGTTTCTTTTCCCGTAATAGGTAATCTATTACGGGCATAGAGCTGAATTGATTTTTAAATCATTGGTGTACTTTCCGTTTTTATAAATAATTTGTGTTAGTATAAATAGTTGATAAATAAAATATTCTCCCAATTATGTTTGCTGTAATATTTGAATTTACTTCTTTCTCCTCAAAATCAAATGAAACAGAATTAATTCTGAAAACTTATAACTGATATTTTAAAATTATCGAAATTTATCCTTATAAACGAAGATGGTTATTTGGATTTTTTAATAAAATATTTCAGTTGGCAATAGTGTAAAATTTGAAATGTGTAAAAATGCGAATACAATAATAAAAAACTCGATAATTTTATATGCGTTTTAAAATATTATATTTCGCATTAATAAAAATATATTATTTAATAAATTAAACGATAATACATTAGATTTCCGAATATTATTTTCTTTTTTTATGTTGCATACGATTTTAATCAATAGCAATTCTGATATAAGGTTGCTAGTAGCAACGGAAAAAAAAGACGATTTTTAAAACGTAAAATGGTAGTTATTTGCAAACATTAATTTTCATCGTGTTAAATTTGATTTTATTTATTTTTAGAATCCCGAATCCGAACATATGGAAATTGTAAGTATTTTTATTAATTCCTTTTATCTCAAATTCACTAACAATGTTCATTTTTATTTCAAACTTACTAATAGTATTTGTGTTCTTCGCGTGCGTTTGCAAGTTTCAAAAGGGTGTTATCGTCGTATACAGCGCGTTCCCGGTTTAACGTACGGATAGGTAAAGCAGACGGGAAATTATCGAGTAGAAATTTCATCTTTTGAGGTTTAGCCATGTTTGAATAGTAAGTAACTTGTAAAATAATTTTATTGCCGATAAATCGAATATATCTTGAAAATTTACGAAAAAATGAATTTTTTCAATTAGTAAAACGTACTTTCTGTAGGAGATACGATAAAAGGGTTATTAAAAAACAATGTTCGGGGTATTAAATTATTACTCTCATCACTTAGCGTTATAAGTACGACTCAATTCCAAAAAGATGAAGCTTCAACTCAATAATTTCTCGTCTGTCCTACCTATTCATGCGTTAATTCGAGGACACGCTGCATATTAACTCCTATACTATTTGTTTATTGTATAATACACATATTTTTTTATATAAATTGTTTCTTTTATTTTCTGTTTAGCACGTAGACGAACTGTCGCTGTTAATTCCCGACGGAGGGGTCGCTTCCCCCAGCCCAAGCGTCGCCTGCCCAAACCCAGGCGTCGCCTCCCCGTCAGGCGTCCCCTCCCCAAGCCCAGGCGCCCTCCCCAAACCCCACGTCTCGTCGTCTTCTTCACGGGTGCCGCCCCCAAAACTGTTGGGGCACAATCTGATTTAAATTTTTTTGTAATTTTAGGAACGCATTTTATTGAAAATTGCAATAATGATTAGAAAATTTTGTTGCATCGTTTAAAATGTGTTTTTTGTTTTGTAATTTCTCCTTTTTTTTTTTTAAAAAAAGTTTATTTCCCCTTTTTTGTAAATTTTTTTCAAATACATTATATATATTAATTTAAAAATTTTTGCTTTTACTACTAAAAAAAATTTTAAACAAAAAATTATTTTTGCTGTATAATCTTTTAAAATTTTCATCTTTACTTTAAAATTTTTTTTTTTGTTTCATTTTCCCACAGAAAAGAGCGTTTAAATGATTTTTTACATATAAATTAATTTCCTTTTTTTAAAAATTTAAAATCCCAAATTAATTTTCTGATTTTTTTTAAGATTTTTTTTGTATATTCGCATTTTTATTTGGATATATTGGTGAATTTTTTTATGTTTTTTTTAAAAAAATCGAAGGGATTTTTTTTGATTCACAGATCAAATTTTTATTATATTATTATTTTTTTCTTTATATAATTTCTGCTGGAACTATTTAAATTAGAATTAATAAAAAAAAATTGAAGAAGCTTATATATTTAGTATAAATTATTTTCAATAGATAAATTAATTTGTTACGAAAAGACATTTATCTATATTCTATTAAAAAATTTAATTTTTATTCATGTTATGATTTATGTAAATTTTTTTTTTATTTTTCAGAAGAAAAAAAGGGGACCTTATGTAAGTATTCTTATTATTTTATTTATATTTCACAAATAAAATAATAGTTATGTTTCTTTATATAAAACATATCTATAAGCTTTAAACCAAACGTTACATTCCCCAAACATTAGTTATTTATGTATAATGTTATTTTACTGATTTTCTTTTTTGTTGTTTAGGAAGACGTGTGAAAACGTAAAGGGGTGGGCCAAAGAGTTCCCCAAAATTTCGAAAGGTTTAGTAATTTTTATCTGTATATTTCATAGGATGCCATTTTATTAGAAATTCATAATCATGACCATGTGAAGATGTCATATGCACCGATAACTAAGCAATGTCTTTCGTTTTTTAGCATGTCGGGTTTGTGTGTTTGTACATTCAGCTTTTTTATTCGTTGTTTCTGCCTTTTTTTACAAATTGATATATTCATTTTTAAAAAATTTTATATGCATTTTAAATATTTCTATATTATTATTATAATAATAAAATATTAATCAAAAAAAGTATACGTTTGGGTTTTTCCATCTATTGTCATTGTTAATTTAATATGTTAGTTATTTTTGGATTATATATTTTACAAATTTCAATGAAATTGTAAACATTTGTTAGTGCTAAATTTGATTCAAATCAATAAATATAAACAATTACAATAACAGGAACGGCAAGAGGCAGAGAGGCGTAACAACGGCGCCAAAGGAGGCAGGGCTTTCGGGGGAGGCGCCGAGGCGGGCGGGGGCGATATCAACCTCGCCGGGGTCACGACGTGATGAAGGGGCAAATTGTTTATGTTTGCTTTTGCAAAACTTCTATGTTATCGCAAATATGCTAATAGAACTACTATCAAATTAAAAATACTTACATCTGTATTTCAGAGGCAAACTATGTTAGATTGATCTCTTACTAAAAATGATTTATATGTATTATTATACAATTTAATATAATAGTGTTAAGTCAGATGCGTGTTTCCATGTCGAAATATATTTATTTTTTTTATTGCATAAAATTTAAAGATTGTGACAAAGTATAATTTGTGTTTAAAAATATTTTTTTTTTATCCCAAAATTTTAAATCATTTTACATATTTTAAAAAATTTAACATTATGTTTTCATTATTAGTTTGTTTTTACAAAAATTTTTTTTTTTTAAATTTATTATATTGTTTAATATGTAAAAAACATTTTAATCAAATATAAATCATCTTTACTACTATTATTTAAATTTATATATGAAACACGTTAAAGTATTTCTCATTATTATTTTTTTTTATATTTCAGAATCCCATAGAAAATGGAAAAGTAAGATGCAATTACTTTTTTTCTCTTCTTTTTAATTTAATTTTTTTATTTCTTTCAGATTATATATATCTATTGTAAGAATTTGAATGTAAATACATTGTGAAAATTTTGATTGCGTCTTTTATTTTTTTCAGACTTGCGTTTGCTATATGAATATTTATTTTCAAAAAAAATTTATCAATAAAAATTTTTTCTTAGACATATTGAATTTATCGATTTTAACATATAAAAATTATTCCGAAGAAAATTTTTTCCGAAGTCTCACTTCCTCTCCATTTCAACGACTTCGTAGTACGTGCATCTTCATATACTGGAGGAAATCGTTCTTTTCCATGCATCTGTAAAATCACATTTTAATTTTATTTGAACATTTTAAATAGAATGTATAATTGCTAATTATTATTTTCATTGCGCATTTAAAATGGCAAAACGTTGAAAATACGTATAAATATGTATAAAAATTACTGCGAGACAAATGTCCACGGAAAATATGATAGATACAAACGAACCGCTCTTTAATTTTAAGAAACCAAATTGTTTATGCTTGTACTCTGAGTAAAAGAAATATAATTCAAAAAATTACTTCAAGCGTTGTCTTACTAAAAATCGGAAAAACACTAATAAAATCTCTCTGAACGGATTTATGTCTGCAAAAACTACGCGTTTGTAATAAGTGCGCCCAGATTAATTTCAACTATGAACGGTTGGTGTGATGGAGGACTGTATTTTTTCGCTTCTTCAATAATGCTATTTTCGAATATAATCTCTTGTATTCAATCAGTTTGTACATAGTTGTTTTGTTTTAAGTATTAGGCAATATACTGTACAAGATTTCAAGTGTTTTCTTTTTCATTCATTGTCTACCAGAAAACCCAAAATTTTGGGGGGCTGGTCCCTTTAAATCATACACGCTCTCTATGCGCCTTCTATGTGAACACACTAGTTGTTTTGAGTATTGCAGCAGTAGTAGCGCATTAGTAGTTGTTGGTTGACGTGGAGCATTCATGGCGTCGTCCAACACCGCTGATTCTACTGAACCGTTTTCATCGATGTAAGTCTGCTTAAATTTGAGATTTGTTTTTGCTATAAAAATCACTGGATGTTAAAACAATTGAGGGTACTTTAACCTATGCAACTATGCTAAATTACTAACCGTTTTTTTTATGAAAACAAAGTTTGGTTTTATGTACGCATTTGTGTACATTGGATCTAGACTTTGTTTTTTACAGATCAAAAAAATACCTCACGGATGAAGAGTTGGCTGGCATTTTGGAAAACAGTGACTTTTATGCCACCAACGAAGAGGATACAATCCAGGTGGGTGATCATGTCTCCGAAGAACATGCTCCAAGGTCAACTTCTGGCGAATGGGATGGCGTTTTAGTTTCGAGCGATTTATTGAAGCAGGAAGATCAGGGAAATATTTGACCCTCTAAAACTACTTTCGAAAAATTTAAAATATAGTTCTACATATTTTTAGAAAACTTAATGCCGCTATCGGATTCGTAGATGGCAGACTGGAAACGATGAGGTAGCCCTCAAAACAAAGCGGAGAAACCGACATAGCTAACCGACAACGATTTCCGACGCATAGAGGGACACATACGGCAGAAACCGTTACAACAGCTACGGAACTGAAGAAAGAGACACTCCATCTGCAATGTTGTTCGTCAACAATCAGAACACTTCTACACAGGAATAGGCTTCATTGCCGAAAGCCCGCCAAAAAGGAGGAGATGACGGCGGATCATGCCCAGTCACGTTTACGTTTTGCACTGCAAAATTTAGAACGTGATTGGACTACTGTTATTTTTACGGACGAGGAGGGAGGGAGGATTGCAAAAAATACCTTTGGCATCCAGATAACACCAGAACCGATCCGCGACATGTTCTGCCAATGCGGCAAAGCGGTCACATCAGCATTGACTATTAGGAGTGGATGTTGGCAGCAGGACCTGGTGAATTCGTAGAGGTGAGTCCGAGGATGGATGCAGAGGAATATGTCAATGTACTTGAGGATGTTATGTTGCCAAGTGTATGGGCATTATATCCTCCACCTACAGGTGTTTCTCTGGTCCAAGACAATTCTGCGGTACACACCTCAAAGGTTGTACGGGATTGGTTTCAAAATCATCTCGATATGGAAGTACTCCCATGGCCTGCCAAATCTGCCGATCTCAATCCTATTGAGAATCTATGGGGGATTATGGGCGCCAACTGGGAGAATAATCTAGATATAATCATTCGTACAAAGCAAAACCTAATAAACTGCAAAAAGGGTTTAGTGGTAACCGAACCTGCCAAAATCTTGTTGCTTCTATGTGTACCAGAATGCAGAGTACGATAGATAATTGTTACGGGACCAAATATTAGTATTTATATATTCTACATTCCTAAGGTAAGTTTTCTTTTGTATCAAATTTTCATCTCAGTAAAACCAATTTAACGTTTGATTTTTTTTTTTAATTTTCTATTTTCAATATGCCTTGGATGTTTTTGTTTTCTATTGTTTGCAATGTACATATATATACATTAGTTCATCCGTATAGGATAATAATTACCAAAGGGCAATATTCTCTCCTACTCTTCCTTACCCTTCATTTATCAGTATGTTGGACGATCTACTTCTAGCCATTCCAAAGGACGAGGATCAGGAAGTTTTGAGTGTTTTCAACTCACAAGCTTCCCATATTCAGTTCACCTTGGAAACCCAGACCAATGGTTCGGTTCCTTTCTGTCTGTAGAGATGATAGCAACACTAGTAAATTTAAATGGTATTTGAAACCTACTAGCTCTGGCAGATATCTCAACTTTGGTGCGGATCACAATTTCAAACAGAAAATCAATGTTGTTACGGATTTTAAAAACAGTTCATCCCTCGTTTCAGAAAGATAGTTCAGATAGACTCTTACGTTTGCTTCAGCAAAACGGTTATCCAGTTTCATTGTTACGATCCGCTTCATATGGACGGTCAAATTTTGGCAGCTGCAACGACTAAAATCTCGCGATACGCAACATAAGAATGATTGTCGCGTTAAACCCAATGCTTGTGCACTGTCCGGCCATTTTAATGAAACCCATCACTCAATTGACTACAATGACATTAAAGTTTTGGCCTTTGAGTTTAATTAGGAACAACGCTTTTTTTTGGAAATGTGTTTTTTAACGACAGATCTGCTCTCAATAACAACAATTAATGTTATTCGCCTTGTCACCACAGTTTTTCAGTTCTCGAACTAACTAATTCCCATAATTGTTTCTATCGAGCAGCTGTCTCTTGTACTTGTCGTCCTCCATCTCGTTACTTTACGATTGATATACAATAAAACTTTTACGCTCCAGTTAGCTCCGGTGCTGAGTCCACAACCAGTGGTTTGTATTTTTAACCAGAATAAAATGTATAGCGTCTGTAGTGGGCACGTTTATTGTTTTATTACAAGTTAATACTTATTATAACGTAACGAACTTTTACGGCATCTATTCAATAAACGGGGAAGGCATAGATAGATGCGCCACCAGTACCTGCTGTAATCCCCCACAATTATAAGGGATGGTTAATCCGTAGGCACAGGTGTGCCATCGGTCAAATTCAATTAACGTGACGGGGATGCTACCTCTTATCTTCTCCCCATAAAAGTAAATGCATATAATAATGTAATTACGCTTGGGCTTTCCAAGTGTAATTGTAATAGACCAATGAGGGTTGAGTTTATTCAAAATTGTTTCCTATAAATTTGTTAGCAAATCGTCACATTTTTAGTCGTCAAAAATTTCACAATGGCCAAGAAGGAAGTTTTAATTGTGAAAAATAATTTTAAATTTCGAAAGGTGTTAAGTGGAGGTGCACTCATAAAAATTGATCCACGAAGATGTATACGGATGAAGCGTGTTGCGTACAGTCGCAACATATTCGTTGTAGATTTTTTCTTAGTTTAGTACCTTTAAATTTCTAACAAATTAAAACCTCGAGTATGTGATTAGGTAATCCCTTATTCATAGAATTATAGCTTGGCATGCCAATATTCAATTTCAAAGAATTATTTTACGACGTTGGTAAAATCCTCAAATATATTTCAATTAAGCAATATTAGAATATTAAATTATAGGATAATTATCGAGGGAGACTAGAACTCAAAAGACATTGATGCAACGTTGTTCAGCGAGTAACATGCACCAACCGTGCAATGGATAGTACGCAATAAATTTTACAGAAAAATCTTTAGTTTTCAATCAAACAACCTTCGCCCTACATCAAACGGCTAAAGAAGCATAACCTTCAGGGCATACAAGAATACATTATCAAATGTGTTAATAAGAATAGCAGTGAGAGCAAGATCCGGGATTATAAGCAAGTGCTATTGCTTACTCCATCTTCGTTCCCTTTAATCTAAACCAGCATCAGATTGCCTTCAAACCAGGAGGCGCGATCATTGGTCCTTCGAGCCGGATATCAACGCATTTGGATAATCGCATCATCACAATCAGCAACAAGGGAGAATTGCAGATTCCACCTTGAGGACGACATCAAAATAGCAGCTCAACTAAAGGTTAGTCTCCAGTTATTCCACGCTTCTATCGCAAAAACCTTCTATTCTATCGCTTATGATGGACGATTTGAAAGCACTTAAATTGCAACGTTCTCAATTAAAAGCTGCTTTAACGAGAGCTCAAACTTTCTTGTCCACGGTGACACGCCAAAAATCAAAGCCGCGATCGCCACGACAACTTGGTACCGCTGTTAAATGAATTCAACACCGTTCAATCTAGCATTGAAGCGCTAGACGCGACGGAAATGGATTCCGACGAACGCGAAACATTCGAAAATAAATATTTTAGTTTAAAAGATGTGTTCTTAAAAATGCTTGGTAGCAACCAGGGCTCCCAACAACAACTCAATCAAAATTGTGTTAAATTACCTACCATCGACTTACCGAAATTTTCAGGTTCGTATGAAGACTGGCTATCTTTCTATGATACGTTTAATGCTTTAATTAATACCCCACAGCATACCACCGGTACAAAAGTTTCATTACTTAAGGTCCTGTTTAAAGGGCGAGGCCGCCAACATTTTACATTCATTAGAAATCTCTGATGATAATTATAGTAGCGCGTGGAAAATGCTTGAAGAACGGTATAATAATAAACGGTTAATCGTTCAAAAACATATTAAAGCGATTTTTGACTTACCGGTAGCCTATAAGGAAAACGGATAAATATAGATACCCCGGACACTATTGAAATACATGGTTTCTGCGATTCTAGTGAGCGGGCGTATGGAGCATGTGTTTACATCAGAGCAGTAAACAAAGCAGGTGCGATATCATGCAATTTGTTATGCTCAAAAGGTTGCTCCTCTTAAATCAGTAACACTACCCAGGTTAGAACTTTGTGCAGCACTGCTTTTAGCCCAAATTTTAAACAAATTAAAGAAAATATTGCACGTGCACATCGCTAAATTTTATTACTGGACCGACTCTAGTATTTCTTTGTCTTGGATAAAATCCACTTCTAAATCGTGGAAAACGTTTGTCGCCAATAGAGTTAGCCAAATACAAGAATTGTCTGATGTAGATAGATGGTTTCATATTGGCACCAAGGAAAACCCTGCTGATGTTGTTTTAAGAGGATGCACTCCTGCGATATTAATGAACAACGAACTATGGTGGCACGGACCTAAATTTCTCGAATTGCCCTGCGAGGACTGGCCACGCCGCGAAGTTACAAATTTAGACGCTAACGTACTTGAAGCCAGATCTGTCGCATTTCTCGTTGAAGCTACCTCTAATGATTTAAAAATATTCGATCGATATTCCAGTTTAAATAAGCTCATACGTGTGGTGTCGTATTGCAAAAGGTTCATAAATAACATCAAAGCGCGGTCTGCCAAGGCTTTTCAGGAAATTAAGACTGAGGCATTAAGTACTGACGAACTATCTGCCGCTACCACAACGATTTTAAAAATCGTGCAATCAGATGTGTTTGCTAAAAAATACAAACAACTTAAGACTGGTGGTAAGGTACATTCCAGAAGTAATTTGTTATCATTAAACCCGTTTATGGGTCAAGATGGACTTATAAGAGTTGGCGGAAGGCTAGCGCAAGCAAATATTCCATACCCAGAAAAGGATCAAGTCTTGCTACCTTCTAAACACCCTTTTACGGATCTCATAATTCGGCATGAGCATATAAAACAGTTCCATGCCGGTACCCAGTTAACAATAGCGTCAATTCGATCAAAATATTGGCCCCTATCTGCTAGGAATACGGTAAGGGCAATACTAAGGAGATGCGTCGCGTGCTTGAAAGCCAAACCAAGGGCAGTAGGTATACTATGCGGGTACGGGGCCACTTCAAGGCCATTCGCGGCCGCGGATTTAATCGAACTCTTAATCGAAGTTTAATTAGCGGCCACGCCTTTAATCCGCGGGCAATTTCGTGGAATTGAAGTTTGATTAGCGAATCGAGTTTTTAATCCCCGGGCAATTTCCTGAAATCGAAGTTTGATTAGCGGCTCACGGTTTCAATCCACAGGCAATTTCCTGGAATCGAAGTTTGATTAGCGGCTTATGCTTTTAATCCGCGGGCAATTTCCTGGAATCGGAAGGTTTGATTAGCGGTCCCGAGCTTAATTGCGCAATTGCAGATCGAGCCGAAATTGGCGTCCGCTTTATTGGGAGCCAATTTCAAGTTGCGTATTAATCCGCGGAAAATATGGCGTCCGCGCTTTATTAGGCAGCCAATTTCAAGTTTGCGCTATTTAATCCGCGGTAAAGATGGCAGTCGTGGAAAGATGGCGTCCGCGACCATGGTAATTAGGGGTATCGTTCGCGGCTATTTCAAGATCGTGCCTTTTAATCCGCGGCTATGTTCACGGCGAAGATTTGATATCGCGGATTCCGCGAAATAAAATCCGCGACCCATTAGCATTAATTACTACAATTAGCATTTAAATCGCGACCGATGACGCAGTAGTCTTAATGTACTTAATTATAGTATTCTTGGAATAGAACGAAATACATGACTTAGAACCTTTCTCCATCGCGGATCGTTAATTAATTTCGCAGTTTTTATATTGTGCTTAATGAAAATAGAACCTTTCAGGAATTTTAAACACAATAGAAAGAACCTTTTCGCGATTCTCGGAATTTTGCATGACTGTTGACGCATGTAAACAAGTCAGGCAGGTACTTCTAGGAATTTTTCTAGAAAAATACCTATATTGTGTCTTACAAACAGGTCTCAACATGATGTACCCTCCTTCCAGAACAACAATTAGTCAGATAGGCATAAAAATTATTAGTTTCGAAAGACAACGACTTTCCTTTAGAAAGCATTTTACCTAAGCATACCTAATTAAAAACAGCTGCACGCTCAAAACTCCTTCAGTATGCATCGAAACGTGTTCCGAGACCGACTTGAACAACATATCGAAAAACTGCGAAAATTAAAAATTGATATTAAATTGTATTCTCTTACAATGAAATTAGAAAAAATTAATATAGAAGACAGTATGGAAGAAGAAATCGAAGCCGCCTTGCAGAGTATCGACGAAAATTGTGGAAGATTGAACGCGATAGACGACAATCTCATATCACTACTCCCTTTGTATGTTCTACGAAATAAAGTACATCGACTTTCTCTGAAGCAGAAGTGGCATCTTATTCCGCACGAAAAGAAAGCTGCACTTCAAGACTGCTTGCCGTGTTACCTCCACATTCCCACGAAATTCGTACCGACGGGGAACAAATGTAGATAGTCATCGAGCCCATAATAATTGCCAATCCCAATGAATCTACCCTCAAGTTCCGAAGAAGAAACAGGCTGTTGATTTCTCCGATCCCACTTTTTATATTAAAATTTCATAAATGAATGTTTATGTAATGTTTATTTTTTTATTATAAACACTATCTAAAATTTGTATTATTTATATCTAAGATTATTAAATAATGAAGACGACATGTATTGTTTTATTAATAACAATAGGTGACTAATAGTTTCTAGTATATGAATATACACACTATATTTCATTTAGAAGAAATAGAAATTCTACCAATATATGTTTTAACAACACTTGTCACACATTTGTCATTTAAACGTTTTAACGTATTTCAGGTTGTATGTTAGATATTCAAGTAGATATACTTTTCATTAAATAGATACTGCCAGGCATCAGCAAGTTAAAGCAAAAATAATGTTACAATACATTAAATTTATTTTCAAGTTAACTATTTATGTTTTTTTTTAATTTGACCCAGATGTATCGATTTGTTTCATACGGACAATTGATGATCTGCGTCAAAAGTGAAAATAGACAAAGTGTATTTGGGTTTGCGACGCCTCTGTAATATATATATCGCAATTCTTCCAATTCTCTGTGTGGTCCAACGGAGTTTATGCCATTGCCCGAGTAGATACCAGTAACCAAACCTCCTCGTGCGATGAAGCGTTTTAGTGTATTTATAAAAACTTTTATATCGAGTCCAGACACCACTTCAATCTACGATCCACGCGATCTACCTATATTCGATCGTGGACGATCTCGTGGTTCCTGGAGGACAGCGAAATTAACCTGCCCGGACTGCTGGACGCTATTGGCTTCTTCCGTGACCGGGGAATGGCGTTGAATGCCAAAAAATCTATCTGCATTTCGGTGGCGGTCGTGGGGAAAGTCTGTGTACCGAAAACGAAACCTTTCCTTCATTTGGGAGACGCTATCATTCCCCAGGTATCCAACATCAATACCTTCAGATACCTTGGCCATATCTTCTCGTCGACTGGTTCCACAAAACCATCACTGTGGAACCTTACCGGATGGCTAACGTCTGGAGAAAGCACCACTGAAATCTCATCAAAAGTTCGTCATCTTGAAGAGCTATCTCTTGCCCCGCCTGTTATACAGCCTGCAACATCCCAATGTTACAATTTCCATCCACCGCGATGCCGACAAAATGATTCGCACGACTGCCAAAAGGATCCTATACCTTCACAGATACACGCCTAATCAGTGCCTGTATGCCGGGATTCGAGACGGCGGTTTGGGCATCCCGGAGCTGAGGCGGGACATCCCCAGAATCTTCGTGGGGCGCATCAACAGCTTCGGTTGTCTTACGGATATTGGCGCCCACGCCCTACTTTCCAGCGAATCACTCAGAAGTCTCAAGGAACGCCTGACCAACTTGACGGGGGATGTACTGTCCCGAAAGTTCTGGAAGGCCGCCATGACGAGCTCTCTTCTAACATGTGAGATGGAGCGGACTTCCGAGGATAGCGCGAGTCGGGGATGGTTGCTTAACAAGCCGCGTGGCTGGAGCGGTCGGAATTATCTACGGGCTATCCACCTTCGATCGAGCAACCTCTCTACTAAAAGCATTCCGTCAAACCCCGTGGAGGAGAGA
>JAROYC020000013.1:4387812-4405595 GCA_029619255.2 Dynastes hyllus
ACGCACCGAAAAGGCCCAAAAGAAAGCCAGCCGCGATTATATAAATAATGTTAAATCATTTGTACACGTCAGATCAGATGACAGCTTACTCAACACATTACGAAAGTCCGTCAAAGGTACAGGAAAGGGCATTTGAGTTGATAACTGGCACTTCAGTGGTAAATTCTTTGATTATTTTTAATTCAATCAACCAAAGGAAAATGTCAGTTACAAAATTCAAAGAGAATGTGTGCCTGCAACTTCTACAGACTAATAACCCACCCCTTCCTGTACAAGTTCAACAAAAACATGAGCTTGCTCAAAATCCTCTAAACAAAAGAGGCAGATGCACGATTTGTTATAGAAAAAACTCCGAACTACACGGTAGAAATTATGCTGTTAAGAACACAAAACGGGTCACTTATGTATGTAATGGATGTGAAGAAAACCCATTTATGTGTTTAGAATGTTTTTTTGTCAACCATGTTTTCACAAAGAAAATCTGAAAAAAATATATAATCGATAATAAGAGACGCTTTTAGTTACTTTTCTATAAAAAAACTACGTTATTTTTGCTTAAGGTAAACTCGGGTAAGTGTGATTCTGGGGCGGGGAAATGCATTGGAAATCCAACGCCGTTCACCAATCATACCCTATCTCACAGGCAGTAGTTTTAAGTGCCAAAGGATGGGTAAAAGGGGAGTCCTGTAATGCCAAACGTTCCGAAATATTCGACAATTTTCGCAGTTACTTATACTCAGCTGTTGAACGAGTGCGTAGGTGTTTTTTTGAAAAAAATAATCAGCGTTAAACTTACGGTAAGTCTAAATTTTTAATCAGTTTATATAGTTTAGAAGCGAGAGTTGAATATGCAGTATGAAAAATTTTCATCTGTGTTTTTATAATTTTTTAGGCCCCTTCCCCAAAAAAAAAACTTTTTTTGAGGTTAGTGTGACCCATTTCAAAAAAAGTGTGAACCTGTTATTTGAAGTGTCGACCCCGAGACTTGATTTTTTTTTTGGGCCCCCAATGGTGAGGTGCCAAGCGTAAAACGCAAGAGCTTCACAATACTCAAAAGATGATATCGCTATCCGTTTCGGAGATTAAAAGGGGAGTCCTGACCATATAGGGCTCAAAATTATATAAGATTCCAAAAACGACATTATTTTACCATGTGACTGGTAGTCGGGTTTAAAAAAGAAAAACGCGGGGAAGGCCCCGGTTATTCCAGATGAAGATGAGGAACGATTGCTAAAGGTCTTAAAATACTGGAGCAAGGGGGTTTTTGGTTTTTCCCCGTACAGAAGTCCCAAAAAGTTTCAGATTTTGTCACTGAAAATAAGAAAAAAACCCCTTCAGGCATAATACTCGGGAAACGAATGGTTTGCAAATTTAAAAAAGACACCATTTGAGTATTAAGAAGCCGCAACCAGTTGAATATCCAAAAAAAAACAGACCGACCCTTTTGTGGTCAATGAATATTTCGATTTATTAAAAAAAACTCTAACGGACCTTAACCTTCATGACAAACCCGAATTGATATGGAATCTTGACGAAACCTCTTTGTCACATGATCCCCATAAAACGAAAGTTGTTGGGCGAAAAAAACCCAGTTAAAGAACCACTTCGGGACCAGGAAAAAATACCACTGTCTTGTCAGCCGTTTCTCGTCTGGTAAAAGGACCACCCTTGATCATATTTGGGGAAAACATTTTGGGATTTTTGGTTAGGGACGAAGGAAATTCTTTCAAAGGGACCGATATGCAGCCGCCCTAATGGCTGGATGGTAGCAGATTTTTTTTTGAATTTTTTTGAAAAAACATTGTTTCCTGCACTGGGAACAACTAGACCAGTTCTAATATATGATGGGGACAGTACACATGTTAATATTTCTTATTGAATTAGCACGTGTAATGATGTAACCATTTCAAACTGCCCCCCATACAAATCATCTTTTGCAGCCTTTGGACTTGCGTCCAAATCTGTAAAAGATAGTTGGGACTTAAAAACCCTGGCATGGGGAAAAAAAGTTGGGCTAAAAATACCTGAAAGTGTTTTCAAAAAATTGGAAAAAAATGGAAGGACTTGAATGAGAGATAATTGAAACGGCTTCAGAAAAGCGGGTATTCATCCATTTAATCGCAAGTAATTCCCGAAGTCAAGTACGATCCAGAAGCTTTAAAAAGGTATAAGAACTTACAAAGGCCACAACGAATGAGGTAGATGCGAGCAATCGACAACGTTCAAGATAACACGCAATGAGGAAATAGTTGATGTCGCTGGACCCTTTGTGTGGACATATTACATCAAAAGTAAGTTTTGAAGAGTTATTATTACATACTATCCAAACTCCAAAAATGATGGACCAGTAAAGCGGAAAAAAAATCCCCAGGTGCCAAGAAAACTTCTCAAATATTGGAGAAACTTAAAAGAACGGGAAAAAAAGGAAAAAAGGGAAAAAGAAGTCTAAGAAAAAAAAACCTAAAATGAAACTAATAAACCCAACAACAAAAACAAAATATAGTGTTAGCGACTCGAACTTGAAGAAGGAATGGAAGATCCAGTATTTGTAGATACAGACGATGACATAGACCCTGAGGTATTTGATGAAGAGGAAGAAGAGATGCCCCAAATTACAATGGAAGCTGGGTTATTTGTAGAATATACCCAAAAAAAATATTAAGCACTTTGTTGGGCAGATTAAAAGCAAGACGAAGGATGGCTAGTTCATTCTTTAAATATAGAAAAAATACCTTCATTTGGCCGGAAGTAGAAGATATTGACACGGTGGTTGAAGAAGCATTATCAGAGTTTTGTAAACCAGTTACAGGTAGAAGAGAATTTGCAGTTTCAAGTAGATTTTGTGGTTTACATTTATAATTTCTAAAAGTTTGTACCATTTTTGTTAATAAAGCTATTTAAAAAAATTTCCCAAAAAAGGGTAATAAAATTTTGTTCAAATTTTCCACTTGCCCCTTTTTTGGGAAATAGTAATACGATTTGGTGGCACTATAAACCATTGTCACATTGCCCCAACTGGTTGGGAAATGTGACCTACAGACATTGTTTTAAAAAAAAATTTAAAACTTTTTTTTCATGTTTTCACCCTTTTTAAGCAGCTAAAAAAAAATCTATATGTTGGGCCCAGCGTAAACAATCTGTCGACTCAAAAATATTACCGCGAGTAACGAAAAATGTTTAAACAAAACCAACTAACGGAAAATGCGGTCACACTTACCCGAGTTTACCTTATATACTCTGTATTTTCACAAAAAAAATTGAAAAAATAAATGTTTATTCCAAGTTTATTGTATTATTCGCCATGCCTCTAAAAATTAAAAAAAATTCAGGCCAATTTATTATAGTATAGTGCCACGCCAGACCCATCGATATTCCCACTTAAATACACGACAGATGTGTACCAGCCACGTACACATGGCCGAGATCTTTCTAATACCTGTGTCCAATATGGGTACACATGGCAGAGAATTAAAATTTCCTGTGTCCATATATGGTACACATGGCAGTTAAAGTGTTAAGGAGAAGGATTAAAATGTATTAAAGGTCGGCAATTTGGGTCTGCCCTTCCGTAGTTGATTTTAGATGCCTGAAGAGGATTAGAGTTGAACCACACTGACAGTAATTAAAAAAGGTCCGAGGGAGGAGAATTCGAGTGCGTCCGATTAAAACATCACAGGGTGGGCAAAGGATTAAGGTTCTGAGGTTCTAAGGTAGCCAAATTATCTGTGCTCAAGAAGGGGTACTTAACATGCGTTGCGACAGCATATCACCAATAGCTAAAAGTGACCCTCTTATTTTAGTTTGGATCGTTTTATGCAAAACAACATCTTCATAACCACTTAAACAAAGTTATCAAAAATAAATTAAAAGCATTGGCCCGACTATGGTTGAATATGAAATCATACGTTAATGATAATAACCGGTTCGAGGTATTAAAGCCAGAAAACTTAAAATGTTTAATTTCATGCACACTACATATCACCGGTTTTAACCAGAATACACAGAAGTATGAAAAAGTACCAAAAGTATCACATGGGCACAATGCAAGCAAGACAATGCACCATGTCACAAATCTCGCGAGGTAATGCATTGGTTTGACGAGAATGACATCCGGGTACTGGACTCGCCGCCGCACTCACCTGACCTGTCCCCCATCGAACATTTGTGGCACATTTTATATAGCGGATATTATAGCGGCATATTTTATATCAACCTACGAATTGCACTCATATCTAATTCCAAATTAACTCTGTTAACGCATATCAATATTAGCCATTTAGACGCGAATCACACACTAAGAAAACTTTATCTCAAATCATCTCATTTCTGTACCTTGACGGCAGATAAATCGGAGTCTCATAATCACGTATTTCACTGTAAGCAAACATTATATATCATTAGCAACCAGCTTAATAATATTGAGATTAAAAGCGAAATCTTAAGACATTTGTTAGGGTTAGACATACAAACAAGAAAAAAAAGAGGACTTATTAATGGACTTTCTTATGCATTAAATTGGTTAACTGGGACACCTGATGCAGATGATGCACAATATTATACGGAAAGTATACATTCCCTCATAAATGATAGCAAATAAATTCAAATAATCTCTAGCACGATAAGTAATTTTAATAGTTCAGTTAATTCCTTGAAAAGAAATGAAGAACAACTCAACAAAAACGTCGCGTTGATTAATAAGCTATCAAATGATGTTAGTAAGAAAATCGACAAGTTAAGTGTAGAATCCTTCATTAATCAGCACATTGCAATCTTATCTACATTAGTCAATGAAGTTAATAATGAATATAATACATACATAGACTCTATTAATCTAGGTAGACCACGAATTTTATCTCCCCGCATAATTATTCCCAAAATTCTGTATGATGAATTAATTAAATATAAAGATGAACATGAATTACCAATGTCAATTGAATAGAAAAATATTCATTTACTTTTTAAATGGTTAGAAGTACAAATTATTTACAACAACAATATATTAATTTATGCTCTTAAATTACCTTTAGTTGATAAAACTGTTTTCAATTTGTATCATTGTGTTTTGGAAAAAAGTCCACACAAAGGGTACGCGTCGCAATAAAAAGAAACAAGATATGTCGTAAAAATAGATAATGTTGAATCGCAAACATTTATTGTGAATGAAGGATTATGTCAGGGAAGTGTACTAAGTCCAACATTGTTTAGTATGATAATGGACGACACCATCAAAGATGTAAACATAAGAACAAAGTCCGTATATGTGGGAAATTAGAATCTAGAACCAATATATTTAAAACAATGTGCGTTTTTATACATATATGTTTATTATAATCGTAAATAAACACATTTGCAACAGTACATTTCAAGTACATTAGCAATACTGAAACAAATCATTTACATGAACGCACAACAACGGTACAGTACAGTACGGTAACAATTATTAAAAACAGACAGCCGACGAGGAGTCGGTCTCCGACTCTAGCTCTGAGGCAGAGGCCGCACCCGGTTGGTACACAGCCACGCGCAAGCGAAAGGCAAAGGCGAGTAAGTCAGCTAAGCCCAAGAATAGCCGTGTCGAGGCCCAGCCGAGTGGCTAAACCGCGCAGGCGACCCCATCGGGGACCCAGCCGCCACCTCCACCCCCACCTGATCCAACTCCGGCTACCCCAGAGCCACACCAATACGGTAAAGATCCCGCCTATTGTCCTTCGCGACAAAACCCAGTGGAGCTCCCAACTGACCGTTCTCAATGCGCCATACACCGCGGCGCAAAACACTACGGACTGATCCGCTTCTTTCCGTCCTCCGAAGCTGCCTTCCGGGCAGCAACAAGGCTGCTCGACGAAAAATCCCTGCCGTACCATACGTTCCAGCTTCCTTCTGAGAAACAGCTGAGCGTGGTGGTCAGGGGTATACCCGCCGACGCTGCCCAGCAAGACCTGGAAAGCCAAGGCTACAGACTGGATAGCGTGCATAGACTGCGCCACCCCAGGACAAAAAAGGATATGCCCCTTATCCTGGTCAAACTGCCCAGGACGGAGGAATCTATCTACTCCCTGAAGGAGGTCTGCTGACTAGCCGTCACCGTGGAATCACTAAAGACGAAGTCGGCCATCGGGCAGTGCTTACGCTGCCAGCGCTACGGCCACGCGCAATCGCGCTGCACGGACCCTCCACGCTGCGTCCGCTGCTCTGGCGAGCACAGGGCAAAGGACTGCCCGCGCACCAAGGAGAGCGGAGTCCCAGCGCGTTGCGCGAACTGCGGTGAGGCCCACCCGGCCAATTATCGGGGCTGCCCGCGTTACCCGAGATCTCGGCCCAAAGCTATCGCCAGCTCTCCGGCCGCCCCTTCGGCCAAGAAGAGCACTGACTCCCACTCAGCGCCTGCGCCAACCCCGTCGCTAAGAAAGACCGGCACCCCCAGCAGCTCCCAGGCCCGTCCTGGAACGAGCTTCGGCAACGCAGTCGCCGGCGGTACTCTCCCTGCCCCCAGTAACCGCAACCAAGCTAGGGCGGACGGCCAGTTCACGGCTGCCGTCCAACAACTGCAAGGCGCACTCCCACGTGACTTCCTCGGCCGTTAATGGTCACGCAGCCCGCGCAAAATCATCGTTGGACCAGATTTGTCGCCTGGAACGCCCATGGTATAAGGGAGAAGGTACCTGGGCTTCGAGACTTCCTCACTAGCTTCCAGATCGAGACCTGGCTCCGCCCTGGAGACAGGCTCTCGATCGCAAACTACACGTTGTACCGTCGAGATCGCTTGACGAGCCCTTTCGGAGAGACAGCCATTCTCGTGAAAAATGCTATCCAACACTCAGAGGTAGTTGTGCCGCCGCTAAACTCCCTAGAGGCGACGGCCGTCATGATCTGGACGGACTTCGGCCCGCTCCAGGTCTATTCCGTCTACGCACCTCCCAGTAGACCATTCTCGCGTGAAGACTACTCCAAAATCTTCACCGGGCCCAGCCCGATGCTGATTGCGGAGGACCTGAACGCCAAGCACACGCCAGAGTAATGAAAAACTTTGGCAGTGTTGTCCAACCTCATCCAGACCAGGTGGTTCATCCTTCTGACAGGCCTACTTTCTACGCCACGGGCGTTAACCCGGATATCCTCGACATGGCTTTCACGCTAGATGTTCCCAGAGCCGTGACCGTGGAGAACAGTCCCGACCCTATCCTTGTCAAGCTTGGTGGTGAAGTCATGACCCTCGTAGATCGACTCCGTAGGGTTACGAACTGGGATCTCTTCTCAAAATCGCTAGAGAATCTTTCTGCTCAGGACATTCAAGACGCGGCCGCCCTCGGCACAGAAAATGTATGGTCGTTAATGAACGGTAAACGTGTATTAAATTCGAAATCCCTATGTCGAGGAATTAAAGAAATATGGCGCTCGCTACTAACTGAATACGCCGAAAGCATGCCGCGGAGGTGTCAAGCCATATTGAACAATAACGGCAATTGGACCCCTTACTAATTAAGAGCGTATTAGACCATAGTATGTGGAATTCATTGATAAATGTTTAGATTCTATAGCTGTTGCTTTTTATTTATAATTTGCGATACGCTCTTGTACTTACTGTACGTTTCTGATGCAATATTTCAAGAATTCAACGACAAAACTGATTTATATGCGGTCCAGAAGTCTTTTGCAAGATTTCCTGCAACATGTATTGCAGAAATAAAAAAGTTTATTGGCATACACATTGCAATGGGAAATTTGAATTTTCCTAGAATTAGGATGTATTGGCATATGACTGGAATTCAATTGATAAAAGGAAAGACGTCATTTAACCGATTTTCAAAACTAAAACAGTCACTTCATCTGGTGGATGTGACAGCGCGCGAGGAAAGTAACAACAACCGTTTGTGGGTCATTTAACCGATTTTCAAAACTAAAACAGTCACTTCATCTGGTGGATGTGACAGCGCGCGAGGAAAGTAACAACAATCGTTTGTGGAAAGTTAATTATTTAATAGAAATTCAAAACAATTTTGTTGCCAATAATGACCGTCATACTGTTGATAACAATTTTGTCGATGGTACGAAAGTTTTATATAAATATGCGAAAAAATGTGGTATAGAAAGCCTCTGTAGTATAAATGTGAAGGGGTTAAGGAAACATCTTGCCACTGTCACGCAATTACTTTACTTTTCCAAGAACGGTTTGGAACAGTTATCAAACTTCATCGGGCATACTCTGAATACCCACTGTAATTTTTATAGATTACCGGATAACCTATACCAGACAGCCAAATTGTTTAAATTTCTTCAGTTAATGTCGCAAGGAGTTGAGTAATTTGGAGGTATGCAACTCGATGACATAAGTATTGATTTGGAGCCTCTAGCAGGTTACGAATAGCCGTTCGACGAACTGCTTTCT
The DNA here is from genome assembly GCA_029619255.2 of Dynastes hyllus. Classification (NCBI taxonomy): domain Eukaryota; kingdom Metazoa; phylum Arthropoda; class Insecta; order Coleoptera; family Scarabaeidae; genus Dynastes; species Dynastes hyllus. The sequence goes on from JAROYC020000013.1 coordinate 4,396,199, forward strand.
CAAGAAAATGAATTAAATTCAGATGTGAAAAATACGACTGAAAGTGAGGACGTTGTCACTGTCGTTTTCTTCGGCTTTTGCGTTGTAATATTGAAACAAAATGTCGTCTGGAATTAAATACGGTGTCAGGGAGAACGAGGATACGTTCAACCCTTTAACTGCGGCTGTCATCAATGAGCGACGAAGTGTAACATTGCTGAAAAACGGCTGTCCTCAATAGGGGATTCTAAAGTACACGGAGGCGAGAATCGCTTATCGAAAATATAATCGGTTCTATTTACGTGGTCTTATCTTGGGTCTGCTCCATAGAAACAAATGTTCTTTTCGGTCATGCATTTCGTCTGGTTATTCGTTTAGGTGATGAATGCATACATATCGGTTTTCATAATGGTACCTAATATAAACCGCACGCGCTTTGATGCTTATTTCTTTGTGAGTGCGTGCATTAGCACATCGTTATTTGGAATAGTTTCATTTGTTTCTTAGTATTTCCAAGATGAATTTACCGTCAACTTCTCATGGAACTAGCTATTCAAGGCGACCGAGAATACAATTTAGCGAGTCTGATAGTGACAGTGATGACGAAGAAATGTTTTCGGACAGTCAGATGCACAGTGAAAGTGATGATAGCGAAATAGATGAACCAGATAGTGATGGGGAAGTTGTTGCAGGTGACTTACAATGGCAAAATTATGATCTGATAGATCCTATCACGTATAATTTCGATGATACACACTCTGGCACTTCCAATACCTTTGAAGTAAGTGAATTTGAAGAGTACGATTACTTTACCAACTATTTCGATGAAAATATAATGGAAACAATTGTGAACGAGACAAATAGGTATTATGATTTTCGTTTGGAGAATGAGCCTGCATTTGTACGTTCCAGAACAAAACGATGTAAGAATACACACAGCTTTTTCGCGCTAATTTTGTTGACGCCGCACGTAAAAAAGCATACAATTGTAGAGTATTGGTCGAAGGATCCGATGATCGCTTGCAACTTTTGGAGCAAATACATGTCACATGACAGATTTATGCAGCTTCTGAAATATATTCATTTTGCTGACAATAGTAACCCTCCAGGTAATGACAAATTGTGGAAAATCAGAAGCATTTTTGAAGATTTGAATAGAAAATTTGCAGGTTTCTTTCATCCGTTTCAAAAACTCGTGATCGATGAATCCCTAATGCTATTCAACGGCAGACTTCACTTCAAGCAATTTATTCCTTCAAAGAGACACCGATTCGGAATAAAACTTGTCGTGCTGTGTGACTGTGAAACGGCAATCGTTTTGAAGACATGATCCATTAGGTGTTTCGGGGGCCGTAGTAAAAACGCTATTCGCAGCAAACTATGTGCAAAAAGAACATCTTTTGTATACAGACAACTAGTACACTAGTCCTAAGCTGGCAATTTATTTGGATCAGCAGAATACAGGATTGTGCGGTACTGTTCGAAAAAATAGAAAACACTCCACAATTCCTGCATCGATTGCAAAGTGGCGCGTGTGAAATAAAAAAGTGCGGAAATGTATCAGCTCTCAGGTGGAAACATAAACGTGATGCCTTCATGCTTACAACTTTCCACTCTGGATATTTACAAAACAGTGGAAAAGTAGACCATGCAACTGGAAAGCCAATCTTGAAGCCCGAATGCGTATTAGATTATACAAAAAATATGCGTATGATCCACAAATGCGATATGCAATTAGCATCAGTGGAATGTGTACGAAAATCGGCGAAATGGTATAGAAAATTGTTTTTCCATTTCATGGATATATCCATGCTAAATGCATACAATATGTATTTAGTAAAAAACGGCAATCATTCTTTGACCCTAAAAGTATTTATTAGAAACGTTGTCAGACAACTTTTACAGAAGCATGGTGTACTGTCAGTGCAACTAGACCGGGAAGACAAAGTTTAGAGCATCTTGATCGCTTAGCTGCAACCTACTTTATGGAAACACATTCTCCAGCTAATGTTCCGCCCACTAAGAATCGACACAAGGGCCAAAGAATTTGCAATGTTAGAGGCGAAAGAAAGAGAAGGTATGTAACAACTTGGTGACCTGAATGTAAAGTAGGACTTTGTATTGGGGAATGTTATAAAATATACCATACTAGAGGTAGTTTTTGAATTAGATTTGAATTAGCTTTTACACAGGAAGTGATAAAAACAAATTGCTATTACACCAATTTTTTATTTTTACTTGGATTGTAGTAGTTAGAATTATTTTGTAACGTCTTTGCGAGGTTTGCATCTAAACCTAATTTTAGATTTTTGCTATATTATAATAAGTATTTTCTTCAATATATACTAATACTAAGACTCATAATTATTTTCAAATCTCAAGTATGAATTGATACACTCAAGTATCATAATAATTACTCCGAAAATACAATGCCAACGATACACATAAGAGTCGAAATACCGTGAAATTCAAAACTTACCTTATCCTACTGCTGTACACCTTTACGCGTCTTTATTACTTGCATTTATATATTTTTTTCCGATTGTTAGGACTACATTTTTTTTGCGTTTGGAGGCCTGTGTTAAGCATAATCGTAATTTTGTATTCAAAGTAAAATTACACATGCGCACAAAGCGTGTTTTGATTACCGGCGCAAGCAAGAAGGGAGAGAGGGAGTGGTCGGGTATTGATGTATCTAACGGTCATGGACGAATAAACCTTGTTAGCTGTTATGTATTAGTTTTTTTTAATTAGTGCTTTCTTAGAAATATACCCGTAGTTAAAGGGTTAAAGGTACTCTTAGAAGCATTGACGAAGATTACGCACCAATAAAGGAACGAAGTCGAAACTTGGCTATACTTTGGAATATGCAAACTTGATCGATTTTGTTTAAATTTGGGTTATGTGCAACTCATTCGGGAACAATCATAAATACGTATAAATGTTAGCGCGCTGATATTCCGAAGTGTAGATAATAGCGTTAACAAATATGAAAAACTGCCACCATATTTTGAAAGAATCTACTGGTTTTGGTAACTTTTCTTGTTACAACGTTGGTAACACTTAGCCGTTCATCGATCCTTCGGTTCTTTCTACTGCGATCTCTGTACTTTAGTTTTCTTCATTTTGCGTTATTTTGTGGCTTTTTATCGGCGTAGAGCGTTTAACGCATTGTCACGGCACCATCGCTCATAAACATCAACACTTAACGTGGTGACACTTGAAAGTTTTCTAACGTACTTAAGTATCACCCTCGCAATTGCTGCACCAGCACAATTTTCCAGTCTTTTGCTGGCTAGTAACAGTAGAATTTCTTTTACAATCTGTTGTCTCCTCAACACATAATCAAAGCGACTGATTATTTAATGTAGATTTGATTTTCTTTCCACAGTTCGCGTACGAATTAAAACATGCATACATGCAGTTTTCGTAGTTGGCAACTTCAACCCGCGGTTGTATTTATACTAGAAGTTCTGAAACGGTTCTTTTTCGAGTAAGCGAAGTAACAAATTACAGGTTATCATCATGACAAGTAAATCGGAAATAAAGGCAGTTCTCGTTGGCACGCCTTTTTTTTTATTTCTATTTTCTTCGGTGTTTACAATCTGTCTTGTCCTAGCACATCAAATGTTTCTGGCGCACTCTACAAACCGTCGTAGAACAAATCCTGAAAGTCACAGATAAACTTATTTACTGTGCCAGCAAAAGATCGTTTCTTAGCCTTATTCACATGTTTTACATTAATAATTATAATTTATAACGAATAACACCTAACAGAAAACACAACGCACGCTCTCGTTTCCTAAACTGAACGAAAAATAAACAAGCGGACGCTGACAAAGCGAAAATAGGTTTTTGTGCTCCGATGTATCGCAGAGACGATTACCTCACCCTACTTATGATGCATTGTGCCATATTTAAATCAGGAAAAGAAGATTTAGCTTCACTGCTATTTACAAAAAGATTTATTCCATCTAGAACAAACTTTACGGCACGGACGTTGATAACCTAGATAACACATCAAAAACTTACTATTACCCATCCTTCCGATGGATGTAATGTAGTGTGTACAGATAATTCCCACAAATTATTGTTACAATGTAAAATCCCTGCCTCTAGCTGTATGTGTTACGATGCAAAATTCCGAGTTAATGTTTATTCCGATAGATGACCCCCCCCCCCAACAAGTAATAGTAAGAAAAATGAAATGATTGAATGGTTAACGTTAAAAAATATTCCTTTTGACACTAGAATGCTAAAGCCACAACTATACCAGCTAATCAAACACTATAAAGGTCAATATATAACGTATAAATTCGACGAAATTCTGCAACGTAATGGACACACAGTTTTGAGACTTCCACCGTATCACCCCGATCTAAATCCGATTGAGTTGATCTGGGCCACCGTCAAAAACAATGTCGCTGCAAGGAATCTAAATTTTAAGATAGAAGATGTTCGCAAAATAGCGGAAGAAGAATTTTCGAGAATTTCTCCGGAAGATTGGCAACAACGTTGTAAACATGTTGTTAATATTGAAGATAAATATTTAGAATCAGAAATATTAGTTGATGAAACGACAGAAAGTTTAATTATTCATGTAAATAATGAAAGTGATAGTGATGACGACATCTTCAGTTCCGAAGAAGATTAATCTGTTTATTTAATTATTAGTAATTATTATTATTATATAGTTATTATTAGAAATTAGGAATTATGATTTGCGATATTCGTAACTACCTGTGTGTACATTTAAATCTCATTTAATATGTAAACTCTTTAATTACTTGTAACATCAAATAGCTTCCTATGTAAATTTATACTGTTTGCAAAATATTCTTAAATACTTGTTTATACAATAAAATCTCATTATTTATATCATTTCGTTTAGTAATTAATGTATATACATATATATGATTATTACCTGATTACCTATTTGTACATTTTACTCTAATAAATTGTTTATTTATTAAGGGATGGATATTTAGTATGCGCCGCCTATGGTTCCTTGCAACTGTCTGTAAGACCAAATACAAATTTGCCCACACACACATGCTGCGCGGACTTACTCCCACCGCTCGCCATCTAATCTGGCGTTTTCAATACCTATTTAATAATTCCAGATCGTTAGGAAGTAGTTCAATTTATTGTAGCACGTAAAGCAGCGGAGTTTTACCGATTTCTTGGGCAAGAACTTGTTAAATAAATTGGCCAATAAATCGCGTCGCTTACATGCAGGCTTTAGATATGCACCATAGATAAAATTTATTTATGTAGGTGGTGTGAAATGTTTGTTGTTACTTAACATGTAAGACATGCCAGTGAGACTAGCCATTAATTAGTTATATATTTATTTAACGGTAACGCGAAGAAGTCGTAAAAAACTTAATTGTATTATTATGACTTTAAATCAATAGTAAAATTTAAATATTTGTTTTGTATGTGTTAGACCGTTTTTGGGATCGCAAATTCCTCTATCCAAAAAATGTGGACGTATTTCGCCGAACTAGATTTCAACAATGTAATTATTAAGAAGAAATATATACACAAATATTCTTTTGTTGGAGACATGTTGCATGTTACGCAGTTCAAGAGGCAGTGTATCAGCGAAGGTATCAGCCGCTCCCTGTATGCATGGGATGATCTACATTGATATTTCTAATGTTGTATTGCATGCCCATATGCATGCCATGTTCATACAAGAGTACATTAAGCATCCATATATCTACAATGTACAAATAATTTTATCTGAGGATGGAAATGAAAAATAGGGTGTAAAGGTGGGAATAAAAAATAATCTCGTTTCGAAGTTAGCAAAGTATATAAAATTAAGGGCAGCAACTTTTCTATAAATAGGACATCGTTTAAGAGACAACTAGCATAAAATGGTGATCTAGAAGGACGAATCCTTATGTACAGATTGCTATGAAGAGGAGGAAACCGCCGCTTCTATTATTTTCGATTGCGCAGCGCCAGCACAACGCAGATCCGCTATACAAACCGCCTTTGATCTACTATGGGCCCTTAAACCTGATCGAAGAAAGTAATATATTTAAATAATAGTAAACTAAAGCAGGAATATTATGTACAATAGACCCACAGTACTAAGGCACATCGTTCAACAGTCACATATAAAATGACAGTCGCAGTACTAACTTAATGGTTTAAAGTAAACTATGCTGGTTATTGAAGAGTTGATCCGTTAGTGCAACGTAGAAGCCTCGTATTATCAAAAGCTATGGCAATAGATGGAAAATACTACACATGGTTTTTAAGTTTTAGAAATGTGAATTAGACAAAATTAGCAAAAGTCAAAATTATCCAACAAATGTTTCTATCCTATATGGAAAAAGATTAGTTACTGTGATATAATCAATTTTTATTAAAACTGTTCCTACAGAAAGACATTCACATTAGTGTCTCTTTGATGGCCGCATTCTAAACCTAATAGTGACCTTAACGAATCAGCATATAATAAGTGTACAGTCCCAATTCAGCCGAAAAAGAGACGCGCGTATTACTGATCCTATCGAAATCAAGGCATTTATAAGCCTACTTTACTTGGTTGGATTATATAAAGGCGGCCGACTGAATTTGGAGGAGTTGTAGGACACAAAAGGAAAAATCAACACGCCCTATCCGCTATCCAATGCTAAACTGAACTGAGTGATGATGATTTGTCGTGTCGTATTGTCGCGAATAAACGCTTTCCTTTCACTTTTAGAAAAACCCCAACCCTGGACTTCCCTGCTTTATTTCATCGTCTTTTTTCTGTTTGTAATCATTTTTCAATCGGTGACCGGTGTCGTCGAGCGGGATTGAGCGTCTGGAAAATTTTGCCGTATAAGATTATGATCTCTCGGTCAATTCGAAGACATCGAACTTTAATCCCAGATTAAGCACCGGAAGGATGGTTAGTAGAAGGGATTGGATAGGTTATAAATATAGGTTTTGGTAAGGATAAGGGGTTGGGGCAGAGTCTTTAAAAGAGCTCCGCAGTGACTTCTTTTTTTTTTTTTTGTAAATAAAGAGTAAAAAGTGGAGTGCCTGTTTTTTTTTGGGAATATACGTCCCCTCTAAAATTTCCCCTTTTCCCCCAACAGGTAGGTGGATTTCTGTGCGAGTATCTACCCCGAGCTACCCCTATCACGGTATCATAATCGACCAGCCCTCCCCGCCCACCTAAACACAGTCACACCGCCGCTGCGATTGCCCTCCTTTTTCGGGCTTACTTATAACTAAAGGTGACAAAGGGTTTGAAACCCGCAAACGCCATGAAAGTTTATTCACTTGTACATACAAGGAATCGTGTGGACGTTCGGTTATTATCGGTTGATCGGGGGCGTGTACTATTTATAATGTTCGAGAAACTAGTGGAACCGCCCGGGGCGTACCGCGCAAAAGTAAACACAGTATTAATAACAAAATAATAGATTGTTACCCTTTAGTGACGTATCGATTACCACTGCGGTAATGTGCGACTGCCATGGTACACCGCGTAGTACTGCAAACAAAAACAAGCCCATTGTTGATTCGGTCAGGCCTCGACGACGGTCTGAAAACGTTCTCGATACTTTGCAAATGATCTTCAGCATCTAATGAAGTAAGATTTGCGAAATTCAAATATTCCTGCATCTCTTCCAGGCACTCTTGAATTGCAGATATAGATCCAACCTTTTCTAAATCCGGATTTTTATTTAAAACTGCACGAAATTTTTGCGCGACATCTAGTCGTATAGCTGCTAAATTGTTGATGTTATTTAACGAGTGTTTTATAACAACGAAATAGTTTGTGTCACTACAGAATAGTTTATGGAAATGTAATCTATTTCTTTTTAAAAATCCGAATCGGAAAAAAAATTGTTTGGCCCCGCAAACCGCTTGAGAATTAGAAGAATTAAGTTTGAAAATTAAAAATCTTTCCCTTTAGAATAATATTTGCGATAGTAAAAAATTTCTGCCTTGATCCATGTTCCCCATCCCGTCAATACAGGCTGAGGTGGGAGCGGAATTTGCGGATACAATTGCTTGAATACGCGGATTTTGGGGGGCCTTCAAAACACTTTTTGGGAGCTGATATTAAATCATTTACCCTAAGATACTTGCTTCGAATTGTTTCTGCTATGAGATGACATGGGGTATGAGGCATGTTTGGGGAAGAAGAGTCGGAAAGCATACTTTTAAATCCTACCAGCAATATGAATCAGCTGTGTTTCTGAGCATCAGTAGTTTCGTCCCAGTGAACCAATTTTTTTGATTTTAACTCATCTTTTTATAAACCTTTTTCTGTATTTTGAAAAGTTGTAAATTTTACTGCAATTTTCTTTTTTTTTGGTAGCTTCCATGATGGAACATATTTATCTCAAAAAAGACGAAAGTTTTCATTATTCCTGTTTGGGGGTTTTACGGTCCCGGAAAAAAAAAATCATACAAAAATTGCCAGTCGGGAAAAATGTTTCTTAAATTCAATACATGACGTTTACTTTTAATATGACTTCTACATTCAAATGTCGTGCGACCTAGCAAAATTTGCAACGAATGTGCGGACCTGTAAATTCCAAACCAGGGAAACGCGAAACATATTTCTTCACATGCGATGGAAGGGGTACACCAGGCCTACGTCCCATGTTTTCGAAAACACACAATGAGAATCCGATAAATAATCGAACACCAAAAATCCCCGATGTCTACCCAATTGAATTTTGATCCACATACGTACATACTCCCCCTCGTACAGGCGTCTCTGCGGATGCAACCGTTTGTCACGCTTTACTTATAACTAACTCATAGTACATATTTGTATATTTATCTTTTGGATTGCTGTTAATGAAGCAGGTGATACTGAAACTGCAAAATTTCACTTTTCATCAAAAAGCTCTTTCTTTTTGGGGGATTATAATATATCAATTACAGACAAAGGGAATTTTAAGGAAAGCAGTAGTGAGTAAAATGATGAAATAAAAACAGTTTCTGACGTATCCTACACGATCCTTTTTCTGTTATTTATCAGTTTCCCAAACGAAATTGAGTCAATAGGAAGCAAACTAAATAATCTAGGGCGGCGTACAATAGGATTTACTTGGTTATTCAAAGCAGAAAAATCAGAAAACACAAGCAATTTTGAGTTTCCGTTAATGGAGCAATACAAAGCTGCACATCTGAGAAATAAAGGTCGTGCTGACAATCAAATTATAAAGGAAATAGCTGCAGTGACAAACCGGGGAGGCAACAAATGAAAAGTAAAAACCCGTCCGCAAGCATCGTCTAAAAGTGAGTTTACACTGTTTCGATTCGTCGAATGACTGGCCAAATGATCAGTCGAATCAAGGAAATTTTATGTTTAGACTACAAACCAAATCGGTCGACTACAAGTATACGATCAGTCGCGCGATTTGGCGGGGAAAAGCGGTCGGTATTT
>JAROYC020000013.1:4411739-4432441 GCA_029619255.2 Dynastes hyllus
AAGGTTTGGAAATTTTTTATTTTATATTTCTGGGATGCCTTTTTATTAGAAAATCATAATCATGACCAGGGAAATGTCATATGCGATAACAAACAATGATCTTTCTTTTTTTTAGCATGTCGGTTTATTCTTTTTTTATTTCAAACTTTCTAATAGTATTTATGTTCTTTAGTGCGTTTCGTTTAAAAGGTGTTATCGTCGTATACGGGGCGTTCCCGGTTTAACGTACGGATAGGTAAGGCGAGGGGGAAAATTTATTGAGTTGAAATTTCATCTTTTGAGGTTTACTTTGATTAGTAAGTAACTTATACTATAATTTTATTGCCGATAAATCGAATATATCTTGGAAATTTACGGAAAAAAGAATTTTTTCAATTATTAAAATGTACTTTCTGTAGGATACGATAAAAGGGTTATTAAAAACAATGTTCAGAGTATTAAATTATTACTCCCATCACTTAGCGTTATAAGTATGACTCAATTCCAAAAAGATGAAGCTTCAACTCAATAATTTCTCGTCTGTCCTACCTATTTATTACTTTGCCGTCTTGTTACATTTTATCGTGTTTGATGTACGTACCCAAAACAACGATGCACTTCACGAACACAACACACGCAGTAGAAACAACTATATAATCCCATCCATCGTTTAAAAAACGTCGCAATCCCCACCACCTATCGGGCCGTTAAAATATATAATCATCTGCCCAATAGATTTAAGTTACAAATAAAAAAAAAAGCAAAAAAAGATGTTATGCTGCAACATGAATTTTACTCTGTCGACAAATACCCAAAAATAATAAATGAGCAACAATTTTTTATATATTATGCTTTTCTATATGTATTTGCTTTTTTGTTCGGTTTGTTTTTTACATCTACGGGCATTTTCCCAAAACTAAGGCCCGGTGAGCGATATTTCACGGGTTTGGTAGGCCTGAATGAAGTTTTACTGATGCAGCGCCATCTATGCCTCTTTACGAACCTACTTGACGTGTTGTTTTTATTCAGTAGTCGTTTGACAGTCGGTGACAGCAGATCGGAATGACCGAGACAATCATAAATCCCGCCTGTTGTGAAGTTCGCGGTGTAATTAGATTTTTGTAGCAAAAGGATCTTCAGCTGCTGAAATCCATCGTGAGTTATGCGTAGTGTATGGACCTGAAATAATGAGTGACAAGCAAGTTCGAAAATGGTGTCGAGAATTTCGAAACGGCCGGACAAATGTTCATGATGAACAGCGGAGTGGCAGGCCCAGTATTCGAACCGACAACATCGTTGATCAAGTAAACCCAAAAAACTTCGAAGTGATCGGCGATTGACGATTAGTGCTCTGAATAATGAATTCCTAATGTTTCTCGAACCTCAATTTACAGGATCGTCACCGAACAGCTTGGATATCGCAAACTGTGTGCGAGGTGGGTTCAAAAATGCTCACTGATCAGCACAAAGAGCAAAGAATGCGAAAGTGACGACAGTTTTTGGAACGCTATAGACAAGATGAAGATGATTTTTTTTCCCCACATTGTTACGGGCAAGACGTGGATATCATACACCTACAGAATCGAAACAACAGTCAATGCAGTGGCGCCATTCAAGTTCACCCAAACCAAAAAAAGTTTAAGCAATCTCCATTCTCGAATCGAAAAATGATGGCTACGGTTTTTTGGGACGACAAGGCGTCCTTTTGATTGATTTCATGGACGGTCAACAATTACAGCTGACGTATCGGAAACGCCATAAAAACTGAGACGCGATCCAAAACCGACGCCGCGGGAAACTGTCGTCTGGAATAATCCTTCTTCACGATAACGCACGCCCTCACCGCAGCCAAAACCAAGGAAAAGATTCAAGATTTCCGTTGGGAACTTTTGATCACCCACCGTATAGTCCCGATCTTGCACCGAGTGACTATTTCCTCTTCTTTGCATTTGAAACAGTGGCTGGGTGGGCAACGATTTCAAACCGACGATGAACTCAAAAATGCCGTTACCAAATGGTTCAATTCCCAAGCGGCAGATTTCTATGCAAAGGGGGTTTAAAAAAGCTAGTGCAGCGTTACAGAAAGTGTATAGATGTGAACGGCGATTATGTGGAAAAGTAGAGTAGATATATAGTAAAAAAATTACTGTCAAAAAAAACCCTTTTTTCTCATGAGCTTTATTTTTTTTAATGACCAAACGGACCTTAGTTTTGGAATATGCCTCGTATTTGTTTGTTTATGTTTTATTACCTTTTTTTATATATACAAGATTTTATTTATTTATTTACTTATATATTTTTACAATTTTTTTATTTTTATTATATTTCCCGACAATGTTAATGCCTCTACGGGTCAAGGCTGAAATAAATTATTATTATTATTATCATTCATGCGTTAATCCGGGGACACGCTGTATATTAACTCCTATATTATTTGTTTATTGTATAATACACATATTTTTTTATATAAATTGTTTCTTTTATTTTTTGTTTAGCACGTAGAGGAACTGTCGCCGTTGGTTCCCCCAGCCTAGGCGTCGCTGCCCCTGCCTCAGCCATCGCTTCCTCCGCCCCAGCCGTCGTCATCGTCCTCCTCACGGTCGTTGCCGCCTCCGCTTCGAACTGTTGCGGCACAATCGGTAAGAGTTAATTTTTAATTGTAATTTTTAGGGAACGCATTTCTATTGGAAATTCCCAATAATGATTACGAAGATATCATGTTGCATCGATGGCTAAATAGTGTGGTTTTGTTTTGTAATTTCTCCTTTTTTTTTTGTATTTATAAAAGTTTCGCAGTTCTCTTTGAGTGGCAAATTTTTTACAAATACATATATATATATTCATTTAAAAAATTTTTTTTGCTTATTATTACTAATAAAATATTAACGAAAAATTATATAATTATATAATCTTTTACAAAATTTTTCACCCTTTATTTTTAGTATACTATTTTTTTTTCATATTTAAAAGCCATGAGAAATGAGCGTTGTAAATGATCTTTTACATATAAATTTAATCTGCGTTTTTCAAATTTACAAAATACGCAAATATCAACTATTCTGATACATTTTCTCTAAGATCTTTAAATAATTTACTATTTTGTATATTCGCATTTTTATTTGGATATATTGATGAATTGTTTTATGTATTTTTTCAACGAAAAATGCGAAGATGTTTTTGATTCTACAGATCTAATTTGTATTATATTATTATTCAAGTTTTCGTTGCATATAATTTCTGCTGGAACTATTAATAATAATATAGAATGTAATACAAATAAAAATTGAAGAAGCTTATATATTTAGTATAAATTATTTTCAATAGATAAATTAATTTGTTACGTAAATTGTACATCTTATCTATATTCTATTAAAAAATTTAATTTTTATTCATGTTATGATTTATGTAAATTTTTTTTTTATTTTTCAGAAGAAAAAAAAGGGACCTTTTGTAAGTATTCTTATTATTTTATTTATATTTCACAAATAAAATAATAGTTATGTATTTCTTTATATATACATATCTATAAGCTTTAAAAACCAAAACGATTACATCCTCCGAACATTAATTATTTATGTATAATGTCATATTTTACTGCATTTTTCTTTTTTTTGTTGTTTAGGAAATGTTCCCCAAAATTGAAAGGGAAATTCCGAAGTTCCCCAAAATTTCAAAGAAGGTTTAGTAATTTTTATCTGTATATTTCATAGGATGCCTTTTTATTAGAAATTCATAATCGTGACCATGTAAAATGTCATATGCACCGATAACTAAGCAATGATCTTTCTTTTTTTAGCATTTTCGGTTTCGTGTGTTTGTACTACAGCTTTTATATTTGTTGTTTCGTAGCAAGCTTGTTACAAATTGATTATTCTTTTTAAAAATTTCATATGCATTTTAAATATATTTATTTATTATTGATAATAATAAAATATTAATCGAGAATAGTATATGCACTATTTTCCGGGATTGTCGTTGGTTAAATTTTAAAATATTAGTTATTTTTGGATTATATATTTTACAAATTTCAATGAAATTGTAAACATTTGTTAGTGCTAAATTTGATTCAAATCAATAAATATAAACAATTACAATAACAGGAACGGCAAGAGGCAGAGAGGCGTGAACGACGGCGCCAAAGGAGGCAGGGCTTTCGGGGGAGGCGCCGAGGCGGGCGGGGGCGATATCAACCTCGCCGGGGTCATCGACGTGATGAAGATGCAAATGTAAGTTTCATGTTTTTTAATTTTTTCAACAACTTTATGTTATCCAAAAATATGCTAATAGAACTACTATCAAATTAAAAATACTTACATCTGTATTTCAGAGGCAAACTATGTTAGATTGATCTCTTACTAAAAATGATTTATATGTATTATTATACAATTTAATATAATAGTGTTAAGTCAGATGCGTGTTTCCATGTCGAAATATATTTATTTTTTTTATTGCATAAAATTTAAAGATTGTGACAAAGTATAATTTGTGTTTAAAATATGGATGTCTTTTTTTTTATCCAATCATAGTAAATCATTTTACATATTTTAAAAGATTTAACATTATGTTCTTCATTATTAGTTTGTATATTTACAAAAGTTTCTTTTTTCTTCTAAATTTATTATATTGTTTAATATGTAATACATATTAATAATCAAATATAAATCATCTTTACGTACTATTATGCTACCATTTATATATGAAACACGTTAAAGTATTTTCATTTTAATTTTTTTTTTAAATTTTAGAATCCCACAGAAAATACAAAAATAAAATGCAATTTTTTTTCCTTCTTTTTTAAATTTTAATTTTTTTTTTTTCTTTCAGATCATACATATTTATTGTAACAATTTATATTTAAATACATTGTGAAATCTTCTTTGCGTTTTTTTTATTATTATTCAGACTTGCGTTTGCTATATGAATATTTATTTTCAACAAAAATTTATCAATGAAAATTTTTCTATCTAGATCACCTTGAATTTATCGATTTTAACATATAAAAATTATTCCGAAGAAAATTTTTTCCGAAGTCTCACTTCCTCTCGATTTCAACGACTTCGTAGTACGTGCATCTTCATATACTGTGGACGCTGGAACCACGTTAGATTTTAAAACCATTTTAAGGAAGTGGAAACAGTTTCAACATTACAAACTGAAATTAAAAATGGCTAACATATTCCAATGCAACTTCAATGCTCACTCGAATGGTGTACCCTACATACTGCACAATTCAACGCTGACATTTATAACAGAGCCGGGAGAACCACACCTGCTACTTCGTAATGAAATTCATACTACTAAAATACCATTAACCGACCTGAATGGGGAAAAATAAAAAAAGGGAGGATTTCATTAAAACCTCAAAAATTCCCCCCTATCAATTTTACCCCGAAGAAGAAAAACAACAAGATTCCCTTTCCTCGACATTTAGTAATGAAATAAAAAAAAGTTAGAAATAGACGTATATAGAAAACCTACTAACAATAATAGATTTATCTTACAGGATTTAATCACTCATATGAACAAAAACTTTTTGCCTATTAACTTTTTGCTGCACCGGTTACTCAATTTTCCTTTAACTAAAGATAGATATCAAAATGAACTAAAAGAAATCATCAATATTGCTAACTTTAACGGATTCTCTGAAGATGTCTATAATACTATTAGGAAACATAAGAATAGATTAAGAATTAGAAATATAAGCACATTAGAACGCATTGACGGCCGTAATAAAAAATATGATAAATTACCCTTTTATCCAAGTTACACCAAAGGTCTTCAAAAAATCTTTTCTAGGGTTGACCGCTAGATTTTTTCTTGGAGCAATCTTAAAAACCTTTTCGGAAATTCGTATATATTTTGATTTTCGCAATTATTGCTTTTTGGTTTTTTTAGTTTTAGTTCTGTGCTTTTAGAGTTATTTTTTTTGCATTGTATTTTTACGTTCTTACCTATTTTGTTTTATTTCTGACTTTTCCATTTCAACTGTTGCTTTTCGTTTTCTTTCCACTTTTCTTTAGCGAGTTACGAATATTATTTTCTATTTATAAGAGCATACAATGTTATATGTAGTACTTTATTGTAGGGATGGAGTTTCTCAATTTAAGAAGAATTTTAGAGATGTCCTGGGATCCTGCGACCTTGGAGATGCAGGATTGGGGATTGGTTCTCCGGAAAGGGGACTACAAGTGCCCTTCATGCCAGAACTACCTTGTTCTTTCGAAATCCTGCAATAGGTAAAATTTATGTCCACTTTCTATCAACTTTTGCAGTCTTGACGGTTACCTTTGGGTTTGTACAGCGAAGGTGTCAATACGTAAGCAGAAGGCGAGGAAGTGTGCGAAACAGTTAGACTTTCGCACAGGCACCTTCTTCGCAAAGTCCAAACTGGAAGCTTCGCAGATACTAGGATTTGTCAATTTATGGGTACATTGCGCCAAGCTAAATACCATTGCCATGCAAGTGGAAATTTCACCAACAACAGCTGTTGAATGGGTCTCATTTTGTCGAGAGGTAGTATTGGATGCATATGTAAAATCACCCCAACAGTTAAAGGGAGAAGGGGTGACCGTCGAAATAGATGAATCCAAGTTTGGAAAAAGGAAATACAATCGATGCCATGTCGCTGAAAGACAGTGGGTATTCGGAGGATAGGAGAGGGGCACTGGCAAAGTGTTTATGGTACCCGTTGAGCAGCGTGGCGCAAGCACATTGTTGCCCATTATAAGGAGATGGATTCTGCCAGGCACCATAATAATAAGCGATTACTGGCGAACGTATGACTGCCTTGGAGAAGAAGGCTATGAGCACCTGAAGGTCAGCATGGAATGTGTGCTGGATGCTTGTGCCGAGATGCGTGTATTCCTGTGATAGCCTGGGTTGGTCCGCATGTGCTTGTGTTGGCTTGTGTGTGTTGCTCCGCGAGTATGTGTTGGTCTTTCTTTGTTAGTAGGGGTCGTTGACCTCGCATCGAGTTACTGCTGACGATACATCTCACTTTACACCTACCTCCATCTCATTTTCGCAAATTCGTCAAATTTTCGGAATGCGCTATTTTAGGGGCCATTGACCTCTTCAGAAAAACCTCCGAAAAGCGTTTTTTTGCCTTTCCGCGCATTAGTTTTTTTGTAGGAAACGCTTCATCTGGGCTCTTTACACCATTTCCTTTCAAAAAACAAAAATTCGGTCGGTTTGGATATTCCGAAGTTTTTCTGACAATACACAGCGTTAGTTACAAAAGTTTCGTACCTTGGCTAATTTTTGAGATCTTAAAATTTTATTTGGCTCTTATTTTGACATTAATCTTGTAACTTATTAGTCGGCTCAAATTTTCAAAAATTCCATAATGTAGTTATTTTGTTTATTTCTTCATCGCTCACGCATTCCTTATGTTTTGAAGAATTAAATATTATATGTACCTAGTTCGTTCACAAGTTCTGGTACACTACTGAATGTACCCACTGTGAGGAAACCACTGAACGCACCTATCTTGTCTTGACTGCATTTTGACAGTTGACAGTTATATTTATATCAGCGCAAAAGTTTTTCATCTGAGTTTTTTTAATCATAGAAGGGGGTTTTTGAAAATCGTATTGTCGTAACTGGCCTAAAAAAATGTGGCATGGAGATGGGCGATATCTTTCAGACCTTGAAACCACTCGGTTTAACAAAATTTTAAAAAAAGACCATCCGGAAGAAGATTGTTGCATTAGGAAGAAATTTTTTCCTTAAATATACTGAAAACAAGCCAACGTTGCTATAGATTTTTGCGTAGGATATTTGCATTGTCGTCAAAACAAGTCCTGTTGGAGATGGTAAAAAAAGGTGCCTTTCAAAGCTGGTATAAATGATAAAATTTTACAACTTCTACAAGACTCGATCAAACGAATGCCTGAAGAAGACCGCCATTGTATTCTTTTGTTTGATGAAATGCAACTCTCTCTAAGTATCGACCCGAGGACTGCTTCATTGAATTCAGTGATTTTGGATGTGAAAAGTGTTTACAAATAGCAGATCATGCTTTAGTATTTATGACACGTCGAATAAGGCAAAAGTGGAAACAACCCGTGTCTTATTATTTCGTTCATCGCACCATGCAAAGCGCACAACTTTTCGTGATTATTAAAGAAATAATTCGAAAATGCAGAGAATTTTTGACCCAAAATTTCACAGGGTGAACCCAAATAGAGCAGCTTTGGGTGTTCGAAAAAAACTGAGGGAAAAGTTGTTAAAAAGAAAGGTAATTGCGGTTATGTATGGACAATAAAAATTATACATTTTATTCCCTCACCTTCGGTGCTTCAGAAATGCATTTCTGTAACAACACACCATTTCACTATAAAAAACCACAAAAGATTATAAATGGGAAAGAAAAAACACTATAGAAATGACGGAGGCGATGAAATGAATTACCGAAAATTTAAAGAAAAACATTTATTTAAGGAAAAAAAAGAAAAAATAAAATATCTTGGCGCCCAATTTTTTTGTACTTTGTACTAAATCAAAATTTCTTTTTTTTATTTTTGTAAATTTTATTCAATTTTAATTTATTACCGGTTCCGGTCATAATTTTTGGCTTTTTATAAACTTTTAACATTAATGGGTGTTTCCATGATAAAAATTACAAATTTTTCATTAAAAGGGCTGCTTTAAAATGGAAAGAAAAAAATAAAAAATTTTATTGACCTTTTTCGAAAAGTCCAAACTTTTTAAGTCGACCCGGATTTTAAACCAAATTTCCGCAAAAATTTTTATTTTTATACCCTGTTTTAAACAACTTGTGCCCCAGTCCAGTTCAGAAAGAATTTAAAAAAAACGCGATTGCTTGAACACTTTTAATTTGTTTGTAGAAGCTGGAAACGAAGAATCTGGAAGTGATTGTATCATTCCTCCATCAGTGAAAATCGGACCGCTTCAAGAAAATCAAATGGTAGTGGCTTCAAAAACGTAAGTGGCAGGCTTCATTGGCAAGACACTGCTGAAGCGCTTAAAAAATTGTAGTGTATGTAGGGCAGAATTAACAACAGTCACACAAGGCGGAATCCACTCGCACCATGCTCTATGCCTGCCTTCAACGTACTTTTCGTATCTATTTCGACAGATATTGCACATAATAATTGCCAATATTGCCATAAGTTGCAAACGAAGTGTATATATCTTAAAAGATCTTAAAAGAAATTGTAAATGCACAGATAACCTCTCTTTTCCTGTAAAACCCATCAAGTATTGTATTTATATGTAATGTATGGACTAAATATGTGAATAATATTTTAAAAGGGTCTTCCTGTAGCGAATAACAGTTCACAGATCACATTAAGAAATTAGCATATAACTCTTATGTAACGCATAAAAAAAGACGATAATAAATATTACAAGCATACATATTTTCTGATTTCCCTGCTTTGTATAACTTTGACGCAAACATTGGACAATAGAAGATAGAATAAATACATTTTAGGTCTATTTTCAGGTTAATGAAATGTATATTTTCTTTCTATATCTTACTTTGTTTGTAACTTCTAAATTTGTATTGAGTACTATTGGATTATTTGGGTATGGTGGATAGTTACAGTCTACCGTTTAAAACAAACCCAACTTAACAAACTACACAATTTCAACACTAAACAGTTTCAATCAAAGTAACTGTGGAAAGGAATTGCGAATTCATTTGCCTTGAAACATAAGCAAATCAATTTATTTGATAATATCAGAATTAAATTGCCTGCGAAGAGAAACTAGTACTGGCGCACCGACGCTGCATGCGCTGAAGTCCATAGGTTTGTGTCCTTGCTATTGTCGACAACGGTAATATAGGACCTTAACATCTATCAATATTACTTATCTATGTCTTAAGATTGCTTCCTTGAAAATAAACGTTCACGTTTGAGAAAAGAAGAACTTGATTTATGAGTTATTGCATCGTGGAATTTCAGTAGATGAAACACGAACGGTTGACGAACTTCGTTATTGTTTGCAGCCTCTTTTAAAATTAGAAATTGCTAATATGTTAACCTGTCCGGAATATAAAGTGTTTATACCGGAGGAATTTGAAACGCCCATGTCAAAATTTCAGGGAAACTGGGTAAGACATATGGAACGTTATCATCTGAATCGCGCCGAAATTTCAGAGCTTACGCCCGAGCATCTCATCTGGATGCGTTAAACTCCTCCTGACGCGATCGAAATTGAAAATCTCTCTGTGCTAGACGATCTTCAAAATATCGCTCCTGCAGAAGAAATAGTTGCATCACCTGTTTCTCATTCCACATACCCGCGTATTCTGCCTTAACTCCTCAACCTGTACAGAAATGGAATCTTAAATTTACTGGAGACTCGAAAGCCATTTCTGTACATAATTTCCTCGAAAGTGTAGAACTTAGGCTTGCGCATAGGGTTTCCGGACAACAGGTATTTAATTCTGCGACCTACCTTTTTGAAGGCAAAGCGCCTTTGTGGTATCGTTCCAATCGTCATCGTTTTTCGTCTTGGCAGACATTGAACGATTTGCTTATTAAACATTATGAACCTCCAGATTACAAAGCCCGCTTGTTTGAAGACATTACTAATCGCACCCAAGATCCTAACGAAAGTTTTGCAACACTCGAAATACTAAGCAATGTTACTAGCTCTCAAATATTAAAAATGGTGTATCAAACTCGCGTCGTTTCAATTTTAAGATACGTTATTGCATTATGGGCTGCGTCATCTGACATTGAAACATTTTTAAATTGCTGAAGAGGACATCGTGTATGTACACTATTTCGTCAAAATGACTTATTGACAGTGTATGGTATTTATATGTGAATGTTTATATTTTGTTTTCAAAAAACAAGACTTGTTTACAGATAGCAAAAAAAATGCATACTTACCATACCATATTCAACCAAGATTATAAAGTGCTTATAGATAGGTTATCCAAGACAGAAAGAGGACTATATTACAATGGTATGAAATTTTATAATAAATTACCATCTGAAATAAAAAATTTTACGTTTTTCATATTTTTAAGCACAAGGTTTTTTATATTATGTGGAACCATACACCATAGACGAATATTTAGACACACGTAGGGGAAGGGGGGGTAAAGTGGCCAGGGCGGGAAAAGTGGCCATTGCATATTGTTTGCCCTGAACAGCCAAGCTTCCTGCCGGAAAGCGGTCGAACTAGTTCTAATAGACGCCGTTAGTGTTGTCGGTGAGTTTGACAGTGACAGCTGGTTCCGATATTTTGCAGTGAAATATTTTCTGATTTTCAGTCGTTTGATGTAAGGTAAGTCACTTATGTTATTCTTCTTCCTCGTTTATACATAGAGTTATCACTTGTTAAAATGTCACATTTTAATCAACGTATAGAGAACTACAAATATAGGTTCTTGTCATCTATTTTGGTTTGATCACTTCTCTGTAAACCACTAACACTGGAATGGCGTCCGATCGGGAAAAGCGGCCATCGTACTAGATGGGAAAAGTGGCCAAGGTGACCACTTTTCCCGACATGTCATTTTTAATCCTTTTACCTAAATTAGAGTTAGTTAATTCTATGTTTTATGCTTAACCTATAATAATTATACTTCAAGATATAAATCCTTGTATAAAAAGTTAAAATCCTATGTTCTGTCCCTTTGTAACACATTTCATTTATTCCGTTGTTACATTTAGCCTAATAGGCTATAATTGTTTGATTGGGGCTGTCAGCTGCAACCACTTGGTATTGTTTCAGATACCAGAGTACCAAGATGCCTCGAATCTACGTCCGGAAATCTGACCAACAATCATGGGACCCTGTTGCAATGGAAAATGCAATAGAGGCGGTAAAGAATGATAAGATGCCTTTTTCAACAGTAGCAAAGCAATTTAATGTCCCACGTAATACCCTGAAAAGAAGGGTTTTAGGGAAAAATAGAGATGCAGTTGATGGTAAAAAAAGGTTATGGGAAGCCCAAGGAGTGTGTTTAATGAAGAACTAGAACAAGAAATCGTTGATTATATATTTGAAATGGAAAAGCGATTTTATGGAATTACAGTGAATGACCTTCGGAGATTAGCATTCCAGTTGGCAGAACGTAACAAACTACCGCATCGTTTTAACAAAGAGTCCGAAATGGCAGGCAAAGACTGGATGGCATGCTTCAGAGAAAGGCACCCTAATATTAGTCTTGGAAGCTAGAATCTACATCAATGGCTCGAGCTCGTTGCGAACAAGGTCAACGTTCAAAAGTTTTTTGATATTCTTAAAGCAGTGCAAGACAAACACTTTTACCCTGCTCATCGCATTTATAATGTGGATGAAACTGGTCTTTTGACGGTTCAACCAGAACAGCAAAGTATTTGCGCTCAAAGGAAGACGGCCAAGTCGGTAAGCTCTTACTTCAGTCGAAAGAGGTTTGCTGTCCACTTTCGAAGTATGCATGCCAGCAGGAGTGAAATTCTTATTCCGCCTTTTGTAATATTTCCTAGGCAAAGAATGAAGAATGAACTTAAAGATGGTGCTCCTCCTGGAACTGATTTTGCATGCCATCCTATGGCTGGATGCAAAGTGATATTTTTTGGAATGGTTTAATCACTTTTTTAAAAAATATGCAAAACCAACTGCTCAAGACCCAGCAGTTTTCTTACTAATATTAGATGGTCATTCCACTCATACTAAGAATATAAATTTAATTGATAAAGCCAAGGAAAACCATACAACAGTGGTTTGTTTGCCCCCACACTGTAGCCACAAGCTACAACCTTTGGATGTGGCATTCATGGCACCTTTTAAGACCTTCTACACACAAGCTTGTGAAAAGCTTCTTCGTAACAATCCAGGGAGAACCATTACACAGTTTCAAATAAGTTCTCTCTTGAATGAGGCGTTTCTTCGTGCAGCGGTTCCAGTGACAGCAATCAATGGATTTAGAAAGTGTGGAATCTTCCCCCTAGATCCTAATGTATTCACTGATGATGACTACGCTGCTGCTGAGGTGACTGAACATTCCTTTGGGACTTAGATGTGAACTCCAACTGCTGTGCCTTCTTCAACTGCTGATCCCTCTCAAAATGTACCTGCTGTGCTTCCTTCAATTGGTAGCTCTTCTCAGAGTCCACCTGATGAGTCTTCTTCAGCTGCTGGATCCTCTCAAAATCCACCTGCTGTACCTTCTTCAATTGTAAGCTCCTCTCAGAATCCAACTTCTGTTCCTATTTCAACTGCTGGAACTTCTCAAAATCCACCTGCTGTGCCTTCTTCAACTGTTAGACCCTCTCAGAATCCAACTGGAGGATTTCAGTTCAGCCCAAAGGATATAAAACCTCTCCCTAAGGCCCAGACTTTGAAACAACGGCAGACAACCCGTAAGAAAGGAAGGGCTGCCATAATTACTTCAAACCCGTATAAATCGGAGTTGGCTGAAGAAAAAAGAAAAAAAGAAGAAGAGCTTTTTAATAAGAAAGAGAAAGTTTGAAGAAATACAAGCAAAAAGGCCACCACAGAATTTAAGAAAAACGAACTAAAACAAAAAAATAAAACTGAGCCAAAAACGAAGAGGGTTTCTGCTAAAAGAAACTTTTGAAGAAGAAGACGGAGAAGAAGATCTGGACGATGACACAGAATGTTTTTATTAGAAATGCAGTTGCTTTCAAACTCCAAAAACAACGTAGGTTGGATTAGATGTAGTAGCTAAAACGTTGGGCTCATGAACTGTGTGCTGGTTGTGAAGAGGAGGACGATGAGTTCATTTGTGAATTTTGTTAGTGACCAAATAATTCTATCAGTCAATTTTTTCTGACTAAATTAAACTGAAATTTACCCTTGGTTAAGCTGTTTACTTTCTATATTATGCAATTAAAAAAAATATTTGTCACTAGTTGAGTTTTAAAAACTAAGATATTTTTAAATTGAAACAAGAACTGTTTTGTGGTTTTCGTGTGTAATATATTATTTAAACAAGTTAAAATAAACACTGTTATTCCCAAAATTTGTTTTTTAATAAAAATATCTAATCAGGAAAAGGGCCACTTTACCCCACTATGTAGGGAAACGTGGCCACTATGTAATCCCTCAGAAAAATGCATCTAGGATCTATATATTATTCATTTTACTTAATTATAGATATATGATTTAGTGTACTCTTATGATATGTAGATTCAAATGTATATGCGAAAAAACTTCTATAATTAATCATGTTTTTGTGAAAATACAATTTTCCTTAAGGTGGCCACTTTACCCCACCTTCCCCTATATAAGTTATTAGTTGTCATGTAGATTTCCAACTGTTTTCTAAGTTTGTGTGATGCATCACTACTGCAATTCCTTAATTTAATGTTAGAATTTAGCCTACATTCACTTGTTAATGTTTTTACGAGAATAACAAACTCAACCAAACACTTTTAGATCATATATTTTCTAATTTTTCGAGTTATGATCTCTATTGTTTTGCTTGATCCCACAAAACAGGAATAAACCGCTAATTAATTTTTAAAAACATTACACTACGGGGCGTACAAGCAACATAACAAAGAACGGAGAAAATTTTTAAAAAAATAAATTCCAGTTTGTGTACGCTTTGTCCAGAGAATCTGCGGTATATGTAGCAGTGCATAGTGTGCGAGTGCTTTTATGTTCAGTGAAAACGATTACTCGAACTACGAAAATTGTAGAGAAGTGCAATGACCGAGTGTTTCCAGAATTCTATGTATCTTTTTTAAGTAATTACAATTAATAGAAATATACTTTTATTTTATTATACTTTAATATAATAAAACAAAACATACTTAACGTAAACACATGACTATATATGGTATAATAATGTAATAATAGTGTAATAATACATTATATCAAATACTCGATTAATTTTACTGTTTATAATTTCATTCGAATCAATAATAAGTGTTTTTAATTAGATTATTATTGACAATAAAATAACTCTCTTCCAGTATGCTGCATGTTCCGCAAACAGAGAAGCGGAAAAGTGGACCATGGTTTAGTAACAGAGCTTTGTCCCCTATAACGGTAAGTAGCGCAAGTTTGAAATTCACCACTTTTTTCTGAGAAATGGGTTTTATAACATATCACTATTTACTTTATTTTATAGAGAACTGCACAGCAATCAGCAACAAAAGAAGTAGCCATCGGACGGGTATAGGTATTTATTTTTTAATTATAGAAAGATCTAGTATCTAATAAAACAATTTTTCAGATGATCTGGAAGATATTGCAGTTTCTTCAAATATAATATCACTTTGCACTAATAAAAAATTTCTGTTTTTAATTATGTTTTTAAATTCTTCTAGATTTAAACAGTGCAAGTGACCGTTGAAGCAACGACCTGACGTCTCATGTGACCGGTTATCATACGTCGCGAAAATTAAAATTTCATAGATATATGAACATATGTAACATGCATGTAACTTCCTACTTAAC
This sequence comes from Dynastes hyllus, assembly GCA_029619255.2. NCBI lineage: Eukaryota > Metazoa > Arthropoda > Insecta > Coleoptera > Scarabaeidae > Dynastes > Dynastes hyllus. The sequence goes on from JAROYC020000013.1 coordinate 4,427,118, forward strand.
TTGCAATATAACACAGCAAATAAATAGTTTATTTATAAAGAATTTAAGCGCCGGTTATGGAAAACATTACGAAAATATTTTGATATTCATTATATGTATTAAATTTGAAGTGAATGCAATAATAAATTTATAATTTGTTGGTGTTGGTGTTCTTAAGTATTTTCTTGAGTTTTTAAGCACTCTTACTTCCTTGAAATGTTTGATAAACATTAACTCTTTGTCCTAAGGATAAGTTGTATTTTCTACCAGTGTGACCGTCTATCTATCCTAAATCCTAGTACTTAATGACGTCACATCTGTTGTCGTTTGTTCGCCAAAATGCTACAATAAGACAACCATTAAAGACCATTACCGCCGGTTACGCGTGAAAAAATCTTTAAACAAGCACGTTTTGAAAATTTATTGTTAACCGTGTGAATTCAGGTTATTTATCAATACGTCTTCCGGGTGGACTGAGCTAGAAGTCAGTTTATTAAAAAGAAATTTTGGATCATCTATAAAGAAAAACATTATATTATATAATTTATTTGTCACCTCTGTGAAGTTAGCAATAGACTTCAGCAATAGATTCTTTTCGATAAAATCGACTTCAAATGTAATACAATCACGTTATGTAAACCAAATCAGTTCACAGGTATTCCAACAAAGTTTAGAAGTGACAATATTCTTTATTGTGTTATATTGTTTTGTCGTGGTAATATTCCTGATGATGCCGCAAGGCGAAATGCATTGAGAAAAATAAAATCTCAGTTGTGAAACACAACCAAGTATTCTTGTTTATTCATAGTATACCTTTTTATTATTCTAAATTTGTTTGTCGTTTTATATATATTCGCAATACGCTTATGTCTGAAATAACCGAGAATTAGATTAATACAATTGGAACTACAAGCAGTAATTTCCCCAATTAAATTTAGTCTTGTAATTTTTTTAAAGAGAGTTTTTATTCACCATTACATTTCTGTTGTTGCAGGAGGAGGTAAATTGCTACCTGAGCTAGCTATCGGCACGGTATACTTTGTTTCTTTTGTTGACTCTTTAATTGATAGTGTTAATGGAACTTCTATCAACCCGGATCACAGGAAACTGTTAAGATGTGTTAAAAAATTCACTACATGCTGCATTTTGGAATGAAGCTATTCAAGTGATCAGAACGATTAAATTTATTAAAAGGGGATCGACAGTAATTCCCCAATTACTAACTGGATTTCAACCATCAAAGGAGTTAAATATTTGTGTGAAAAGTTACGTCGTTTAATCAGGATCCTTTGGAGTACTTTTTTGGAAATATTCGAAGTCATGTATCCAGGAACATCAACCAAACTTGCACTTCTTTTGTGCGTTTATTCAAAAGCCTTATTATCAATAATTTTATGTCTCCGCACTCACCCGCAAGTAAATGCGAGTAAGACAATAGTCAAAGAGCTCTTACATCTCTAAGGCATTACATCTACAGCGAGGTTGAGTTTGAGGAAGGGGTGCGGGATTTGAATATTGATGTAGAGAATGCAAGGACGGATTTTCTTTCTTATCACAGCAGCCAGTTACTCCCATTGATTCTTATGTAGCTGGATGCGTTGCAAGAAGAGTTTTAAAAAATATTGGTCAATGTATCACATGCAGACGTGATCTCATTGCTAACTATGATAAAGAACATCATGTGTTGATAAATTTTAAAGCATATTCAGCTAATGTTCTACTGAAACCAAACACGTCGTATGTGAAACTATTTAATGAGTGTGCAAGTATTAAAAGTATTTTTTACCTAGAAACTGAACAAATCTAAAAGTTTCACAATTTCAAATGAAGTTAATAAACTTTATTGAACATAACTTTCCATGCCACAAGCATAATCTATTTTCTGTTTTTGCTCAACATTTTAGAATTTTATTTATATACATAGACAAAAAATAATAAAATTTTAAAAGGTTTACAGACGAAAAATGTAGATGACATAAAAAAATTGGCACTAAAAAAATATCTGACACGCAAATTAAGGAAATGAATAGTTACTAATAGTTAGTTAATAGCAGTACGTTTTTTTAATTTCTAACCAATTCAAGTACTCACTTGTTTATTGTTAAAGAAGAAGACTTGCAACAATAAAATATTTTAAAACGAGTATTATGCTTCCTAAACCTTTTTCTACGTATACATAATTTTAATATATTGAAATATTTATGCAGTTATATATTGTATACTACACACTACTAAAATTTTTAAATATTTCTATTGTATTCCACCATTTCTATCAATGTTAGTTAGCAACGTGCAAAAATCTGTAAATAAATAATAGTAAACAGTGATATTTTGTTAATATATTTGGCTTCCGTCGGTAACTATGAAATCTATAATTTTTCCTTGGAATTTTCCGACGTAATTAATTACTGAAAAAATTGATTGTTGATGATAACACCTTTTCATTTTACAGCTACATATGCAACCCGAATCTCCTACAAATATGTTTTATTTAAATATTGGCCCTGTAGAAACGCGCCAATAACGACCCGTACGTGTATCATATTTCCGTTTTCACAAATTTAGTGGACTTACGCATCTACATTACAAGTAACCTGGGCAAATATGCGGTAACAGCCAGAGGCGTGGCGAGCGCATAAAAGTTTACACATAAAATAGAAGGTAAGAAATAAATTATAAAACGTGCTGAAACACTTACCGTTTTAAAAGTCTTCCATGAAATCACAAACTGGGTAACATCTGTTAAATATTTGAATCATCAGATATGTTTCCACAGCTGTTTCAGTCAAGTGAGTACGACGTGCGGAATAAATGTTTTTTAATGCCGAAAACGACCGTTCGATATCTAGCGATGTTATATTTGCATATCTAAAATAATCTTTGAAACAACTTCATGCATCTTCACACGCACCTTCACAAATTTGTCTTAATATTAGGAAATCGGGGTCTTTCTCTAAAACACTTTCAAATTTTCGTATTATATACCAATTTGTTTCGCCTTCTACAGCGCATAACTTATTTACAATTTGAACAGAATCCACTGGCGACATCGAAACATTTTGTAATTTTTCTATTCCGTCCGCTAGTCCGAAGTCTGTCGGATTGAATTTTAAAACTATCTTCTTTACTTGATCAAAATATTTGTTGTAGTAAAACGCAGCCTGCAATCATGTTCCCCAACGTGTAACAATCGGCTGTGGTGGTTCAGGTAAATCAGAACACAGTTTGTGAAATAGTCGGGTACGTTTCGGGGACTTTAGAAACACTGCCTTTGTACTAGCAATCAATGCATTTACTAGTGTAAAACATGTAGGAATCGTTTGTGCCGCAAGTCCTTATCAAAAAATAATGTTTTTTTTCGTACCCAATAAAGTATAAATTTATTCAAAATATATTTAAAATTTCTACATACAAATTACTTGCAAACTCAATTGAACTCGGCGTCTTCATTTCATTCCTACGGACGAAAGTAATTACATCATCGGTCATTTTAAATCGAAGGGAGTGTATTATCGAACCTGCAGAAAATGGTAAAAGCTTTCCTAAGTATATTATTGAAAATGCTTCTATTTTATTGCTTTAATATAATAAATGTAAATGTAGTAGTTTTGTAATATCTACAGATGATTGTTCTTTTAATACTGAACCTTATAAGTTTATTCATAATATGCTAGAAGTTTTTACTTGTATGGGTGATAGAGAACAATCCATCGATAAAATGAAAAATTTAATGTATTTATATAACCGTATGCTTTTAGGAGTTGTAGAAAAACATGATACAAAAGGTTGGCATTTACATTTACTTGCTTTTTATAAAGAGAATGTTCTAAATAAAAAAGGACTTGTACATCAAACTGACGTATGGACTAAGATTAGCGATATTTGTAAAGATCATAATAATCTACAGATATTTATTTCTTGCGAATTAGTACTCTGTCGGTTCTATTTTACATTATTTAAAAAAAGATCCTTATTTTATATTCGGTATTTTTTTGTTAATTTGCTTTTTATATGTTTGATTACGCTATTATAATTCTAATAAAAAAATGTGTGAATTTTTATCGCCTTTTTATTCACTACTACCTACTTATTTCTTACCTACGGCCCGCGACCTGATTAACTCCCGAAATTACGCCCTCAGCTAAGCAAAGGTTGCCCATACCTGACTTATATCATATTAAAATACGAACTACAACAATATTATTGTGAGCTAAAGAAATACATACATTTACCTATATATACGCATCCAGAAGAAGTTGTCTATTTAATATATCCGGATCCTATTACTATATTTTCAGATGATCCACAAATAGAACATTTTACTTATAGGAATTTGCTTGATTTTTGTAATGTTGAATGTATTAAGTTTAATAAAGATTTACAATGAGCTTCTCAAAAACTCGTATATTCTACTATGATAATGAACCTAATTTAACCAAAATAGGCGATTATATGGGCTTCACTGTAGAAGTTCCACAAGTAACTGCTTCTTATCCTTATTTAAGTGTAGGTATACATAATTGGTCGTTTTTACCTGTAAATGCTTATGGTTTATATTGTACATTTGCTGAAATACAAAGTCTTGTCGAAAATAATGATTCTTTTGTACCTACATCTATAGAAGTTATCTTAGTTCATACCATTCCTCTTGCTAAATATCCTAGTACAACTAATAGTACACAACTATCGTTTAATAATACTATATACTCTACTTTAGCTATTGAACGAGATAATTATATTGGAGTTAATATGGGTATATCCGATACGGAAGTACAAGAGTTCATACGTACTTTCGACGGTATTAGTGCTAAAGATGCCAGTACTCGTGCTATGTTACCTAAATGTCAGCTCGCAGAGAAGCGTGTTTACAATTTGGAGCAGCTTTCGAGGGATATTCGGAAGATTTGGCGTGCCCATCCCGCGATTCGGCGGCAGTTATTTTCACCAATGAAAAGGTATTTCACGTCCCAAGAAACGCCGCAAATTGTTACGGCTGCTCAACGGAACTGGTTCGAGCCGAGGCTTATCGTCCCAGTGCGAAGAAGCAATCGAATAAGTCTGGCGTATTCGTGATGGATGTCCGTTGCAGGACTTGGAGTAATTGCACGGATAGATACTAAAATGAACGCGGAGCAATACATCCGTGTTTTAGAGGATGTATTGATTCCCACAGTTCGGACGATCTATCCTGCACCCGCATCAATTGTACTGATGCATGATAATTCATCCGTACATACTGTAAAACTGGTTACAGAATGGTTTGAAAATCATCCCGAAAGTGCTTCGTTGGCCTTCCAAGGCTACCGATTTCAACCCAATTGAAAATCTGTGGGGATTTGGGTCAG
>JAROYC020000013.1:4432541-4444209 GCA_029619255.2 Dynastes hyllus
AAATTTGGAAAATTGTGGGTTATTTGTGCACAAAAACCTAAAGTATTTAGCGGCATCCCCTGACGGTCTTGTTAACAAAGATGCGATATTATTTTTGTTTTATTTTATTTCATCTGGATATTTGTCATTTATTTAGAATTACTTTTTGGTTTCGTATACGCCTCCTAGCTGCAACAACATAAATAGGAGAACTCATTTTCAACATAATTTGCGAATACATAATACGTAAATTCCGTAATCGTTCTCTGTCCCAACGAAGTTATGCCTACTATGTTACCTCTATTATCGCACTGAAGGCATGCGCTGCTGGACGAGACGAGTGTAACCGTAGTAATGGGGGATGCGGGCGCTGAGTCACAATCGCCACGATGTACATACGTACATAGTATTCCACTGTTACAATTGAAAGCCCGTATGTACAGCCGCTCAGTGTCGCAACGTGTATATAATTGCAAGTAGAATTCAAAGATAATTTTTCTTTTTCTTTTCATTACCAATGACCATGTGCACTAATGTATACATAATTTACAAAATGTATACAGTCAGATTTTTGGTGGTGGAAGGGAGAGAGAAAGGAAGAGTCTTTCTATACATTTTGATACCTAAAATCCAGTTGCTAGACTAAAATTTAATTACATTCTATAGTACAAATGTTTTTATACTGCAACTTGAACCCATGTTTACAAAAAAAAAAAAAAACATCAATTCTCTGATTTCCCTTTTCACTATTCCATAGTGTTTGATAGCTTGTATTGTGCTTATTCAATCACGTTTTCTTTTATTTGGATACCCTCATAACTGGCCTCAGGATGTCTTGGCAAAACACGAAACCGGTCGCCTACCTTTAATAGAATTTTGTGAGAAATTGGACCATTGTTTTTTATTCCTACCTTTATTTTATTTCATGTTTAATGTCATTAATAACTCTGAAGACAATAAAATATAAAAGAAACATTAAATAAATATGTTTCCTAATTTATTTAAACTTCAAGTTCTTGCTGAGACACCCCATAGAAGTTGCTTCTCCATTAGATACCTCAACGAGGGAAGAAAAAAACTAAGGTATGTAGGGCATCAGAACTGACAACATCGGATGGCGTTTATTAGAGACCTCTGGAGCAACATTAGATGAAGATTAAGGAAAAAGAAAAGGAAAGAAAAACACCGATGAAGGGGGGAGGAAAAAGACCATTAAAAAAGAGACGTCGGAGGCGACAAAAAATCAAACGTGGTTTAATGTCCATTGGAATCCGACATGCTTGTCAGAGATACAGATAATTCTGAAGACATACATGAGTTTTCGAAAGCAATACGTGAAGAAGGGAATTTCCCTTTGCAACAACTGACGAATTGGTGATTGGGCCATTGTACAATTCATGGGAAAATCGATGATCAAACATTTCTTTGGATGCGATTTCCATTAGATTTAAAATTGTATGCAATCATACTCTCGTATAAAATACATATAGATTGATCATGGCTCTCTAGCCCAAGGAATTGAACCGCTTTAGTGATGTAAGTACTAAAATTAAGTCAATACAAGCTGATATTTTATTTCTTATACGGTGTAAACAAACATAAGGTCTTCCCATATTTTATGAAGATTAACATATCCAGCAATTGCAAAAAATCACAAAACGTCATAAATCATGCTAAAAAGCAATAGCTGCGAAACGAAATCAGATATCAATATGCAAGACATAGTCCATTAGAAATAGAATTATACAGTTACACGTTAAAATAACGCGTTTTTTAGACGAAAACAATTTTCAAAAATGGTGTGAGCGGCAACACAAAAGATTGCACCATTTTATGACGTCATCAAAATCTTATCTCTCCGATAGGTATAAATAGCGGAGCATATGTTCCCAGCGTCAGTATATATTTTACATCGTTACTGTGAACAACTCCTAAGGTAAGCATGTCATCAATGTCTAGTACCGCTTCTATTTCCTCCTCTGATATAAGAGAATTAGAATTTAATAGTGAATATGCATTTTTAAATATTCAACTTAGACATAAATTACGAAATCATAAAATGCTTCCTGAATTTTTAGCACATAAACATTGGGTATATACAGAATTTCTTAGAACTGTAAAATTAAGTTTTCGTGATTGGGTATATAATATTAATCCACATATTAAAAAAGGTTCTATTGAATATATAGATTCTAAAGAAAATATAGTTAAATCTTTAATAAATCGACAAACTTGTGGTAAACAAATTAATACTAGTATAACAGGACCTTTTGAAAGTCATCATAAATTTAGTTTAAATCCAAATGATCCACCTCAACCATATAAATTAATACAAAAATATGAATTTTCTGATATTGATAGTGAAGTTGAATTTCTAATTCAAGAACATATTTTTAACGAACAAAAAATTAATGAATATTGTTCTTCTTTTATAGAATTTGAAAATATGGCTTTTGATAAATTGAAATCTTAAGTACTCAAACCAACATGGTTGATCAATTTGATTACTATCTCGCTTCCCACGCTGGGCAATCTCTTATCCGAGAAAGAAATGAAAATTATACGAGCAGTACAGACACTCTTGACAACTTGCATCCGTCAACGAGCGGACGAAATAGATTCACCGGTACAGATCACTTGGAACGACTTAGACACACCAGTTTTAAGAGACGAATTATCCATGATGTGTACGTTGGACGATTGGACGCCTATCGACAGTCTCTTGCGGAAATTGAAAGAAAAGGTACCCAAGGAGGACTATTACTCGTTGTCTATCATAACAAACCCGACTTCGAACATCTCCACGTCGTCCACGATTGTCCCTAGAACTCTAAAACCTGTAATTGCTACTACTTCCGAGCCCATGAACAACAGCGACGACCTCGAAAATGTACTATTTGGACGAGCGATGCCACACCAGACTATTGAACCAATCTTACAAAGTATTTCGACTTATACCAACGAAGCTATGTGCACATCAACATCGGAGGTCGAACCTACAAAATACAGCATTATGTGTCGAGTAATCAACCAGGAGAAAGTGAAGAATCTTCCGAAGAAAGACCAATGGAAGGGCCGTGTGAAGATCTGCAGCAATTCCGAACCAGGGTCCAGTAAGGACCAAACTGATGGATCTACTCCAAACAATGGAAGTCCACATCCAAAACGGAAAGTTCCCCAAGTAACATATGTATCACTCGTCAATGGCTAGATTCAAATTTATTTGATATAATTTCTAATGGTGATGCTTATATGAGAGCAATTGATATTTTTAATAGAAAAATTGCAAATTATTCTTTTCAAGAATTAATTAATCAATATCGTACGGATTAATCATAAGTTCAAATTAAAAATGCTTTGTCTCAACAAGAAATTCCACAAAATTTGTCCCAAAAAGGACATAAATAACGAATGTTCCGTGGAGAACACACCACTGATTTGTAACCAATCAGCAGAGACGAAACGCACTGTTAAACAAGAGACTAAAACATTGTATTCGCCATTCAAAAATCCCGACGGAGGACCTCATTGCGTCAGTAGAAACGTCCATTAAGAACCTAGATGCCACAACGAAAGATAACGTAAGAAACGCGTGCAAAATTATTTTGAAAAACTTGAACGATGAAAAAAATTTGAGAAATAACACAAGTGATCTCAGGACTATTAAAGGCTTCAAAAATAAAACTTGTTTTTATTTAAAAACAAATAAAGAGAACAGAATAGTTATTTTGGACAAGCCGGATTATTTCAATCGCGTCAATAATTTGCTAGCACCGGGACCTTATAAAGAATTAAAAAAAAAATCCGTTACCATCCATAATAAGAGAAACAAAAAACAAACCAGCAAAATCCATGAGACCAATAGTTTCAGGTATAGACTCACTTACGTATAAATTGTCTGGCTAGTAAACGAATACAAAGATTTACCCATCAAAGTAGACAGCTTATAAGTAGAAAATTCACTAGATTTTGTAAATAAGGTTAATAATATTGAATTAGAAGATTGAGAAATTTTAATATCACTTGATGTTTGTTCAGTCTTCCCAAGCGTACCAATTTCAGAAACCATAGAATATTTGGTTGAGTTCATAAAGCAATAAAATTGACGATGCCAAAATTGCGGAATACAAAAGACTAACTTTGCATGAACCAAAATCGTTTTCAAATAGGGGGAAAATATTATGAACTAGAAGGTACGGCGATGGGCAATCCGCTATCCCCTTCCACAGCCAACTTGTTCATGAGTATATTTGAAACGTGTTTGGAAAAAGACACCATGTAGTGTATTAGTAAAGTTTTTAGGGAATAGGATATGAACGTATATTTCAGTTCACGTAATACACTCAAAAACCTTCTTGGCAATCCAAAAGATAAATCGGACATGAAAGAAAGGTCGAAAATTTATAAAATTGCTTGTAATGGCTGTGATAAAGCCTATATTGGTCAAACAAAACAAGCGATAGGTAATAGATTCAATGAACTCATCAGGTGCTACAGGTACGGCAAAGCAGAACCGTCAAGTGTAGCACAACACTTAAACGAAACCGGGCATAATATTAAATTAGAAAACCCGAAATTGATTAAGAACATAACCTCGCCTCGTAAGCTAGACGCATTTGAAACTATCTACATATATAAAAAAAGGAACGCAATTTTTTTACAGAAACCACCCACCTCTTCATTACTCTTGTCTTTCTGATTTACTAGGGTAAAACGACCATATAGACGGGAAAAAAACGTTTCACGAGGGAACGTATCGTTGCCTTGCGCTATTTTATGTGAGCGGAACGGATACGGGTCAGACCTTCTCGTTCCGTATATAACTCGCATGTTTTTTTGTGTTAAGCAGCAAAAATGTAGGTACTTGTAAATACAAATATATCTTTTCCCAATAGTAGGAATAAACAAGCATGATAGAATTAGAATTGTATTAGTTGTTTTGAATTTTCTCGCTCAGATTTATTTGATCATTCCGTTGATGAAGTTGCCCAGGAGTCCTCGAATCGGCTGTTCCAATTTAATTAATTAATATTTTGTGAGGAGAGAAGTGTGCCGATACTCTATGTTGTCTGACATATGGATTGCATGAACTGCTGAAGATCTGCAGCCGCGCAATCGCAGCCGTTAGTTTGTGGTTGTATGCGCTGGTGAAAAGTAGTTATTCTTTTTGGCGACGTACTGACTTCTCATCCTAGCCAATGAAATTTTAATTACTCCGTTACATTGTTTTGAATGTAGCTAACCGATTCTTTTATCATTATGGTGATAAATTAGTGATTTAAGATGGATTTAGAACTGCTTGAGCAAGGTAACTGTAGTATTTGGGAACTGAAGTTATTTTGGTAGCGGACATCGTAAAGATCTAACTGTACAACAAAATTGTGACGAGAAGGCGTTCGCGCTGTGTACGCACTTGGGCATACTGCCCAGCCGAAGCGTTGAAATACAATGTCCAATGTGTGGCGAGAATGTGCGATCGTATAGAAATAGGACGCGATTGGATTTAGGATTTAGATTTAAGTGCCTGCGTGGACAAGCTTTCCTACCCACGATAAACACTTTCCTTCAGAATGTGATATGCAACTTGACAGGTGCAGATTCGTTTGTGTTTGGAATTCAATGATTTTTTTATTGCACTTGCTAGTCCGTTAAAACCAACGGCGACGGCGTGGTACTCGTACTAACGGAACGTGGCAAAGAAGATTGCCTGCCACGACTTAGAAAGGATCGGTGGCGCTGGCGATGTTGTGGGAGTAGACGACAGCCAACTATTTCGACGGAAGTATGGAGTAGGCCGATTGACAAGAATGAACAGTGAAAGCGCGTGGGTTTTTGGCGGAATTAGTAGGATCACTAAGAAGGTGCTTGCCGTTGTAGTACCAGACCGCAGGAGGGAAACACATCTACCAGTAATGGTGAGTATGTGGAAAACGCATCCTACATATGCAAGGACTCATGGCGAGCATATCGTGGTTGTGACCAGCACTTTGTGGGACATGATGCTGTCAATCACCGAGAAGGATTTGTATTTACGGGACGTCAAAAAGAACCGCAGTGGATTGAAAAGAGAACCTTCAACGCTGAATGTTTGGACGCAAAATGGAGAGGTCCTCCACCACGACCTGGCGTAGTAACCTATCGTGCCATACACGGACGGTAGAGCGCACATGGCGGGAATTGAAAAGAGTGCCGAGACCCTACACTAAAGGATACCGTCGACAAGTATATCGGTGAATGCGTGTACAGAAAGAACATCCTGGATCGACTTCCAAGCGAAGAGGAGCGGTTTTTCAGGTTTATGAGCGACATAAGGCAAGCGTATCCCGGTCTAGGCCTGGAAAAGATGAAGGATGGCAAAAGGACTTGCGACTACCACGAATGTGCTTAACCTCCCAGCTGGCGCGACATAAACTCACTCCAAAGGGCGCGCATGATAATTTTTATCACGATACGCTTTTTATTGGCTTTTTGTATTAACGGATTGAATGTAGGCAACTTTGACGTAATTATTAATTACAGATACCAATTTTACTATTATCGGAAATGTACTTAAATAACCTCAATATTCACTACAAAAGAGATCAGATGGGCAAGCAATTTAGGAAGTTGTTTGTATAACTGACACACATAGGTATAGAGGGTCAATCACGTTGATGCATCTCAATACTCCTAAGTAAACACTTTATTTCATAATTCAGTGAGATTTAATTAGTACGTATAATTTTGTGAAGACCGCTTCTTTCATCATAATGTAAATGAAACACCTTAGGGTTATAACTAGCTTTCTGAAACCCTAAATTGCAATGTCCAACGTGTGGCAATAATCTGGATCGTCTAGCGATAGGACGCGATTAGTAGGATTTAGATTTAAGTGCCGTCGTGGACGCGCTTTCCTGCCTACGATAAACACTTTCCTTCAAAATGCGATATGCAACGTGACAGATGCAGATTCGTTTGTGTTTGGAATTCAATGCTTTTTATAGCGTGTCAGCTTATTGCATTTACTAGTCTGTCAAAACCAACGGCGACGGCGTGGTACTCGTACTAACGGAACGTGGCAAAGAAGATTGCCTGCCACGACTTAGAAAGGATCGGTGGCGCTGGCGATGTTGTGGGAGTAGACGACAGCCAACTATTTCGACGGAAGTATGGAGTAGGCGATTAAAAAGAATGAACAGTGAAAGCGGTGGGTTTTGGCGGAATTAGTAGGATCACTAAGAAGGTGCTTGCCGTTGTAGTACCAGACCGCAGGAGGGGAAAAACATCTACCAGTAATGGTGGTATGTGAAAACGCATCCTACATATGCAAGGACTCATGGCGAGCATATCGTGGTTGTGACCAGCACTTTGTGGGACATGATGCTGTCAATCACCGAGAAGGATTTGTATTTACGGGACGTCAAAAAGAACCGCAGTGGATTGAAAAGAGAACCTTCAACGCTGAATGTTTGGACGCAAAATGGAGAGGTCCTCCACCACGACCTGGCGTAGTAACCTATCGTGCCATACACGGACGGTAGAGCGCGCATGGCGGGAATTAAAAGAGTCCCGGGCCCTACACTAAAGGATACCGTCGACAAGTAATCGGTGAATGCGTACAGAAAGAACATCCTGGATCACTTCCCAAACGAAAGGGGCGGTTTTTCAGGTTTATAAACGACATAAGGCAAACGTATCCCGGTCTGGGGCCCGGAAAAAAATGAAGGATGGCAAAAGGACTTGCTACCAGAATGTGCTTTTAAACCCCCCAGCTGGCGCGACATAAACTACTCCCAAAAGGGGGCGCAGATAATTTTTTCACGATACGCTTTTTATTGGCTTTTTGTATTAACAGATTGAAAGTAGGCAACTTTGACGTAGCTATTAATTACAGATACCAATTTTACTATTATCGGATATGTACTTAAATAACCTCAATATTCACTACAAAAGAGATCACATGGGCAAACAATTTAGGAAGCAGTTTGTATAACTGACACACATAGGTATAGAGGGTCAATCACGTTGATGTATCTCAATACTCCTAAGTAAACACTTTATTTCATAATTCAGTGAGATTTAATTAGTACGTATAATTTTGTGAAGACCGCTTCTTTCATCATAATGTAAATGAAACACCTTAGGGTTATAACTAGCTTTCCGAAACCCTAAATTGCGATGTCCAACGTGTGGCAATAATCTGCGATCGTATAGCGATAGGACGTGATTAGTAGGATTTAGATTTAAGTGCAGTCGTGGACGCGCTTTCCTGCCTACGATAAACACTTTCCTTCAAAATGTGATATGCAACGTGACAGATGCAGATTCGTTTGTGTTTGGAATTCAATGCTTTTTGGCGCGCGTCAGCTTACTGCATTTACTAGTCTGTCAAAACCAACGGCGACAGCGTGGTATTCGTATTATCGGAACGCGGCGAAGAAGATTGCCTTGCACGACTTACAAAGGATCGGTGGCACTGGCGATGTTGTGGGAGTAGACGACAGCCAACTATTTCGACGGAAGTATGGAGTAGGCCGATTAACAAGAATGAACAGAGAAAGCGCGTGGGCTTTTGGTGGGACTAGCCGAACACGAAGTTAGAATTTCTAAGTTTAAATGCAATTCCAAAGAAATGCTAAAAAATAAAATTCATGAAGTGTGGAACTCGTTGACGGAAGAATGTTTTAATTTTGTAGTATGTCTACAAGGGTACGTGCTGTTGTCAAAGCAAGGGGTGACGTAACTAAATATTGATATTTATCAATAAAGTATCTTTAAAAACATTTTTGCCTAGGGGTCAACCTGGAATCTTGGGGAGATCCCCCTTTAACGATACGTCATTACTTTTTTCCATTGAAACACATTGTGAAAGCATTGTTATTTCACGTGGAAACTGTTAAAGAAACCGCCGCTTTCAGCAAAACATAAAGAAGCACGATTAAAATTTGCACAAGATCACATAACCTGGAAGAATGAATGGCAGAAATTTTTTTTTCCAGTGAAAAGAAGTTCAACTTAGACAGACAGACGGGTACTCTTACTATTACCAAAAATACCAAAACTAATTCAGACGCTCTGAAGGAAGACCTGAATGCTGCACATCGTGTATTTGGTCAACATTCAAAATGCAGGTAAAGCGCTAACTTTTTTGCTATATTAGAATGAATATCGATTTTATTCGATAGGGATACATTCTGCAAAAAAAAGCAACGAAAATGAGGGAAACACGATCGATGAAATGGACCAAAATTTATGGGTCGAAATAAAAAAAAAGCATTGAATCACTTGTAAAGCCGACCGCTTAGCACACAATGTAACAACTAACCATGCAGAACGGTAAATTTTCGTGACTTTTATGAGAATATGATGTTGAAACTGTGATATATACTTAAGTCTTTTTATTTATATTTTAGATATACTAAAAGGATATCCTATACAGCTCCTGCTTACGCCGCAGGAATATCATATTTACACGGACCAGAATTGCATATACAAGCTTGGCGAGGAAACCCAGGAAAATATTTAAATGCTATATGTCAAAATAAACAGAACTTTTGCCTAAAGCAGCGAAGTAAGGTGCAACCTAGGCGAAAGAAGGTACAAACAGCAACTGATATCCATTACGGCCCCAATGCTGCGGCACCGGATATAAACGAGCAAACGTTTGAGATGAAGGATTTATTCCTTAAACAATTACAAGAAACTGTTTCGACTCAGCAAAAGTTAGAAGAAATCGAAACGTCAACAAGAGACTCAAAAGTAAGTTGTGAATTTTGTATTGTAATAAAACTTTTTCTTGTAGCAGCTCCAGGAGACGACACACAAGGAATCTTCACCAGAAAGCTGTTAAGACTGACGCCTATTTAAATGTTTCGCGCCATAGCGCAGTCGCGAACCTTCGTAAGAGGGTATTTAAGGGATGTAGCCGAAAACTCTCTTTCTCTTTTTATTATTATTATTATGATTGTGAGTTGTATTAAAGCAGCAGCAGTGCACCTCTTAGCGTTTTATTTCATTTTTTTTTTGATTTTTCGATAAGCAAGCGACAGTTTGCACGTTTAAAGAATACAAAAATTTCGATGATTTAAACAAAAGCAATAGAAGGTAACAGGTAGGGTCACATTGTTTGTTCATTGCGCAAAGAAAGTGAAGTTCATCAGCAAACATATAGACTTAAATAGACACCTACAAGAATTTCATCAGGTAGGTATGTGAGATAGATTTAACCTTTTCTTGCAGGATAGATTATATCTGGGCAAAAGAAAATAAATTGGACATGAATTATACCTATCTCGTTCCAAAGTGCAGAGCAACTTCAAAGAAATGTATTATTCGTGCAATCGTAGCAACATATATGGTATGATGTGTTAACAAAAAACATGAATCAGTTTAAAATTTCTTAATTCCAGGTCACGAGAGTAAAGCAAACAAGAAAACTGAAAAAGCTGTTGGGTCAATAAAAATTTTCGGTATGTGTCCATGAAGGATTATTATTAAAACCTTTGTTGACGGTAATACCATAAATTTTTTATATAAGAATATATCAGTTATATCTCTAAAAAATTATTTAAGGCGAAGTATTAGTGAAATATTTTGAAACTCATATTGGTCATGAACATGAAATAAGGAGTCAACGTCTATCTAAATCTGATAAGGAAAAAAATTGTCAAAAAGTTGGAAATGGGAGTGACAATGAAAAGAATTCTAGGAGATCAAGGGAAAATGGCAGCCAGAATCTTAGCAGACTAAACATGTTGAACAGAATGGATATTTCGTATTTAAGCAAGAAAAATAATATAGAAAAAAGAAGACATGAAAATGATATGGTTGCTGTTGTGTTGAAAATTGAAGAGTGGAATTCAAATGGAAAAAAAATATGCGTTTTTATTTAAAAAACAAGGTAGGGAGGTAACACATTACATTTTTGCATACTTATGGGTTAGTTGTGATTTTTGTAAATGATTGATATGTAATTGGTTGTGGTATAGTTCGTAGCTTAATGGTAGTGGTAAATTAATTTGTAAGGGAAGAGCACTCTGTTCTTAAAAAAGAAGATATTGCTATAGGGTTTATGAACGTAAAATGAAAACCAATTGAAATATGGAAAAAAAATAATTTTAGGGGGGAAAATGGAACTAATAGGAAAGGTTTGGATTTGACTTTGTGCTGATAAAAGACAAAAAAATGCAGGTTCCCCCTTGCCTTTTTTTTAAGTAATCGATTAGATCAGGTAGTACAAGAAGTTTTTTTGGTGCTTTAAAAGGGGAATATTGGGCCCAAAAGTGTTTAAACCCCCAGTATTTCATATCTGATGATGATGTAAAATATTACAATGCATGGATTAAGGCGACGGAAAAGAAACTCAGAAGACTATGTACAGGGCATGTAATAAAAAATTGGAATATTCAAAGCAGATCGAAAATAGAACATTTTATTAAATTGACGGAAAACTATTTAAAAAAATAGGGATGCAAAAGAAACGGATTTATTGAATTATTTGGAAAAGTAACATTTTTATAAACACCTACATTATGTATTGATGCTATTGCCACGGAAAGTTTCACTATCGTCATCTAGATCATCGGCCGATGCGCCGGAAGTCAGATACACGCCGAGACAGCATGCGATGTGTCTTCTAGCGTATAGATCGATGAGCTAAGTAGTTGTAAGTTAGAGTTAAGCGAGATAAGATACACACAAGATAGTTGTG
>JAROYC020000013.1:4444309-4456922 GCA_029619255.2 Dynastes hyllus
CTTCACTCTGTTTTTTTTTTTTTCAATTGAAACATCGCCCATTCCATAAAAGTCAAACAACCCCCGACGGAAAATCCCGTCGCTGGCACACAATACAAATTTAATGCACTGTCCACTGACGGAAAGATCCGTCAAAAATTAAAAATACTAAAAAAAGGGAAATTTTTTTTTATATTAAGTAATAATTACTAGAATATTCAGTTAAAAAAAAAATAATGTTTTTTCAAAAAAAAACCGGCTCCGGTAGATCCCCAAAAATGCACCTGGCAGCGAATGTGTTAAAACCTTTGTTGATGGTAATACCATAATTTTTTTATATAAGAATATATCAGTTATATCTCTAAAAAATTATTTAAGGCGAAGTATTAGTGAAATATTTTGAAACTCATATTGGTCATGAACATGAAATAAGGAGTCAACGTCTATCTAAATCTGATAAGGAAAATATTGTCAAAAAGTTGGAAATGGGAGTGACAATGAAAAGAATTCTAGGAGATGCAAGGAAAATGGAAAATGGCAGCCAGAATCTTAGCAGACTAAACACGTTGAACTGAATGGATATTTCGTATTTAAGCAAGAAAAATAATAAAAAAAAAAGAATAAAAATGATATGGTTGCTGTTGTGTTGAAAATTGAAAGGGAACAAAGGGAAAAAAACTATGTGTTTTTCTTTAAAAAACAAGGTGGGGAGGTAACACTACATTTTTGCATACTTATGGGTTAGTTGTGACTTTTGTAAATGATTGATATGTAATTGGTTGTGGTATAGTTCGTAGCTTAATGGTAGTGGTAAATTAATTTGTAAAGGAAGAGCACTTCTGTTAAAAAAGAAGATATTGCTATAGGGTTTATGAATGTAACAATGAAAACGCAATTGAAATATGGAAATAAAATAATTTGTATGGATGGGACACATGGAACTAATAGGAAAGGTTTGGATTTGACTTGTGTGCTGATAAAAGAAAAAAGCAGGGTTTCCCCAGTTGTTTTTTTAAGTAATCGATTAGATCGGGGTATACAAGAAGTTTTTTTAGGTGCTTTAAAGGAGAATTTTGGGCCCAAAAGAGTGTTTAAACCCAGTATTTAATCTGATATATGTAAAATATTATAATGCATGGATTAAGACGACGGAAAAGAAACTCAGAAGACTATGTACATGGCATGTAATAAAAAATTGGAATATTCAAGGCAGATCAAAAATAGAACATTTTATTAAATTGACGGAAAACTATTTAAAAAAATAGGGATGCAAAAGAAACGGATTTATTGAATTATTTGGAAAAGTAACATTTTTATAAACACCTACATTATGTATTGATGCTATTGCCACGGAAAGTTTCACTATCGTCATCTAGATGATCGGCCGACGGGAAGTCAGATACACGCCGAGACAGCATGCGATGTGTCTTAGGTTTGATCGATAGCAAAAGTTGTGTTAGAGTTAAGGATAAGATACACACAAGATTTTGCAAGAAAAAAAAGTAAAGTGAAACGTGTATTGGAGTATCTTTAGGAGCTAACCCCCAAAACCCCCCCAAGGTAAGACCAATACATATTTATATAGACTAGATAGATAGCGAGGCATTTTACGATAAGCGATTTTACGTGACAAGTGATTTTACGTGACACTATAAAAATTGTATTTTAGGTACTATTTTCAGAGTGAAGAAAGGATAAGTATGTGGGCACATTGTTTCAGAATAAATGCAGGAATTAATACAAACATGGCATTGGAAAGCTTGAATAATTTATTAAAATCAAATCAAATTAGCAGAAGATCTAATATTACCGTGGAAAACCTAATGGACAATCTAGATGCTTTGGTGGAACAGAAGGAAAATACTGACTACCAAAAGGCCAAATTCTGATAACTATCAAGATCGTGTAACCATAACTGCTCACAGTAATATAGGCAACAGTAAAACAAAGTGAGAAAACGGAATACTACATTTAAAACAAACGATACATGGAAATTGGCCGAAGAAGAATTTAATGCAGTCACGGCCGAAGACAGGCAAAAAAGGTGCAAACACGTAATAAATATTGAAAAAAAAGTATATGGAAAGTGAATATATAATTAACGTCAGAATCGAAGAAATAATAATTCATTTAAATGAGGATTCTAGTGAAGACAACTTCCATTTTAGTGACGATGGGGATGATGAAGATTTGTAAAATGATGCCAGTGCATTTCTTATAATTTTTTGTAACATAGATTGTTAATACACTTTATTTTATAGTCGTTTTTTATGCTAAAATAATTTTAAAAATAAGTCGAGAACATACACTGGCATACTGCATGTTGTATTCAAACTTGAATTTTCCCAAGCGATGTCTGACAGTACCTTCGGACAGCGCCGGAACTCGCCATCCTACAACGCGAAACCTGTATTTATTAATCATTATATTTCTTATCCTGTATTGTCTTATCTCATTACTATATTAGAAAATATTTATTGTTCTCATAAACTTATTATTTGTATATTAGTCACCGTCATCTTATTTCTATGAACAATAAGTTCGGCTATATTTACTGTTTATATGTATAGCGCATAAATATCCTGTTATGCGAGCACACGTCTTTATGTCAATAATTTCTGGAACATAAATCGATTGTATGCCTTTATATTGGAGACTCCCGATTTTCTTTTGTTACAAAGTGTATCTTACTGTGAACAATAAATTTATTACTAATGTAAGTCTTGCAACAATTACCCTAAGGATCTGCTTTTCTTCCTAACCCCGAACTTTTTCTTATTTACAAAAAAATAATCATTTTAAACGATGTCTAAGATAGGTACCCTATAGCTAAATTTCGATGCGGTATGTACTGTTACCGTAGTAAAATTTACAGCTCCTCCTACTTCAATAAGGGTACGAACTTGGAATGTTTTGTGGGTGTGACTTCAAATCTGTCATAAACGTACTATTAGCGCCGCAGATTTTAGTTTCGTTCTTATGTACCTCATGGCCTTAAAAATTACCTTTATTATAAATTTCATACAATTTGTTCAGTGTTTAACAATGTAGAAACAATTATGGATACTGATATAACAGGTAGGCACCCTTTTTAATTTGTAAAAATTGTGTAAGGTCTTTTTAAGATATTTAATTTGAAAATGTATAACAATGATTTATTTAATTTAAAAAATATATATTTTTCGCTATATTCAAAGTAATCCGTTGTACTTCAGGGTTCGTCCCTGCTATATTTTTTATACTGACATGATGGTGTAAATCTGTATTACAATACCAAATCAAAATTAGACGCCGAAACACGCCTATTTCCAATATCAACAGCAAAATTTGCGTAATATTGAGGAAAAATTGAAATGTCTTGAAAATTATAATTTAACTTCTGATAATTACCCAAAACAATAAAAAACGTTGAAGAAACAACGAA
This sequence comes from Dynastes hyllus, assembly GCA_029619255.2. Lineage (NCBI taxonomy): Eukaryota > Metazoa > Arthropoda > Insecta > Coleoptera > Scarabaeidae > Dynastes > Dynastes hyllus. Next base: position 4,447,713 of record JAROYC020000013.1, read on the forward strand.
AACCCAATTTAAACGGAGGTGGAAACAAAACACATAAAACTGAACAAGTTTTCATAAAAAATAATGATAGGTGGTTACAAAGAACATTAGAAATTCCTAAACTTATACAAAATAAAAGCTGGGGGCAATCTCAAAAATCATTTCAAGATTTAAGTGACAGGAACAAGTGTTGGGAATTAAATAAAATTTGAAATTCTCGCCTGGTTAGCGAAAGTTAAACATATACATGTTGGTAATGTAGAGATAGACAAGTTGTTGACGGTTAATAAAGTTGTCAGCGAAGTGATGTAAAGAAGAATGTAATTTTGTTAATATATTGTTATGTTCAACGTTGTATGTATGTACGACAACAACAGCCTCCCGCTGCTGTCACTTCTAAACGACTCAAATGTCAGGTTAGCCACTCGTTGGTAACTAAATATCCCTCTTGCAGAGAAAAATGGAAATTTCATCGTTACCATTTCCCCCCAGGCAACTGGTCTTGGGGCGTTGATGAAAATCTTAAATATAAGTCCAGATAACAATGAGTGTGGGGTAGCGTGTATTATACACGTTGGAAGCTAGTCAATTTGCATTTAATTATTAACACAGTGTACAATAGGACAAAAGTAAACCTGGACGATATGCAATAAACCTGTGCGAAAGTGAGCTTTGTCTATATTGTCGATACTACTTCGTCACCTGCCAGTCGTCCAAGTTCACTTTTGTGTCATTGAACCATTATATACATATAATGGCTAAACACTCCTTGTGGAGTTGCATCGCTCCTTTCAATACTTTCGAGATCCATTTCTCTGGGGTGGATCAATCCCCATTTCTATATCTTCATATTTTCCTATATATATTTCTTAAGAGTTCCCTGTTGTGCACTTTCCCTTTCCATTTTGTAATTCCTATCCTGGTTGAATATTCTTCAACTTCTCGAAGCCAGTTCGGTCTAGGTCTTCCTGTGCTCCGCACATGTCCCAACCACTTCACCCCCTGCACCTTATCTTCTTTACCATGTCTTCTCCTTGAAGCTCTTGGAGTATTTCCTCGTTCATCCTTCTTCGATATTCATTTTAAAAAACTAAGGTCCTCTTCGTCTTTTTTCGTAATTGTCATCGTTTCTGCTGCACACATCATTTATTTCTTATTTTCCTGATATACTTTATTACCCCATTATTTTTTCCATTATTCCCGTTCTTCTTTCTTTACTGTTTGATACCCTGATCTCTAAGATCGTACCATTAAGATGGCTGATATTTGATAAAAAGAAGGAAAATAACCACAAAAAATAAGTTCGGCGACAATGAGTTAATAATTGCTTGAATATCACCGCAGCTGTTTTTTAAAATTAATTGATGTTCTTTCGCGATACATCTAGGTAGGTGGAAATAATCTTCGGTTGATAGCCAGTGTGTATCCTGAACGTCGTTTGCTAAGGATGTGATGATTCCGGCTGGTCGTCTGCTTAACCCGATGTAAATCTCTTGCTTATCTGCAAAATGCAAAGTATGTTTAAAATTATATCATTTACGTATAGTTCTTTTTTTTAGAAAATGATCTACTTGTTACAATCAGTTACATACGCATAATCAATTTAGGTCCTGCAACGTCAATTGTTTATTATACAGAGCTAGTTAACAGTTTGGTAAAGTTCATTTATACTCCAAACGAAAATGAAATTGATGATGGCTTATTAAAAGTGTCTAGAAATAATTAAATGTATCTTTTTGAAATGTTGATGGGCGATATTATGGATAATAATGTATTTCCTAAAAAATATTTTCAACGTCATGCCGTACTTATAAACCGGAAACGAATATCAACTTTGATCAAATGATGTAACTTCTGATGTAAAAGAAGAATACGAGCTACCGATGGAGGATGAAGTTCTAGTTATCACACATTTATATATAAGTTTCACTCCTGTGTACGTTTCAAACCTAATACTAATAAATAAATCCTTTTAGCTTTGATAAGTATGCCAATTTTATTTTGAGTTACAGCCAGTAGCATTTTAAAACGTTACGAATACCATCCCTATCGTGAGCGACCCTGCCAAAGCCTTCATAACGGTGACGAAACGAAAAGAATGGAATTTTGTCGATGATTCACCAGAAAACATTATGAAATTCCAAATTTTACTATGAAATTCCAAATTTTACTATGAAAATTCTACGGTCGGACGAGAGACCTGTCGCCAACTGCAGATTATTTAATCGCAAAAATACTGCTTTTTGGTCCAATAAAAATCCACATCCAATTCGTGCAAGTGCAAGTGAAATGGGGGTTTAATGTAGGTGATATTGGCACTCACATTGTTGGTCCTATCTTTTATAATGAAAACTTAAACTCGGCTAGATATTTAAGCCTCTTGCAAACAAATGTAGCAGAACGAATTATGGAACTCCTGCTTGCTACTTTGCAAAATATATTTTCCAGCAAGACGGAGCACCTGCACACAATACTCAAATAGTGACGAACTTTTTAAATAACGAAAATCTTGATCAGTGGATTGGAAATCGAGGACCAGTAAGGTGGCCTGCTAGATCGCCGGATATCACGCCGTTCGATTTTTTTATGGGGCTATTTAAAAAATTTGGTGTTCGAGACCCTATGAAACCGTAGAAGAACTACGTCAGGCAGTTGAAGCAGCTGTTAATGGAATTGGTCCAGACACAACCAGGCAATCATGTGAGGCAGTCGTTAAACGTTGTAGATTGTGCTTACGAGAGAATGGTGGCTTGTTTGAACACCTACTTCAGCATTAATTCTACGATTTTGTTAATTATTCTTATTGTTGTCTCAGTCACTGATTTCGGTCATTTTGATTAAATAGTATTAGTATGTTTCATATTACTCTTATTTTTGTTTTTGTGATGCTAAGTCGTCAAATTTATGTGTTCTTGTGAACCATTTTTAAGTAGTACGACCGCTTACAGTTGTTGAGCAAGCACATACGTTAAATCACAATCTACTACGATCAAATCATAATTTTGCTATTTTTCATAGTTTTTTCTCATTGAACATAGGGATGTTATACATGGTTGAAAAGCATTTTTATGACCTTTTCAAAAATGTAAAAATCCAATATAGCGCTCAAAAGTTGGGTACAAGCGCAAAGAACCCAGTGAGTCTAGAAATTCTCTAATGCCATTTTTGAAGCCCTCATTACTACTATGCTGAAAATTCGATGACTTTATTTTTTATAATAAAGAAAATATTAAGGTTTTTAGAAAACGCACACTTTTGGTTTTCACCCTGTACCTCAGTAACGGAATGGAATTTAAAAATGTAATCCCAGATTGTACTTAGCCGTATAAGTGCGCAACTTTTTCCCCATTTAACCGACCTTGTATCTCTAACGGTTTCCAATATATCCATGTACTTCATGTTATCCTGGACACCGGTATATCCCTTAATTTTCAAGTAGTAATTTTAAAAATTCGTGGACAATTTATGTTTGCATTTTCGGCAGTAAAAGACGTATTCGGTAATTACTTGGTGTACTACATGCAAATATGATCTTTATTGCTGGAACTTCTAACTAAAATTATCCGCGAATTTTACAAATTTCTACTTGGGCGACTTTTAGGCAATACTTTAGGATTTGACTGTATAGTATATATAATAAAATTAATGATAAAGAATTATCTTCTTTCTTTGAACATAACAATAAGTACGTCAATATTTTCACTCCTATATTAAATTAGAGTTCTTTTATCTATGTATGACAATTAAATATTTACTTTATTTTCTATCAGCATTAATAAAATTATTTGATATTAATAGTACGTTTATTATACATTATATATAATAACTAATACAAGTAGTAGGGGAAAGGTGATTAAAATGATCCCACGATGTCAAATGATTCCCCTTGTTATAAAAAAATAGTCAGCGATATCTGTTGAATTCAATTATTAGATGTCAGCTGACATATTTAACAAATCTGGGTATTCATTTGTAAAACCTTATTTGCAACAGGTATTTGGTTATTCTGTGAAAAGGATTTTGTGCTTGTTTTATATGTGTTTTATATCTCCTGGCAAAGTAATTAAATTAATTCAAGAAAAATGACGATTTCATGGCAACTTTCAAGAATATTCCCTATACCTATCTTAGTTTTTGAGATAATTGACATAATTTGAGATTTTTTGCGAAATATCGCTGTTTCTTTAATGCCAGATATCTTAAACGCCCTACATGCTAAGGTGATGATTCAAATTTTATTCGATTGAGTATTTCTTGGAGTTTTCGCCAAGACATCGAAGATTTTTTTATATCAACCAGATTCTACAACATGACCATCGATATCGTTGCCAAGGTTGATTCACATTATTTAAACATTTTTAAATAGAACAGCCTGTATATTTCTACAAAATATAGAAAAGCTCTTCTAGAATATTTTTTGTCAACATTTTCTTATATTTAAAATGCGTCCTTCTTTAGTAAAGTAAATAAGCCTTTCGTTAAAAAACGTAGGGCAACTGGGACGAAATACCATAAACTTTTGTTTTCAAGATATTCGATAAAGCATATATGTAGACGTTATCATTTTGACTACAATTTATCATCTGCTCGAAGTAACCATAATTTTCCTACACACAATGTCTAATGTATGTGTAAATAACAAATAGCGAAAATAAGTAGAGAAATGTTAATTAGAGTTCATGATAAAAAAATAGATTTATTGAAAGCATCGTACACAAAGTTTATTCAGCAGTAAGAAATATAGTAAGAACATACTGAAAGTTGTTTAAAAAATTCCACAATTTATCTAAACAGAAATATTAATGAAAAAACGGATGAATTTCTTAAAGCAATGAATAGCATTGACATTACACAAAATAATACTCCAGAGATGTTTGTAAATGTACAATAAAATACAAGGAATCGCATTACAGAATAAATGTGGGATTGTATGCATAAATTAAAATTTTCAGATTATTTTTAATGAATATCTTTAGAAAAACAAAAATTTATAGTATTTAGTCATAGCACCCCATGCATTTTAGCAAAAAACTTATCTGCATAGTTTCATAATTAACTTACTAAAGAATAACACATTTTAGGTATAGGAAAATGTCTATATTATTTTCTCTCAGATCGCGAAAAAATATACAAGATGTTGCATTAAAAAAAATTGAAATAGCACGAATCAAATATTGCCACGAATTCGAAGGCTATTTTGTAGAAAAAATACTCAAACGAATAAAATTTAAATCACCACCCTAGCGTGTAAAGTGTTTAAGATATCGATCGTTAAAGAAACAGCGACATTTCGCAAAAATCTTAAAGTGCAGTCATGATCGGCTAAAACGAACCCGTTTAAAGCGAACTACCGGTTGTTGCGTACCGAGGGTCCCGTTATATTTGCCATAAAAATAACATTAAAAAATACCTTTTATTGGGAACCCGCTTATGACGAACTTCCGTATTATACGAACCAATTTTAGAGTCTTAACAGAAATAGTTTCTGTTTAATGCGAACTTGTTTAGATACTACATCAATGCACAATATTTGGAAAGCCCAGGCAACACCGACAAGGACATCGAGTACATTCATATGTATATTGAATCGAATGTTTGTATTCTATATTTTTGATGTATCTGCACAAGAAGACCAACCTTTTTAAGAGGAAATACATAAGCTTTCAAAAGATAGATTAACCTTATTTCTGTGCGCTAATTTAACGGGAAGTGAAAAAAAGAAAATTGCTAGTGATAGGTAAGTCAAAAAATCCACGATGTTTCAAACACATCAAACAAATTCCTGTGATGGCATAAATCAAATAAAAAAGTATGGATGACTGGCGATTTGTTTATAGAAGACTGTGGGATGAAATTACTGAAAAATAAAAAAATCATTTTATTGGTTGACAACTGCCCTGCACATCCTCCAGTGAAAAGTTTGCATAATATTAAATTAGTGTTTATGCCACTAAATACCTAGCTCCAAGCTTCCACCAGGACCAGGACCAGGGAATAATACACGCATTTAAAAGCTACTATCGAAATTTTTTGCTTATAAACTAAAAACTAAAAATTAATTCAATTGACGAAAGTAAATTTAGGCCTATAAATTTACTAGATACAATAAATTTTAGTCATAAAGCATGGCAAAAAGTTACGGAGAAAACTATCAATAATTGTTTCAAACATGCTGGCTTCTGTACTTCTTTTGATGAGTTTAACTCTGATGGCGAATTATCACTTTCACAATGATCGAAGAAGCAAAAATCATCTTTGACAACTATTGATTTATCTGTCGTTGATAATGAAGTCGTAAAAAGCGTAATGCAGAATATCCATTTTAACGAATTCGTTCATGTAGATGACGAAGTTGCAATCGCCGATTTCTTAACTGGCGCTGTTTATGTCAAGAGCGCCCTCAATGAATCTGTAGACGATTCCGGTAGTGATGAAAGTAACACATGCGAAGATATGCTAATCCCTACTAATCAAGAAGCGCTGCAATGTGTTAGGACGCTTCCCTACTTTTTACAGCCTCATAATACCCCTAAAGTTGGATAGATTCTCCAACATTGAGGATAATATTAAACAAATTTCAGTATTTCTCAAAATTTGTACTATTATGTAAATAAATATCGTTTGAATGATGTAGTTATCACTAACTTTTTAATTTGTCAACCTTATTACATCCATTTTGTTTATTACGAACTCCGCATATAATGAACTGAATTTCTCGGTTCCTTACGGTTCGTTATATCCGAACACTATTGTATGTCAATTATCTCAAAAATCAAGATAGATAGGTATAGAGAATATTAATGAAAGTCGACATGAATTGAAGAGAGGTATCTAAAATCGTAATAATGTGTAGGGTATTCCATTTAAACTTGTATCGTGGGCAGCGCAAACTGAACACCCTGTATACTTAGATACAATCTTATATTATGCAACATTTGTCTCCAAATATTTTTTATTTAAGAACTTTTTCTCTAAACTGATCCGGACTGTATTTGATGCAACAGTTCAAAATTAATAAAATGCCAAAACTTATTGAAAAGATATAAAAATATGTTTACTCAGAATTGGCAAAATTATATTAACCATATAATGAAAGATATAAATTTTATTTCGTTACTTTTTTCTGTAATTTATTTGTTGAAAAATATATGTGGAGACTCGATGAGTTACGAGATGACCCGAAGGAACTTATTATTCACCCGTCAATTGGATCGTCTTCAACTGTTATCGTATACAATATAAGTCTCATTAATTCCAACATTTAAATTTGATAAGTGAAAATAACTGTAAATATATGTATGTTTCGCTACCTGCAAACAATGTCAGCCGTACCTATTTCTTGTGCAATAGACAATAAAATTGGATATTGTTCCAATTTGATCATCAACCACAGTGTAAATTTCGGTAACTACACTAGCTCATATTGAGACAGGGATTTATAATAAATTTAAGTGAATATAAACTTTTGTTGATATTCATAAATGGTATATAACCTGTAAATACGTTTTTTTTTAAATAATAAACGGAATATAACTGGATAACCTCCTTCGGCTTAGTTATTGGACACAAATTTGAAAATAATTTATTATATACTTGTTTAATATCTGTAAACGATATACATAACCTGTGAGTAGATATGTATAATCAACCGAACACAACCGCATTTGAACAGATAGAGATAAAAAAAAAACACTCAATCTATCTATCTTAAATAACCCTTCTACTGGAAACATGGCAACATTTAACGTTATCTCCATAAGAGCAATACTTTGATCTGAACGTAAAACCAACTATAGCACAAGATATTCGAGAAAGTAATAAATGATTAATTTATCCTTACCGAATAAGGAATCTCTGCAGCTGTCGGATATAAATCCATCATATGTATCTCAACCGGCATCAAAATTACATATTAAATATACATGTACGACTAAAACGTTCCGAAGATTGATCCTGAAAATAAAGATGATACTGCAATTAATTACAACAATACAATAACATGTACCTGAAAGTTATGCATTTAAATAAAATATTTGTAAAGCAATTCCTCCCCATGATCGCCAATGAATTAAATATTATACAATATCAACCAAACACGCCATTAGAACTTTTCGAAATTCACGGTGACGCTAACCAAACGACGCGCGTTATATTACCAGATGTAAAAACAACTGGCAATCAAATTCTAACGGTCAAAACTTGCAGAATCGATAAACCAGCTTTCATAAATAAAATATTCTCAAAATAATCTCACATTTTAGATTACAATTAATATTATATTAAATTCTTAGCACATGATTAACATTTCTAGAACTTACCATAAGCATACACGACTCAACCGACGCTTTTAACGAATACAAGTGGGGTTAGAGCAGGTAAAAACGCGGGAATGTGGCCAGGATAAGAAGGGGTGGGGAAAAAAGAAGTACAGATGCAATCCATAGCCCACGCGACATTTCTATCTCTAGTGCATTTGTGTATGAGGATGGCGTGATTGGTTCATTTGCTACTGGCGGCAATTCAAAATATATATTTAAATGTGTACGTTAAAAAAGAAATTATATATAGTTAATTATCTTGCATATAATTACAAAAATATTTATGTTTGTCCTGTACCCAGGTTTTTGTACTGGAAACTTATCTCTATTTTATAATTTTGTGATTAATATCTTGGCTATATGGGAAAAATTGTTATAATTTAATAACAATTGTAATGCAGTGTCTTAGAATCATAATTATTAATTGTTAGAGCATTAATATTGTTGGTGTTAATTATTACTAATACTTATTCTACCCAACTATTATTATGTATTATTTATGATCTGTGCAGTTTTTATATAATAATATGTTACTGAATTCATACTCATATTTATCCTGTACAGTAGCTTGAGTATATCTATAGTAATTTGCAGTACTTTTTGTTCGATCCCTAATGTGTTTTGAATAGACCTGAATATATTTCTTGCTATATCTTTCGTGTACTAATGTGAATGTGTAAAATGTAAAAAGGTGTAGATGGTTGCAAAAAGAACAATTAGTACCAATCCATAACATATTGTAAAAGTCGGAAAGTTGTGTTTCATTTCTTAACACAATATTATTTTTAAAAACAGCTTTTAAAATAAATTACCTATTAATTTAAAAATGCAGCACCTACACTCGCATGCCAGCGTATATAAGTTAAATTAATTTAATTATTTTTCCTTGGCTTCGGCATTTTTAATTAAAATA
>JAROYC020000013.1:4473332-4627806 GCA_029619255.2 Dynastes hyllus
CGATGTGTCAGGCAGATTGCTTGATGAAATAAAACCAAAAAGGAGAAGCAAATGCTTTGGGGGTTGTCTGAAAAACGTTTGTCTTTCACTGAGGGAGGGTCTAATGTGCAAAAAACCCCATAGTATGTGCAACGTTACTGCAGAAAATGGCTCCTCCTTTCTATTCGACACTGTAGATAAAACTGGGATCCACATACATCCGACTCCCTAACAAAAAGCACACTTATAAACAAACTAAAAACCGAGTATGATTGTACAGTGGTATTTTCGTGACAGATAATGCAGCTAACATGTCTGCAATGCAAAATGAAATAAAGGCATTGATAAATTCAATGTAATAACATATGGCTGTGCTACACATATACTAAATTTATTATGTAAAGTTTTGGGAAATCGTTGATATCAATGTGCCCAAATCGTAAAGTACTTTGGGAACAATCATTTTGCATCTGCAACATATGCCAATGAAGGAGGAAAAAAACTAGTCATACCTAGTGATTTTCGAGGGAACTCGCTTGCAACTGTTTGCAAGTATTTACCGAATCATGGTCCATACTTTTTAGAATCAGTGAAGAACACGAAAAGATTGACAATTATCAAAAAAAATTTTCAAACATTCATTTAAAGAAAGTGCTGAAGATTACCTCAAAATTCTTAACCCAATTTCCATTGCCATAGATAGGTTGCAAAAGACCGACGCCACTATTTAGATTTTTAGAAATTTTAAAATATTGAAGATTACTTTGGAAACTAATCTGACATTAAATCAACTGAAAAAATTTAAAAAATCAATAATTTTTATAACCCCTATCATTTGCTGTCATTTTTATCGACCCAACGAAAACAAAAAAGTTTGACATATACTGAAAAAAATTTGCATTAGAAACTGCAAAAGAACTGTTTTCAGATAGTGGTTTATTACCCAATCATCAAGTTTCTTTCCAAAACAACCTTTTAAAGATATTATTTTAAGATGATATCTTGAAAAACGTAAAATCATTACTTGGAAAAAAACGAAACTAGAATTTTTGAAAAAAAACTTCCCCCAATTTCACAACTGCTCGTGCATGTTTGTCTGCATCAGTAGAGAGGATATTTAACAGGTTTAGTGCACCTAAACTTCGCAATCGATTAGGTACTGAAAAAACTGCCAAACTAGTGTTTCTTTACAAATATTACAATTAAATTTGTTTTTTGTTTTGAATATTTTCTGCAAAAAACTTTATCTATGTGTTCTTGTAATAAATTAGTTTACTATACTAACGTAAATTTTTTTGTTTCATTTTTTTCATACCCCAAATTAATTTTTCAAAAATTTATTTTTGATTTTAATCATGATTTAAATAAAAAAAATCAAGTGATTTAAATCGTGATTTAAATCGTGATAAAAATCAATTGATTTAAATCCTTGCAACCCTGATTTTTGTTAATAAAGCTATTTAAAAAATTCCAAAACAGGGTAATAAAATTTTGTTCAAATTTTCACACTTGCCCCTTTTAGTGTAAATAGTAATACGATTTGGTGGCACTATAAGCCATTGTCACACTTGCCCCAACTGGTTGGGAAAGTGTGACCTACAGACATTGTTTTAAAAAATATTTAATAACTTTTTTGTCATGTTTTCGACCATTTTGAAGCAGCTACAATACAAAATCTATTGTTGAGGCCTAGCGTAAACAATCTGTCGACTCAAAAATATTACCGCGAGTAACGAAAAATGTTTAAACAAAACCAACTAACGGAAAATGCGGTCACACTTACCCGAGTTTACCTTACGCTAAACTTTGGTTATCATGCTATGTAGTTTTAAAAATCCTTATAATGTGTTATTTGCAAAATAAAGGCCTTTATTACTACTAATGCAGGGTCCGGCAGAAAAAATGCGTAAATTTCGAATGGTTGTCGCTCTTGTATGGGTGGGGATATAAGAGTGTGATGAGGCTTTGTAGCTACGCCAAAAGGTTTCAGCCTACCTTGGTCAAGCAAAGAGCGTACGTTCGTTGTTGAAACTTGTTTTAAAAATAGTGGTCTTTGATTTCAACACAAAGAGCGTTTAGACTAGTGATCCCAGATCACGCTGTGACTATTCGTTGTGGAGCTGCCTTTCACGCAACAGGTTCAACAATAAAGCAAAAACCCCCTGGTATGCCAAGAAGCGCTCGAACACCGGAAAACATTGAACGGTAAAGTCAGTCCATTCAACGATCACCGCGTCGTTCCGCATTGAAACAAGCGGCTGTTCTGCAGGTAACCAAGACAAGTGTGAGGCGAATGTTACATCCAGAGTTCCATCCTTACCAGGTGGCTCTTGTTCACAAGATACACGAAGGTGTGTGGATGCACGTCAGGCTATTCTTCAAAGCGTATCAAGAAACGCAATTTTATTTACCAACGATCAAGTTCATTTCCATTTATCTGATTATATAATAATCAAGGTCCAATAGACAAGCACAAAAAACAATTTAAAAGACCTTGTCTGTCAGAAATATTAAGAGATTTAAATTTATTTTAAAATCCGATGACCCTCTTCCAATTCTAAAAGAATTCTGGCATTTAAAGAAAAGATACATTTTAATAAATTGGAATTCCGCGAATCAATCAACAGAAATTAAAAGCTACGAGTTGAGCGTGTTCCGACATTTCGGTGTATATAAGCAAACTCATTGGGCAGCAGAAAACCCTCGTGAACGTCATGAGAAGTTGCAACATATGTTGATATCTACAACATATCCCGATATGGTTAATTTGATAAAACCAATGAAAGTATGAAAGCGAGAATGTTTAGAGGACAGTGATTATACGCTTTTTATAGTGGGTATTATGAAACCCCAGCGTAAAGATAAAGAGCAATAATATCGCTTATATCAAAAGTTCGCTGATGTTTGTCATGTTATTTAAAAAATTCTTGAGAAACGAAGGCTAGTGAACGTCACGAGGCCCTCCTGAATAGTCAGCGAGTTGCAGTTTGGGTGATGCTGCCTGCATTTAGAGTATGGGAGCCTTTCTTTTTTTAATTTTTTTTGATTATGTCCGCAAGTTACAGACCTATGTACAACCAAAATTGCAACAGCTCAATGGCGAGATATGATTTTAACACATCACGTGCAAGTTTTAAAGCACACGTTCCCCGGCATCATTATTTCACAACGCGGCGACTTACCACAGCCACCGCGCTCGACCGATCTGGAAGTATCTAATTTTTTTCTCTGCGGCTATCTCGAGGAACAAGTGTACACCAACTGTCCTCAAACCATTGATGCCTTGAAGGAAGCAATCCGTCCTAAGATGGCAGGGATCCAGTCTGAATTGACAGCGTGCATTATGCAAAACGTCATAAATCGTAACCCGCTGTACTGCAAAGGAGGGAAATCATTCTTCAACAAATAAGAAAATACAAAAGAAACAAAGAGAAAAGTATATGAGTCAGTGCTGGTGCCGACATTTATTTACGGGTGCGAATGATGGGTTTTAACAAACTACCTAAAAAGTATAATTACGGCTTGCGAGATGAGAATTTTTCGGAAAATTGAGGGCGTGACTAGATTGGACAGTGAGAAATGAAACTATACGGAAAAACTTAAAGGTGAAAAACGTAATTCAAAAAATAAAGACACAGCAGTTAAGCTGGTTTGGCCACTTAGTGCGTATGTCGGAGGATAAAACAGTCAAAGTGATATGGGAAACAGAGACGGAAGTTAAAGAAGAAGAGGTAGACCAAAAAAGAAATGAAATGCAGCAATGGCAGACATAATAAAAGAAAAGGGAATGAGCTGGACTCAAGCTAAACAAGCTAGAAATAGGAAAGAATGGAGAAAAATCATTACCTCTACACCGATGGTAGAAGAGGACAGAAATAAGTAAATAAGATACAGTGAAATCTCTAGTAGCGGACAACTCTATTAAATGGACATTTTTGTTTGTACCGTCTCTAATTAATACACTTTAAACACAATAGGAACTCTAATAAACAGACTTTCTATTAGACGACCTCAACGACACAAAAATTGAGCAATTTAAGAAAAATAATCATTAATAAACGGACAGCATATTTGGAGAGTAACAGCACACATTAGGGGAATTACCTGTTTTCGCACGCAGTGCAGGTAATATGTACACGTATACAATTTCAAACGTCCTGCCTTTAGTTTAATTCCGATTTCACAAGAGTAAGGATCTCCTTAAAACAGTTTATTCATTTATCATGTTTAAAAAAAAAAGGTAAAAAAAGTGAGAAGTTTATTACAGCGGAAATTCAAAATTGGGAAAAACCCCAAGCGGAAAATATTATTCGAAATAAGAATTATTAACGAAAGCACAGACTGTGTACTACGGCAAGGGCAGTTCAAAAGTTACAAAATACAGTCTAGCCAGCTCCGTGGCGAAAACTATGTCCTCTAAAAGGAACAAAATAGTGTGGAGACTAGCGAAATATTCCAGGTATACCGGAAACCACATATTAAACGACAGCTAAAGAGATCGGACTACTAAACGGATCACGTCGCTAAGACGGTTAAGGCAATGACCTACTCGGTTCAGCCACCACCCCGCCTAAACGCTGGTGTTTCGCCTAATAGGAGACGAGGCCTATCATCGAAAGAGAAAATAAGAAGAAACAAACGATCCATAGTTTGAATTAACAACACAATACGGTCAAATCCGGTAATAAAACTTGGTCTAAGTCGGTACAATGAGTCGATATTTCCTGATCTTCGGAAGAATTTGGATATTGCCGATTCCAATTAGTCGCTTCTCAAGCAGTCCCTATAACAGGCTGAAATAGGTAATCGGATGCTTGTCTGTTTAGCATTTAGGACTAGATGTAGTTGTCTACACACAGCGGGACTTGATATTATAACCCCCAACAGCAGAGTAAAACTCTACGATCTAATCATCTTCAGCGGGTCTTCAACTCCTAAATGTCCAAAGATACCTTCTTGTGGACTAGGAAAGGTTTAAGAAATTCTTCGGCCAGCTTGTAAGTACAAAGCATCTTTGCCATAACATCTGATTAGGTAGAAAGTCAAAATTTCTTCTGTGCAAGTCATAATGTTCTTTAACTCAGGCATAAGTTTTTCCTAGGCGAACTTTGACATCTCGCTACAGTTGTGCAAACTGTTCAGATTCCTCCATGATCTCGTCAGGATCTCTACGGTATTGTAATGGAAAATTACCGATTTTATATTTGCCTTGTTTGCTATTTTATGTTTTACATACATGCCAATCAACCGCGTCGTATTTATTCACCATAGCGAAGACTGCAGTGTCAGTGGTCTGTCTTTATTGCAAGGAAACAAGAATTTCCTCATATATGATTTTTTTTCACTTAGTATTAGATGATTATCGCTGTGACTGTTATGCATGCCGCATAAGAATATTTATGGTAATTTTAATAAAGAATTAAAATCAAAAGTTGAAGCTTTTCTTGTGTATAAACCACACACATTTCTCAAGCAAAGATGCATATAAAAAAAGGAACACATTAGTGCCATATCAAAGAAAATACAATTTATTACGGTTTATTACAGTGTCCGGTGGTTTCTACGGCTTGCATTTGTTCCAAGGGCCTTCCACCTGATATATCTATCTCATGACCAAAACTGATGAAGTACGGTGTTATTGCGGTCGCTTCACGTCGAGCTGTTCGCAAAGGATACGTTATTTTCAGCAATAATATATCCCAATCTCTTTGGTTATCCAAAACATACGAAATTAACATACTCTACTTACCCGCTCAACGGGATTTGCTCTAGGACAATAATATGCGGTAAAAACCGGTCTGACTTTATAATTCTTTAGATCGAAACTGAACGCCAAATAGCAAAAATACAACTTCACCGAGATGTTTAATGGTGGCTTTCGTAGAAAGTCTACGTTACAGGAATGTGAAAACGAACTTACTAAAACAGTCGCAAATAGCTAAGATATAGGTGAATCCTTTCTTAGAGCGCGGACGTGGTCTTATAATTTCGGTGCTGAAAACGTCCCATGGTTTGTCTATTTTCGATTGCCCACCCATACTACCAGCCGGTCTTCGTTGTTCGGGTTTAGATCAAAGACATATTTGGCTACATCGGCTGCCATTTTCGCCCTGTAATACTTCTGAATAATATGAGGGTTTTGTATATGCTTAAATGACCGCTTGTGGGATCGTCGTAACAAGGCTGTAGTATTTTAGATCTATGGCCTTTTGTAACAACAATTTTTAAAGTCCCCGCAGTATTAAGAAAATAGCCTTAAGAAGGTCCAACACACTTGCAGAGTCGACTGTTGATGATCTGATACATGGGGTACCACTCAGCATGTTTCGTTACCCCGGTACTGAGTTTCTAGTACCAAATTTGTTTATGCTTTGATCGTTTTTTTTCCTAGTGCCAATTTGTTAGAAACAATCGATTACGCGGCAGTAGGTACTTGAATACGCAACAGAAAAAACTTACAAGCAAAACTGAGGAGAGGATAGTCAGTATTTAGAAGCAATGACACGGAACTTTTATTTGTAAAATGGCAAGACACAAAAGAAGTCGTACTTCTGAGCAATTGCCACAAACCCGACATAACTAGAATTCACAAGAAAAGTAAGACAGGTGAACTGCTCGGAAGTCATTGTCTTGTCTAGACAAAAAATGAGTGGTGTAGGCAGAGCAGATCAGTTTTAAAGTTACGACCGAAAATCCACCAAATGGTGGAAAAAGGTGTTTTATACCTGTATTAACATGTTTGCTGTAAATGCATGAATAATATATAAAGACTTGAAACGAGAAAATGAAAAAGTTCAATTTTTAACATTTCATTTTAACAAAAACTTTAAATTTGCCATTGACAAAAAGAGATCCTTCTTCAAAAAAGCAAAAACCATATGGAGCTGGTTTTTACCTTGGCCCGTTGTGCTCAAAATAAACAATAGAAAAGAACAAAAACTATATGCCAATAATGCAGTATCCCATTATACAAGGAGTGTCTCATGCCATATTATGTCTAATAAAAGGTCAGACCTTTTTTTGCTATGTAATATATAATTTGAATAATAGAAGATTTCTGATTGCGGTGTTAGATCATGCCAGGTGGTATGTATGTGTACCACATTAACAACCTGGTGGTACATATATCGTTCATCCGGAAGAAAAGTGACATAACACGAATTCTAATTTTTTTGTTATGTCGTCAAAACATCTATTGTTCTATTTGTAACGAAACTGCTTGTATTAGATGTCCAAAATGCAACCAATTTTTGTTTTCAACACTTTTACGTAAACAATCAGCACCATGATGAACTTATAGCGCGTGGATATACACGAAAAGCACATATACGCCATCCAGATGAAATGTGGCAATGGCAAGGAATCGTATACAAATAGACTTATAAAAGTTCATGTTGCCCAGACTTATTCAATAATTTTTATTTATTCCTAAATCAGCCTGATCCTCAAGGAATCCGTGTGATGATTAAAGAAAAATGGAAACATCTTTTAACCTAAATCACTAAAAATTCACTTTAGAAATTACGTAAAAACACCTACGAAGGCAATCGCATTTCAACATAGCGATTAGCGAGTAGAATCATTTAACATTAGAACGTGACGTTACCGATATCGAATATTGAACAATATTTATTTGGCTGTGTTTTACAAAGTATTTCCCATGTAAGCAATAATCAAGGTGCATTAGACAGACACCTTAAAGAGCTTAAAATACCTTGTCTATCAAAAATATTAAGATATTTAATACTATACATATAGGAAGAGAACAAAATACCTTTTATTTTTTAAACAAAGGTTTTTAAAACAGGTGATACTCTTCCAATTCTAAAAGAATTCTCGCATTTAAAGAAAAGATACATTATAATAGATTCAAATTCCGCGACTCAATCAACGGAAATTGAAAGTTACGAGTTAAGTGTCTTCCAACATTTCGGTAATGTAGTGGCGACGAAAATGATGGAGAGTAGTTCCATATGATTACAAAATAGAAAATCAGTTTCCTTGTACGAGATTATAATGAAAAAGGAAATTAAAGGGGGTTGCAACATATATTGATATTTACATCATATCCCGATATGGTTAATTTGATAAAACCAATGAAAGTAATTCTCAAACGAGAATGTTTAAAAGGCAGTGATTATACGCTCTTTGTTCTAATGGGTATTATGAAACCCCAGCGTAGAGATGACGAGCATCTAGTGAAGTTTATCATGTTATGTTATTTAAAAAGTTCTTGTGAAATAAGAACCAGTGAACGTCACGAAACCTACCTGCATAGTCAGCGAGCTGCAGTTTTGGCAATGGTGTTTACATTTGGAAAGTGGGAGCCTTACTTTTTTGAAGAGAATGGAACGACTGTTATAGCGTCATTCGCTGATTATGTCCACATGTTATAGACCTTTGTACAACCAAAATTGCAACAACTCAATGGCGAGATTTGGTTTCAACAAGACTGCGCACACATCACGTGCCTCCATGCAAGTTTAGAAGCCGATGTTGCCCGGCCGCATTATTTCACATCGCCGCGCTCGCCCGATCTTTAGGCAACTAATTTTTTCCTCTGAAGGTACTTCAAAGAACAAGTGTTCACCAACCGTCCTCAAGCCATTAATGAACCAGTCTGTGCGAAAATGGCAAGGATACAGACCGAGTTGACAGCGCGAATTATGCAAAACTTTATAAATCGCTTAACCTGACTTATCGCAAACGAGGGACGCCATTTGAAAAAACATCATTTTTTATAAATAGACTTTAAGACACTACAAACATTTTGCAAAATAAAATTTTGAATTGATTTATAAATCATTCATCATTTACTCTCCTTGAAGATTCATCTATTTTTTTCTGCCAAGCCCTATAACTTAAATTATAATCTGGTGGTGACAGGCTCGTTTATAGAATACCGAATAAATTAGATTTATTCGGGAATCCGGTTGAGAATGGGGGCCCCCAAAGAGCCCTCGAAACATCTGTTTCGAGTTAATTAATATTTTGTGTGGTGAGGAGTGTGCTGATACTTTGTGTTGTTTGCCATACTACCCCAGCCTTTGCTATCATTATCTGTCAACATAATTTGACAGTTGTTCTGTCACACAGTTTTGAGACTTCCGCCATATCATCTACACCTCAACCCTATAGAACTGATCTGGGCTACAGTGAAAACTAATGTCGCAGCAAGAAATGTAAATTTTAAGTTAGAAAATGTTCGTACAATAGCCGAAGAATTTTAAAAAACTTCACAGCGAGATTGGGAAGAACGCGTTAAACACGTCATCAATATCGAAGACAAATATTTAGACTCAGAAACTTGATGCAACGACCGAAAGTTTAATTATTAATGTAAATAATGATAGTGATAGCGACGACGACGATTCCAGTTCCGAAGAAATTTAAATCTTTCTTTAATTATGGTTTAATAATAATGGTTTATTATTGTGTACCCAACAGCCGAGACCAAGGTAGATATATCAAAACAATTGAAAGTGTAAATACATATAGTCCATTCCACTTAAGAAAACAGTGTTCATTTAGATAGGGTAACATTTTTCTCATTTCTGATTGGCTAGTACGAAAGGTTTAATAACTAGAGCCCGGTAACAGGGAGCCGTGCCATAGCTGTACCTGCCTAGTATACAAAAACAATAGTAAGAAAATAGAAAACAAATAACAGAACTAATACATAATTATAATACAATCGAACTCCTCTAACTCGAATTAATTTTATTTCCCGGTACTTTTGTTAAGTTTTTATACATTTTAACCTCTTTAACTCGAATATTTCTGTAACTCGAACGAAAATTGAAGAATGTATATAAGTTAAGACCTCCCTAACTCGAAATTTCCGAGAAATTTCGCAATTGTTTGTTTACAGTTTATTACGTGAGGGAATTACCAATTTCTGTTATTGAGACTAGAAATTCGCTTTTCGCTTATATCGTCATTTGTGTGGTGTGTTTTGTGAGCGATAAGTCTACTGTTGCGTCAATATGGCTCCGAAACGTAAATTGAAAAGTTTAAATATCGAAAAGAAATTGGAGATATTAAAAAAGATGGAAACTGGAATTAAAAAGAAGATTATCGCTGCTGAATATGACATACCGCCCAGTACTTTGTCAACCATAATTGAAAATAAAATAAGTATTCGAAATTTCGCGACTAGCCGAGGCAAAACAGATATGAAAAGAAACAGAGACGTTACAAATAGAAGTTTGAATACAGCCGTATTTAAATGGTTTGCGTCAACAAGAGATGCAAATATTCCTGTGTCAGGAACACTTTTACAAGGCCATAGAATAGAAAACCAGGTTGTTGACTGGATCAGAAATGTGCTGCCGAGGATATTGGACTCCTATAGTGAAGGCGATATTTTCAATGCTGATGAGACCGGGTTGTTTTCTAAATGCATGCCTAACAAAACCTTAGCATTTAAGCACGACAAATGTTTTGGTGGCAAAGAGCCGCAAAGCGTGTTACATGTCTCCTTGCTTCAAATATGAGTGGTACAGAAAAACTAAAACCTGTGATTATTGGAAAAAGCGCTAAGCCAAGATGTTTTCGAGGAATTAAATGGTTACCAGTGAACTATAAAAATAACAGGAAGGCATGGATGACTAGCGAAATTTTTGAGGAATGGTTAATTAAACTAGATAAACAGTTTTTAATGGAAAAGCGGAATTTAATAATGTTTGTGAATAGCCTGCACATCCTCCAATACAGCACAAACTGAAAGCCATTAAATTGCAGTTTTTTCCACCTAATGCTACATCCAAATTGCAACCTTTAGACCAGAATTATAAGAAGCTTCAAGCATCACTACAAAAAAAGGAATTTTGAAACTTATTTTAGATGGCTTAGAAAAAAACATGTCTATTCTAAAATAGCAACTTTGGATTGTGTTAAACAGGTTACAATGACTTGGAATGTCGGTTTAAAACAAGTTGTAATTCTAAATTGTTTCAAAAAAGCAGGCTTTAATATCACGCAATATGAAGAAGAGGATGAAATTCCTCAATCTCAGTTAAGAGAAAGCTTGCTGATTGAGAAACAAGATGCTATTGTTCTTGAAGAAATACAGAACGATTTGAAAAGATGTAACGAATTATTAAATATAGAGGATGTGACATTAGAATCTTTTCTTGAAATTGATTCTAATGTGTGAACGAATGACCAGCTTACAGACCATGATATTTTGGAAAGTGTGTCAACAATTACATTAACCCTACAAGATTAAGGAGAAAGTGATGAAGAAGTTCCTGTTCAAAAACCATCACATAGAGAAATCATATGCGCTCTTGATACTTTAAAAAACTACTTTATGGCAGAGGAGACAACACCGGACTCAATTCACATGTCATTGAATAAAGTAGAAAAATTTTATGAAGCAAATCGCTCTAGAGCGTCGCGTCAAAATTTAATAAGAGACTACTTTCCCAAACCATTAGAAGAAAATGTTTTAAAACTTTGAAATAAACATGTCTACAGTTATATATTATTATCTACGTTGCTTTGTTATTTGTTCGGGTTCTTTATACATTAATCTCCAAATACATATCTGTTTAAATAATATCTTATTGATATATATACTTTTTGGATTAAATTAGTGTATAAATAATGTATATTTCTGAATAAAAATGAAATTTTGAAGTTTTTTTCGGTTTTTCTGTATCTCGAATTTTCCGTAACTCGAATTTTTAGGCAGGATTTTAAAGGTTCGAGATAGGGAGGTTCCACTGAATATTTAAGGAAGTAAAGGGTTTTCCAATAGTAACGCTCGATGTTTGGCAACGGCGCATGACGAAGTCGATAATCACACAGGTGATATCTTTGGCAGCCGTATTTAGTTAGTCTCTGCATTTCGGTATGGAGCGTTACACGACCGAGCAACGCGTCGAAATGGTAAAAAATTATTATCAAAACCAATGTTCTATTCGCCAATCGTTTGGTGCACTCCGTGCAACTTATGGTGTCAACGATCGTCCTTCAGAATCCACAATTCGCTGTTTAATAAACAAATTCGACACAACTGGGTCTGTGGCAGATCGGAAAGTGCCTGTACGTCAGCGAAACGCAAAATCCCTTGAAAATATTGTTGCAGTCCGGGAAAGTGTGCATAAGAATCCGCAACTGTACATTCCGCGTCGAGCTCAATAACTTGGTCTGTCTTCGACGACAACTTGGCAAATCCTGCATAAGGACTTAGGACTTCACCCTTACAAAGTGCAATTAACCCAAGAACTAAAGCTCAACGATCATAACCAGCGGCGTGCATTCGCTAATTGGGCACTTCTAGAGCAGTTGGAGGTCGATCTGATTTTGGCCGAAAAATAATGTTTAGTGACGAGGCTCATTTCTGGTTAAGTGGCTTTGTTAACAAGCAAAATTGCCGAATTTGGAGCGACGAAAACCCACGGGAGATTCCATGAGGTCCCACTCATTCCCGAAAAAGTTACGGTATGGTGTGCACTGTGGTCCGGCGGAATAATCGGTCCGTATTTTCGAAAACGAAGAAGTGGCACTTACTGTCGACGGTGAGCGATACAGGGCTATGATAAGAGATTTTTTTGGCCTTCGGTGGATGGAATCGATCTAACAAACATTTGGTTTCATCAAGACGGTGCTACGTGCCATACGGCACGTGATACAGCGACACTATTGCATGGGAAATTTGAAGGTTTCGTTATATCGCGAAATGGTAACGTTAATTGGCCGCCCAGATCCTGCGACCTAACGCCACTGGATTTTTTTCTCAGGGGCTTTCTAAAATCCAAAGTCTATGCTAACAAACCGCGAACGGTTGCTGCCTTAAAGGCCAACATTAGGCGCGTTATTGCTGAAATTGAGCCACTTTTATGCGTACGTCGTCACAAATTGGGGATCAGGATTCAACAAACCGGGCAAAGCCGCGGCGGACATTTACCTGATATAATTTTTAAAACATAATGTTAACACATGTACTTTATAATAAAAACAAAAATAGATCACTATCATTCTCACAATTTGTTTTATTGCGTTACAAAAATCGAGCGCTTCTAATGGAAAACCCTTTATTTGTATGAGAATTAATCACTTGTGAGTCATCGATAATATTGTGGCAGATACATAAAATGGCATGAGAGTAATTCTTCATCTACATTTTATATCACATACGCTTCTTTAAGCAAAATAAATATTGTATTGTAGACGTAGATCGTAAAGTAAAATTAAATAAATCTTTGTAGTAGTAACTATCCATATTGGGGAACATTTAATAGGTTATACTATTCTTAGTGGAACCAACCCATTTTAATTTAATAGTTTTGTGAATCGTTTTGGTTTCCAGCCAAATGAGCACATTGTCGTTTATTTTCTGTAGCCTATAGAGGCATAACAAACGTCGATATAAACATCGCTTCATTTCAATTTTTCGGAAATATAGCTTCTTAATATCAACCACTTTTTACTGCTTGAATTAAGAATCTTTGGTTTACGATTCAAATAGATCTCATATTAGCTTTGAATTGTCTGGAATTTTGCGCCAAAACGGCTAACGTATTGTTGTTAGGACTCATAGTTAAATGAAGACCTTTAACTTACAGCAAATGTCAATATAAAGTGGCATGTATCCGCTCGACATGTGAATTTAATATATCTAACGTCGCAGCTCGATAATGGCACTTGCTACATGGATAACCCTGCCCAAAGTGAGTGTTAACGTGTTTTTTGAGTAGGCGGCGCTCCACAAAGTCGCGCTTACAAATCTGACACGTATGTAGCTTTTCTCTCGTATGAATTCTGATGTGTTTCGAAAGAGATTCTGGCCAGGCGTATTTAAGACCACAATACTGGCATTCATAGGGTTTCTTGCCGACGTGAACAGCTCGCATGTGTACAGTCAAGACCGCCCTTTCAATGAATTCTTCGTAGCAGATCTTGCATTTGAATGTTTTCGTCTGCGTTCTAGGATCGATGCCATGTTTGGAAGTGGCGTGCGAAGTTAAGCATCCCCTTCGGTTGGTCTTGAAATTACAACGCTGGCAGGAGTATCGTTTTCCGTTCTCGTGCGCGTCCACATGCTTCTCAAAATTCGCTTTGCGTTTGTATATCGCATCACACATCGTGCATTTGTAAGCTTCGGGACATTTGTATTCATTGGTAGTGTGGGTTTCGCTGAAAAATGCAAAATTTTGTTTAAGTACAAGAAAACAGTAACGGACATGTACTATCGCTTTCATAAAAATCTGGGAGAACTCTTACGAGCTCATTTTAACGTTTTTTCAGTCTTGTGAAAATGACTTGTCCATTTACGACTGACACTGAGAGACAATTTGACATGTTTTTTCATATTATACGAAAGACATGTTTAAAATGGGTAATGTCATAATAGTATAGCTTGTCGTAGATTTTTATGAAAGCAATAGTACATGCAGAATGACGCATTAAAAACGAATCAGTTGAATTATCGTTTGAAACTGCAAATTTACTTTAAAAACCCGGAAGGGGTCAAATTTGTTTTCGAGAGGGATACATTTACGTTATAAATTTAACATCCTAATATAATACCCCCCATACAAGGGTGGTTAGCCCATCCCTTGGGACGACGTGGGTTTCGCTAGAAGATGTAAAATTTCATTTAAGTAGGATATGCACATGCAGAACGACGCATTGAAAACGAAGCAGATAAATTATCTTTTGGAACTGAAAGTTTATTTAAAATACTCCGAAAGGAGTCAAATTTGTTTTGGAGAGGAACACATGTGCGTTATAAATTTAATATTCAACCCCCAACAAGGATGGTTACGTCATCTCTTATGATTAGACTTAGGCGATTTTGATATCTTTTGAGGTATTCGAAATACAAGCGATTAAAAAATACAGTACAAACTTTTTAATTCGAACTAATTAAAACACGGGTTTAAACAGATAATTTCGGATTGCCGATATGTTCGGATTACTGGATAATGAATATATATTAGGTTTTATGCGTTACTGAGAAGTAAAAAAAAAAGCTAATAAAACAAAAAAGTTATCTTGAAAGAAAATAAAAAAGAAAAACAAATTAAAAAATACATAAATTAAAATGTACATTTCAATGATCAAACAAGAAATCGGTGATACGTGTTTGTTTTTTGGTAGGAATTTATTTTTGGCAATTTAAAAATTCGTGTACGGAGCAATGTTACTTGTTGAGGAGCTAAATTATTTTCACAAGCCCATTTTAAAACCCGTGGCGAAACTTTTTCACAGCTTCTTCATGTACCACAAGCTTAACTGTTGGCATTTCTTCATCGCTTTCTTAATTACCCAACATTCTCTTCATTTTTCTGAATCAGAAGCGATTTCATAAACCCTATTTCTTCTTCAGTGAGAAATGCTCCATCTTCATTTTCCCCTTGTACACATTCCTGTACATCCTGGTCTGACGCAATTTCAATAATTTTCCCAAACATGTCCTTGATTTCAGCTAGCTCATTAGTTTTAATTTTATTAGATGGAAGAAATGTGCTTAAAAGTAAATCATCTTCAGTCTGGTCATCGTTCATAGCTAAATCGACATCTTCTTGTTCAATGGTTAAGTTAGGACAAATACTTTTCCAGGAGTTTCTCAACAGATCAGTTTTTACTCTTTGCCGGCTTCGTCGAGCAAAAATGCCACGTCTTTTAAATTTATTGCCTTTAAGATTTGTGTATAATTTGGTGGAAGGTACATGACGGAAATTTGTTTACCATCACTCATTAATTGTAAAGCATCTGGATGGCCAGGAGCATTATCCAAAAGTAACACAGCTTTCTTAGGTAATCCCAATTCCTCCATTTTGTTTTCTACCGACGGCACGAAGTGCGAATAAAACCAGTCTTTAAACAGATCCCCTTTTCCAACCAAGCTTCTTTTGCTCCCTTATAAATTTTTTGGAAAATGGCAGTTACGAAAACCACGTGGCGTTTTTGACTTTCCCAAAACAAATAACGATAGTTTGTGACTTCCTGATACGTTTGCACGTGGCATGAAAGTTAGCCTTTCTTTACTTAATTTTCTTCCGGATGCCGATGCCTCAGATTTATTAACCAACGTTTTTTGGGCAACACCCTCCAAAAAAGCCCACTCTCATGCGCGTTGTAAATTTGATCAAGTTAAAGGGCCCAGTCTCTCAATTGTTTTTTAAAATTTGAATTTAAAGGATTCTACTACACCAAAATCACTAGACAGCGTTTCTCCCGAGACACTTAATTGGTGAATTCCATATCTCTTTTTGAACTTCTGCAACCACAAACAACTGGCCTTAAAGTCGGGGTACCTCTAGCACGCTGTTGTAAAAACCAGGTTTAAAGGGCGTTTTCCATATGAGGATGTCCACATGATTTCCTTTTCTCTTCCTTCAGGTCCGTTTTCAGACGTAGAAGCGACAAAATTAAAAATTTTCTCTTTATGTTTCTTAATATCCGTAATAGATTTTCCGACATTATACATTTTAGATAATTGGGATGCTGATTCACCTTCATCTAATTTATTTCGAATTTCTACTTTTTGCAATAGGGTTAACGTGTGGTGTTTTCTTTTCTGCGACATGTTTCCACGGTAGTGATTATTCCAACTAAGAACGATACTTTCGGCTCACAAAAGGGATTTCTCCAAAACGGCCGAGGAATTACCCACATAAAGCTAACCACGCGTTGTTTCTAGCGGTACTTTTATTTTGTCAGCCGACTCTACAATCCGAACGACGTTCGTTAAACCGCACTTTGTTCGAATTATAGGGTCTTGTTCGGACCACCGATTTGGGCCACGTTAGTTCGGATTACAGAATGTTCGAATTAAGGTGAGTTCGGATTAAAGAATCTGTACTGTAGTTCAAGAGATATAAACAAGTTTGGAACAAAAGTTACTTAAGATTATTTTGAAGTGTTTTTTTTTTCACACTTAGCGGTTAAAGATTTCAGTACTACAACTGTACTGGCGAATGTGCTTCAAATAGCTGTAAGTGTAAAAAATCTCTTGTGGAACTCAAGGTGGATCATCTGTGGAGTTGTGATATACCGAGTAGTGCTTTCTAGCATCATTCTCATGATTACTGTTTTTTAATTAGAATGATGACAGCGCATATTACTTTATGTACCCATGCAATATAAAATAAACTAAAATTTGTTGTGTTTTATTACTTTATCTAAGTATAACCGCACTATAGATAGCTAGATTATTTGATTAATTCCGCCTCAATAACTACTTCGTTTAAATCGAGCAGATATTATGTAAAATGGCTGGATAGTATAGATAATAGATAGATTAATCACTTCAGGTGTAACATCTATATTTTTATAACAAGATAATTCTCCAATTCATACGGCACGAGTAGTAAAAGATCAGGTAAACAACAATTTCAACGTTTTGCCTTGGCCAGCAAAAAGTTCTAACTTAAATTCCATTGAGAACGTATCCATAATCAAACTGATATACCGCAGAAACTTTAGTCCGATAAATCACGATCAGTTATGGGAAGTAATTGAAAATTAATGGGTAGAGCTCGTGAATTCCTCCACGAGATCATTAATAGTGTGAATGCCGAGAAGATGTGGCAATCAATGGCTCTGCAATTAGTGAAATTTAGTGGAAGTAGAATTGGAAATATTCCTCAAAAAATTGGTCGAAATAATACAATTAAAGAGAAAGAAAACAATGAGAACTTTTCAACAGTACACTCTTCCTGTAGTAAGTTACTTAAACCAGACTTATAATAATGAAATTCAGAAGAAAAATCAACGGCAACTAAAATTCATTGGTATTTGGGTGGCGCCAACGATACATTGCAAAGATCTTGACCTGTTCGTACATTTTCCAAACAAAATTTGGGTAAATACTAGACAAACGTTTTTCGTCGAGTTACTGTACTACTGAACAAATGATGTTTTGTCTTAAAGAAAATTTAACCTCTGTTGCCTATGATGAGAAAGGATTGAGTAACCAGTCCTTTTAAGGGGATGAAACTTGCAAGTTAAATTTATAACCCAATGCTTTAATTGAAGAAAAACATCAAAAGAGAAGCACGTTTAAACGAAGGTATGCTGTGACGTTGTCCCCCACCTAAAATCATCCAAATGCTTCGACCGTATAGAGTCTATTAACTATTAATTTAACCGATAGTAGAAAAAGCAAAATTTCTGTTGTTAAATATAAAAAGGAAATTTGCATTCAAGTATTTCAATAAATTATTATGTTCCAATTTATTCGTCACATTTTCGCTCAACTGATAGCACCTGTTATGAATGTCATAATTCATCGAACATCGGTGTAGTATTTGCAAATGGCTCACCTTTTATTGCTCACGCAGTTCCTGAAGCGATGTAAATTATGGTGTTTGATAGAACAAGATACTATTTCACAACGTCTGCACGGGATAATATCTGCAAGAATATTTTATTTTTATTAAATATATACAGAAGCTTGAATACGATGACATTGCATCATATTTCCGCAAAACGGAAAGAACGGTATATAACCTGTCCACCTAATGCATGGGTGGCAGGTAATTAATTTCCTGAGTAATTTGGAGAAAAAGTTTTCAAATAAAAAATATTCGGAGCTGCATAACATAAAATTGTTCAAGTATACAGGATGTTCAGTTTTCGCAGTGCACGATACAGGCGATTGTTATGTGTTTCCTTTATTTCGTTTAACATTTACTAACATTTCGAGAGTAATATTTTGTGTAATATTCACATTATGTTACTTTAAAAAATTCATTCTGAAAAATATGTCAAGCCTTAACATGAAGATGGCGTTACTCATACATAATGATGGAGTTGTGTTAATTGACTACCTTGAAAAAAGAAAAACAATAACTAATACTTGACAAGCTAAAGACAGACATTGCTGAAAAACGGTCGCACTTGAAGAAAAAGAAAATTTGTCCTGACAAGATAATGCACCATGAGTGGTCACCATGGCAAAAATTCAAGAAATGAGGTTAGAATTGATAGACCACCCACTCTATTCACCAGATTTGGCCCCCAGCGACTTTTTTTTCTGTTTCAGTCAAAGCCAATCAGAGCATGATGAGTTACTGAATGAGGTGACGTCATCACATTGATAAACGCTTATTTTATGAACAAGGTCCCAATTACTATTTGGCCGGATTAAACAGATGCGAGCGTTACTGAAAAACGTGTATATACTTACAAGGAGACTACGTTGAAAAATAAAACTGAATTTGGCAAAAAAATACTTGTTTCTATGTTAGACTGGAAACTTTTTAGACTATCCTCGTATCTTTGGCAAAACCAAAGTTTATAGCATTTCGTAGCAACATCTTACGCATTTTAGCAAACTTATCTACCTAGCGTCATATTTAATTTACTAAAGAAGGACGCATTTTAAGCATAGAAAAATATTCACAAAAAATTCTAGTTTCTCTCTTAGGATTCCGGAAACATGTACGGGGTGAGTCAACGATAGAGTACAGTAAAGTAAGTTTATGATTTATCGGTACCTGGTATGTTTTTTGCCTTATTTTAATTTATTTTGTTTTAGATAGTAGGAAAATTGCTTTCTAATACAATTTGATTGTTTTTGACAATATATTTTTTTCATTGCCTGTTTTATTTGCTCAATACAAGAAAATGAAAAAACAAATCTCAAAAAGAATCAAAGATAGGCAGAGGACATATTCAATCAAAATTATAGGGTTCTTAGTCCTTTACAAGATAAAATGATTCAACATCCTGTAGCCGATATCTCAAATGTTTTATATAGCACCTATTAACTTAACATTTGTCTTACCACTTACCAAATATAAACGTTTTTCTTAGAGAAATGACGGTAAAATTTTCAATTAAACAAATGTTTAAAAAATGTTTTTTTTTTTCCCATTCCATCTCTTTTTGCACCTGAAAACGTCGCCTGGTGTTCGAAAATTCAACAACGATGAAGAACTCAAAGAACATGTTATGACACATGGTTGACAACACAGGCCCCAAACTTTTTTAGAAAAAGGCATACAAAAACTTGTGCCACGTTGACAAGTGCCTACAATATGGTGGGAGCTATCTAGAAAAATAGTTTAAAGTTTGTAGTTTTTTTTTGTAATAAATAGTTTTTCTGTATCTATACTCGTTTTATTTTTATTATCAAACGGAACTTAGTCTCTGGACGTGCCTCGTATTATGATTAACGTTTAAGATGAGCATTAAAATTATTTTTTTTTCAATTGTTTATATACGCCATGTCCAAAGTTATCGGTACACACATCTTCGTTATTTCTGGAGCTAAGAGTTTGGCTAAATTAGCAACGTTGTAGTATTTCTTCTCTTGATTATGATGGTAAAGTCAAAAAAAACAATTGATAGTATTTCTAAAATTGAACAGCCTGTACGTTTTTACGTATTTGGAAAAAATATAAGATTTTGAACAAAAAATGTCAAATACATAATTATCCTAACTTAAAAATTTGTTAACATTTAATTCAAAGAAATTAATGAAGATGGCCTGTTATTTAAACATTTACTGTAATTGTTGGCTTACTGTTCTATTTTCTATTATTACTATTACTGTTATTTTCATTCATTGTTACAAATAAGGTACAAAATTTACATAAACTTTGCAAAACACACCTTTAATTTGTCCCCATTAGTTTTATTCAAATTTTAAAGTAAAAATTTACACCTTGATAAATGACCTATTTGATTTTTTATAAAGATCTTTAAAATTTATATGGGCTGTTGTCGTTCTTACAACGATTATCTTCTACTTGCTATTGCTGTATTTCGGTTCGATGAACAAAAAACACTTAACACATGTTTCTCTCTGTTAATGTACGACATTTTTCTATTACTAATAAACAACAATTGAAATAACCAAAAAATAAATATAGCTCATGGAGGGGAATATTCCGGCAAAAACAATGTAGCAGAAAAATGGGCCTAACACAGGGAAATGTTTCTGCCTCTCGGCGTCATCAGCATGGTTCTGAGCACTATCTACTCCCTTATTGGTTTTGCCCCCATTTAACTAATCCCAAAGCAGCACTGAATATGTCCCCTCGGCGACACCTATCGCCAACAAACACAGTCACGCCGCCCCAAAAGGGTAGAAAGACAAACCGGAGTGTAGATGTCCCCCCCTATCGGGCAGTCTTTGGGGGCCAAACGAAGGGGGGGTTTGTAGGCACAGCGACATCTATACTAAATGATTTTCAGGCTTACCATTTTATTTGCAAAACAGGTTATTGTATTAGGCTTCTTTCCCGTATTTTACTTGAAATGTTTTCAAATATTTTTTATTTGAAAACATTTTTTTTTAAATTAGACGCGCTGTATATAATGTAAATCTAGTATTAGATAAAATATAAAAAAAAAAACAGGTAACCGATAAATATTAATATTTGAAAACTTACAACAAGAATTTGCTTTTAATAGTGGTTGATATCGGTAAAATACATAGTATAATCATTTCTGTATAGTTTTAGATTTTTTTCATTTTTAATGGGGATGTTTAAGTTCATGGCCATCTTTCATATCAATATGTCAAAGCAAATGCATGAAATATTGTACACTTTTCCGAGGATATTTCAGATAAAAAAAACAGCTCTCTTTTAAAAATTAAAAATTTTAAAAAAAAAAAAAAAAAAAAAAATTTTTTTTTTTTTTTTTTTTTTAAAAAAAAAGTTCTCGCGATGATAAGAAATGTATTCTTGGAAACGTGCGCATGTGTAATGTAAACCAAACAGTGCTCGGAAGACATAAATTAGGTCGATACAAAATTTATGCAATTTGCATTTTATAAGATAAAATATAACATATTACTAAATACAATTTGCTCATATTTGATATAAGCAAAGGAATATGAAAGATTAGATGCAGAGCATTGGAAACACCAGTTTAATCTTTATTAACAAAAATATGCAAAAACATTCCCAAATAGCCCCGTAACCTTATTCAATTTGTTCGCAAAAAAAATTTACATCTCATCACGAACAATCTTAATAATTATTTTCTTTATATTCAAGTCATTTTCGTTTGAAAACTTTTTCTCTAAATTGTTCCGGAATTATCTTCCACCCACACTGAATGAA
Organism: Dynastes hyllus; assembly: GCA_029619255.2. Taxonomy (NCBI): domain Eukaryota; kingdom Metazoa; phylum Arthropoda; class Insecta; order Coleoptera; family Scarabaeidae; genus Dynastes; species Dynastes hyllus. The sequence goes on from JAROYC020000013.1 coordinate 4,495,349, forward strand.
CTTATATTTTGTCGCAAAATTCTTAAATACACTGTGACGTACATAGCTTGTTTATTTTGTTCTGATAAAAATATAACATGTCACCACGAATAATCCTAATAACGATACAATATATAATTTTGACATCCAAAAAGATTCACATACCTGCTACTGACTTCTTTCTATGATTAATGCAATTTATTGTATGTTTCCGCAGATATCTTGCGGATTTGAATCCCAGGCAACAAGGAATGCATGCATAAACATGTGGAATATCTTCTTCCGTTGGGTAGTAGTACTTCCCAGAGTCGTTTGAAAGATCCTTTACCAATTGTTCATCTAAATGTGCTACTAGCTTTTCGTTGCAGGCGATATAGCGAATTGTTCGGAAGTATAGGAGGTTGTTAAATTGAAAAACTCTCAGGTTGCATCGCAATTTATCAGTCGAAAACGGCACGAACTGCAACCAATTATACAAACGCATATTGTCGACTGAATCATTGCCAGTTGATGGGGATTGAAGGCCGGCGTAAGGTCCAAATATTATGTTTGTAGGTATGCATCTGAGGACAGAGACGTTTTGTTTAATTCCGACAAAATCCTTTGGTACCGTTTTGTATAAATCCTTGGTTGACGCTGCCCCACCATTATTCAAAAGGAACAATAGGCCCTTCTCCCATTTGGCATAGCAACCTATGGAATAGCATTCAATAAAATCACTTTTCCGATTTTAAAAGAGTTAGACAATCCCAAATTATGTTTCGTATGCGTTTTTATATTTGATTTATCTTAAAATTTAACTATCAGGGCTACTTATGTGTTACGCAAAAAACAATTTCGGAACAGTATGCTTCTTAAAGTTTGACTTGTTGAAGCACTTTCAGATTAAATATGACATTCGTGCGGTAACACAAATACTGCAATTCCCTGTAAGAAGAACTTATAAATTGGAAGAAGCAACTTGAAAATGAAACTCATACATTATTTGTAGATCCTGATGGAACTTATAAGACTAAAAACAACAGTGAAGTAAAATATATATGTCACCGGTCTGGTAATTGTAAAAGTAATAGAAGGGGTTCCAGACATTAAAAATCTCAAGAAATAAAAAAATCAATGGTTTCTGCCCTGCAGAAATGTGTCTCAAAATAATGGTTGATGGAAGTTATGAAGTTAAATATGTAAACTCACATAAGACACTAGTTTGGGATTTTTAAATTTATCTGAAGATGAACGTCCTGTACAAATCGCATCAAAAATTCCATTTGAAGCAATTTTCGCTAATGTTATATAATCTCTTCGCAACATAGTGCTTTGGAAAGATCATATCTGTTAACAAAGGAAGTCCTGTATATCAGTTTGACATGAAAATGACTTAATGAGCATAGATGCATACGCCCAAGAAATGCAGAAATGAGTTTTGGGTGCATTTTATTTTACAAATCTCAAGGAGGCAATTCTGAATTTAAAGAACTAAAAATGTAATATTTAGTTTTAACACGTTGCCTGCCGCTATGCGAATCCAAGGAATTTGTGAGCAGTAACGGTCGATCTACGTTTGTTTATTCTACTGTGTGAATATGAGCTACGAAAAAGAGCAGAAACGATTGGAAGCTTTATGGTAGGTAATAAATTTACAATATTACAATACACACGGGAATAGTTATTTTCGATACAAGTGCGCTGTCACGCCACTTTTCAGGCGCATGGCCAAATTTGAAGCAGGAGGCGATTAGGAGTGCTGCAAAAAAGGCCGAGCGCCTGAGAAGTGACAGCGCGCGAGTTTCGAACAAAATTTTTTTATATTGCCGTATTGTAGGAACTCTTGTCTGATGAAGATGATCAGGCAATATTTGAAGATAATGGCTCGTCAGATGAATATGTTTCCGATAGCAGTGGTGAATCATCGGATGAAGAAGTTCATGCAAAAAACATCTAAAAGTTGCCACTTCAGACTCTATAAATTTGGACGGGAATGATTCGGAAATCGAAGATGAGCATGTCGGGGACAAAATGATGGAAACAATTGAGTCTGTAATAGAGAAGTATACTGAAGATAGTGACAATGACGGCAGTGACCAAAGTAGTAATAAGGGGCCTGATGGAGATCTGCGTTGGGATATTGTGACAAGTTTAAACTTGAAGCAGTTCGTTGCGGTATTGATATTTAGTTGTATGGGAATTATTACAATATAAACCCCATTTGATTTTTATACTTTATTCTTATCTAATGATATTATAAATTTGATGGTCATTGAAACAAACAGATATGCTTCCCAGCGTACAGAGAAGGAAAATGCACCAAAAGCGAGAATTCCAAATTGGCGAGAAACGGATGCAAGCGATATGAACAAATTTATTGGAATTCTCTTTTGGATGGGTACAACTCTATAATTTAAAATTTAAATGTATTTAATTATTCTTGTAAAGATTTTACTGTCCATAACTAATAGGGTTATTTTGTATTTCCAATAACTTTCACTTAATTTCAATAGTTTTTAGTATAAATTTTGAATATTTTGTAATTATATTTAGTTCTGTAAGTACTCCTGACGATGCCGTAAAAATGTACATTGAGTTTTAATAAATCATGTAGAACAATACCAAGTGTTTTTCTATTTTTAATTATATTTTAAAATGTTTCACCAAGAGTTGACGGACTTATCCATTTATACTATTTAATGTATTTATTTTATGACTGTTGAACAATAAAGAGTTATTAGTATTATCATTATTATTGCTAAAATAGAACCTATTAGTATAATAATATATTCAAATCTCTATTGACATAGTGTGTAAGACAGAGATAGGTATCCCACACTATGACAGGTTGCATACTTTTTGACCTGCCTCACTTTCTTAACACTATCCCACCGTTCCAGTTGCTATAGGGTGAGCAGAAGTTGTATGTACAATGAACGACAAAAGTCTACATACAACACCGATTATTGTTTTTGAGAATTTAATAAAAAATATTAACAAATTAATTATATAGTTTAATACAGGCGGAACTTGATTTAAAAAAAAGTATAAAATATTTACTTTTATACCAACACAACGAAAATAACACAAATGTAACAAAAAATTGGCGCGACAAAAGTCTACATCCCAAGTTGTCTCGATCGTGCGGGAAACCATAGCGGTTTTGTATTGCTTCTTGAAGGGATATCTATTCGAAATAAATGACATTATTTATCATAACTTCAGTTGTGTTTTATTCGCTGTTTGAGTCGAAGGTACTAATGTAATGGCGCCACGAAAAGAAATATCACGTGACATACGAAAACTTATAGTTCAACAATGGAAAGACAACCTTATGGTGAAATTGCAAAATTAGTTCAATTAAGTCGAGCAACGGTCCAAACAATTATTAAGAATTACAAAGAAACCGATTCCATTGCTAGCAAACCACGCAGTGGCCGGCCAAAGAAATTTTCCCGGAGAAATGTTTCTTCTATCCTTAAAGAAATGAACAAAAAATCAGAAAATTAGTGCTCCAAAATTGGTAGAACACATTCGATCAGTCGGTCACAAAGATGTTAATGAAAGAACGGTGCAAAGAGCCTTAAATACCGTTGCATTTTTCAGCAGAACGCCTCGTAAAAACCCATTAATATCAGAGAAGAATCGCAAAATCCGTCTCAAATTTGCCGAAGCTCATATAAACAAGGGAAATGACTTTTGGGCGCGGGTTTTGTTTACCGATGAATCCAAGTTCAATGTATTCGGAAGTGATGGTCGGGCTAAAATTTTAAGAAAGAAAAATTCGGCACTAGAACTTCAAAATCTAATACCAACTGTTAAGCATGGTAGGGTAAGTAATGGTTTGGGGATCAATTGCAGCTTCTGGAGTCGGCAAGATGGCGTTTATTAATTTAAAATTTGGATTGTTTCGTATATAAAAGTCTGTTAGAACAACATTTGGGTCCGTCTGTTGAGGGTTTGGGTCTTGGAAATCAATGGATTTTCCAGCAGGACAACGATCCAAAGCACACTGCAAAATTTATGAAAGAATGGCTTCTCTATTATGCTCCAAGACACTTTGTACACCCCCCCAGAGTCCGGATTTAAACCCGATTGAACTTGTTTGGGAGCTTTTGGAGTAGAATTAGGCAGTTTAAAATAGGACCAAAAACTTTAAAAATTTTATTTAATGGATGCGTGGACCAAAATAACCCTGAAGAGACCGCAAACTTAGTGTATTCAATGCCACGCCGATTTCAAGCAGTCATTGATGCTAAAGGAGGACCCACTAAATATTAAAAAAATGTTTGTTTTGTTTATTTAAATTTTTTTCCATTCAGTCTTATTGTATAGACTTTTGTGCGGTACAGTTTTCATTATTTATTTTTTCTTATGTTGATACTGGATTAAGAATTTTTTGTTGTTTTTTGAATAAATACTTATGCTCTCTAAAACTACATAGTTATTTCTTATTATTCTTTTTAGCTTCGCTGAAACAGGAAAATCGATGCTGTATGTAGGCTTTAGTCGGTCACTGTATGTCAGAAGTATAATGTTTGTAACATATTAAACTTTTAAATATTAAGTTGTGTGGATTATTGAAAGAAGTACAAATAAAGAAAGTTAGCCCACTAACATCCTAATAATTTGTTTCCTAAAATGATACGTTCAGATGAAAAATGACTTGTAAATTCTAAAAATGTAAAAATATACAAGATGTTCCATTTAAAAAACCAATGTTGCAGTCATTTCCGGTGAACTGGTAGAATTATTTTTCTGATATGAGATTCTGAATCTACGGCAAAGATTTCAATTGTTTCATAATTTAACCGTTCTTGTATCTTAGAAGCAACAAAGTTACCCATAGAATGGGGTTGCTACTGAACATCTTGTATAGTTTAGGACATCAATCACCAACTCTATATTAGAAAATAGCAGTGACATTATTTTTACTTAATTACTTCACTATTATTTTTAACCTCTTTGCAATATACACATAATCAAGTGAATTATTTATTTTGGAAATTCATTTAATTATTACAATCACCTAGTAGTTGCGCCCATGGCTAGTTACAAATTAATTTAAAGTCTCACAATGGAATTTTAAAATTTATAACAGCACGTGTTTTATTGCGTCACTATGGCACTTGATAAGATTAAAAAATTGTCGATAAACTGTCAAGTTATGATTAAATGGTAATCATTACATCACATTACATAATTGTCTCGCATATTAATTATATTTGCACATTATAAATTAAAACATAAATAGTATCATATTATACGTACTTGAACAAGGCACAATTTTACAGATACGAATCTCTACAGGTCCTATTTTAATATCGTCCACATCTTCTCTGGTTAGGACTACCTTAGGAACTTGCAACAGCTCTACGTTAACACCTTGCTCTTCTTCGTACTTTAATTCATTAACAGTATTCATATCGGTAAAAGGACTATTGCCCGAAGGGATATTTTCCTATCCATAATAGTTTCTGCTGTCTGTTCCTTTATAAAGAAAGTAAAAAGTTTACTAAATTGCAAACATTGAATATAACCTATGTTTCCATTTTATTTGCTAATATATGTTGGTCTATGAATCTAAATTTTCAATTGTTATAGTTAAAATTTTCGATCTTATCCATTTTTTCATCATTTTTGCTTATATCTAACATAAAAAATATTACATAACACAAGACACTTTCAAATAGCAATTGCACCATCCTCATTTGAAAATAATAATTTTATTGAGAGTACCATTTACCACTAGATGTTTTAAGAAAGAAACGGGGCGTGTAACAAAATCATGTTAAATTTTATTAAACTTAAATACGGCTATACGAAATTGATTTGATTTTATTATTTGTAAAAGTACAATAACAATTTTGGCATATGTATGTATATCAAAATTAAAACCAGATATGATCACTAATAAAGAATTGATAAAATTTAATACCCCCTTTCATAAAACGTTGATGATGACAAGAGATCGGTATTCGTATGAGATGAGTCATCATTACACAGTGCAAAATTGCACACCTCAACAAGCGACAGTAATTTCCTAGTATTACAATTGCTTAGCATCGCGTTAGGGATGTGGTAGGGACACGTGATGATGAGTCATAGCAGTGGAAATTGCTATAACACTCAAGATAAAAATGCTTATCAATTGAAAGCACGATAAAAATTATTAAAGTTGTATGTATATTTTAGTTTTAATTTCCCGCCTTACCGTTTTTGGGCGAGGAATATAATTCTACAATTGGTAGAACTGAGTGGTATTTTAATTGCTCAAACGTGGTCGGAATCTTTGATCAAAATGTTCGAGCAATACAAATGCGTTTTTAATAAGTCAAGTAAAGTAGGAGCTGCGTTTCAAAATTGTTCGAAGAAATGTTTGATTAAACGTTCGAGCGGTCAAAAAAACACCTTAAATACTAAAAATATTAAAATATCTGACCAATCCGACTACAAAGTTAATAGAGTGAATCTAATGAAGAAAGGGGAAACTAACTGTTACTATTGTTTTATATTTTCTGGTACAGAATGTATTCTTTTTTAAAAAATAAAGGACAAACCAGGTACCTACTTTATTATGTTGAGTGGAACATTTTGTATATTATTTAGGGGGGGGGTTTTTTTTTAGTAATATTTGGGTATTTTGTGTCCCCTTTTTCGGCTCTAAAATACCGAAATAACTGGTTACTTTGGAACGACTGGCTTTCGCACCACACGGGAACGGTAGCAGTGTACATTCGCAACGTTCCTGTGGAACGGTGACGTTGCTGGAGCGATAAACATTTCAATCCTTACTTTTGAACGATGCGCTTATACAACACTAGAAAAACATTGCAGGTATCACCAACAAAGTACGGAAACATCACTACACAGTATTTTTTTTAAGTAAAACCAATATAATTTAGAAAACCAATTCAAAACGCAGAAATGGTCTCAGGGGAAACCCTTTTTGGGGTGCAAAAAACGCCAGCCTGCTGACGTCAATGCGCGTAGGCCTTGTGTATATCGTTGGTAACGGAAGGACGCATATTTTGACGTCATTGTAATATATATACTTGTTCGTAACGTTTAAATTGATGGATCTCATATGTTCTATATTGCACTACCACTGACGTCATTGCGAACGCTATTTTTTAAAATGGAACCCCCTTTTGGGTAAATGTATTCTACCAACCTTGGGTTGAACGGGGTTTTTAATAAAAATTGTGTAACTATGGTAAAAAACAAAATAACTGATTCCCGGAATTGTCTTTTCAACAATGGTTTTAAAACGTATTGTTCTTGAATTTATAAATCAAATGAAGCTTACTTTACGATAATTCCACAACAAATACAGCCCATATGATTGGTACATGACTTTTTCCTGCTTTGAAAATCTGTAAATCTAAACATTCGTTTAAAAATAACCTGAAAAAGTATAGGAATTCCTTAAATTAGTTGTGAAAATTAAATTGTATGAATATATTTTTCTTGTCGTAGTAACGATTGCACACAAATACCTGCTCTACTCCAAGAACTGTTAGAATTTAGATTACGAATTGTACGTGGTTCGAAAAGCGAACTAACAGTTCTCAGAATTTGCAATTCTAGAAGTGCATGGCTCTTTTTCCTCACGCCGCACTCGGTTTGCCGAAACAACTGTGGAAACATATCTAATGTTGCAGATATTTAACAGACATTCACTTTGTGATTTCACATAAGACTCTTAAGACGGTAAGTGTTTGAGCACGTAATAAAATATAAATTTTATTTCTGACCATTTATTTTGTGTAAACTTTTATGCGCCCGCCACTGGCTGTTGACGCAAATTGAGTAATAAATATAAGGAATGGAAAATAAGAAACAACCACATTAAATCATAGCAGTATATTTATGAATTTTATACAAAAATGTATATAATTTTTTTATTTCTTATATATGTACATGCGCCTTTGACAAGTCATGTTACCTTTGAGCATCTCTAGAAAGAAATATGCTGATAACTAATATAAATCGCATACGGCAAGAATCAAAAATATAAATTGGCCAAATTTTTTGAAGAAGAGGTTAAAATATTGCATTTGCATAACCTTAAAAAAGCCTAAAAATAATGCTTCAAGATTATCGAAAAAAATACAATAGAATGTCCCACAATGGTTTAGAATCGTACATGCACAGAACAAATCTGTAATTTTTTATAAAGAGTGTCCCAAAAGTGTGGAATAAAATTCATTAATCAATATTTAACGATCCATGAATTTTATTGCAAACTTTTTTAAAAAGCTCGAACATGCCAATTTTTATTTTCAATCGGGCATTTGTAGAAGGTGTTTTGTATTCCTTACCCTCAGTCCCCTACCTACCTAATTTTAAAGCACTTTTTATGCCTTTACCGGCACCAAATAAAAACTTAATATGGATTTACAGTCTCCTACACTTTGCAAGCTGGAAATATTACCACGAAACCAATAGAAAGGCCCAATATACAGCACAATTTGAATAGCTAACTACTTAACCCTCTGACTGCGCAGAATAACAAGAAATTCAGGCATATTTTGATTTCTCAATTTTTTGCTAAAATTAATGAATATCTGAACCATTGTACAATAGGAGACATTTTAAATAAGAACTTTATGTTGTAATTACGACCATAAGTTCCACGCAGCAGTAAGTGGAACCCGACCTAAGGAGTTTTACTCGCTTCCAGGTATAGAGTCTCACAATAAGCAGACGTTTATAATGTGAGCATATAGCTATTGTATACAGGGAATTTCATGACTCATTAATTAAAAGTTTTGTAGATATTATGAATGGAACTCCGAAATTTTGAAATAGGTAGTTATAGCACTGAATATACAGGGTTATTACAAAAGAATCATTGGATTTTAAAAATATATATTTCAGAAAGTATGACAGATATAACAGTAAATGACATGTCAATAGAAAGGGATAATATTCAAGTTTGAGAGCATATCATTACAAATGTTGTGGGCTCCTCGCGTCACACGACATACGTCCAAACGATAGTCCAGTGCAGTCCATACATGATGCAATGTGTCTCGATCGATACTGTTTACAGCAGTAGTAATGCGTGCTCGGAGTTCGTCCAGCGTTGTTGGCAGTGGTGCATGCACGGTGTAAGATCTGGGAGGCCACGTGAACAATGCCAAATCTAGTTCAGCACATCGGCCAATCCAACGGTGAGGGAGTTCCTTGTTTAGATACTGACGCACCTCATGATGCCAGTGAGGCGGAGCTCCATCTTGTTGGAATACAAAGTTGTTAGAATCTTGTGTCAGTTGCGAAAATAACCACAACTGCAACAGATCTAGGTAGGATATACCGGTCACAGTGTTTCCATGAAAGAAAAAACATTTGTTTTGGATACTGCACAGAAGACATTCAATTTTGGAGAATCCCTTTCATGTTGCACAGTGACATGAGGATTTTCCGTGCCCTATATCCGAAAGTTGTGACGGTTCACCTTTCCACTTAAATGAAATGTCGCTTCGTCGCTGAATACCAATTGGTTAGCAAATTCGTCGTCCTCCATTGCTTCCTGAATAGTACTACAAAAATTAGTTCCTTTACGTGGTCGTCGGATCGTAACCTTTGCACCATCTGTAGATGGTACGGTGTGAATCGCAGACGCTTCCGCCAAATTTTCCATACAGTTGGCTGTGGAATACCAAGTTCACGGCCTACTCTGGTAGTGCAAGACGCACGTAACTTTGTCGAACTGCGTCCACCATTTCGTCAGGAATTCGTGGTCCTCCGGTGCTTTTAGGTTTTGTAATGGAACCTGTGTTCTTGAATTGTCGCTACCATCGTAGAATACTCTGATGACCTGGGGAATATTTTCGTATTGCCGTCGGAATGCACGTTGACCATTAAAAAAGATAAACATCGCGCGTATTTTTAAAACAAAAACGCGTTTTAAACTTGGACATTTTCCTTTCTAGCGACATGTCATTTATGTTGTATCTGTAATACTTTCGAAATAATTTTTTTAAAACCCGATGATTCTTTTGTAATAACCCTGTATTATCTACAATATTTTGTATAAAAACTTTTGTTGCACCGTTGGGTAATTTTGGACCACAAAAAATCATTTTTTTACAAAAAACCCAAAATTTCCCAAAAAAATTTTTAGTTTCCCTTTAAAATGTTTGATGTTGTGATTGCTTCTTCCAATTTCAGCGTTTGCGTTTCGAAGTACTTTGTTTTTGGGGTTTTCGCCAAAATGCTGCCGACGCTTTCAAAGTGTTCTTAGATTTATGTGGCGGTTACTACACTGTCAATGATTTTTTATAAAATATTTTATACCATAGACTTTATAATCTGATATAGGATTAATGACACCTTTGATAAAAGATGCTACATTACAGGGAAAATATGAAATTAGCTATAGCTATATATGTACGGCGAGAGAGCGAGGAGGGGATTGAGTGGAATCCGATCGATTCGATGCGGATCGTTAGCACGCTTGTAACAACGTTCGCATGTAGACCTACTGTGTGCAAGAACACACGTAATAATTTGAAGTCACGGTCGCTTGGAAATGAGAGTATCACGTATTTATTTTGTTGTTGCTATGAAGCTTAGACGAAACTAATAAGAAATTCTAAAGATGAAACTAAAACAGATTCTGGTGAAAGAAAAGAAAAGAAAAATAAATACTCTAGAAATTCTTACTAAGATCGTCCGCACATAATGCAGTCCACCTCGTAACTAACCACATCGGTAACCGTAAGCCGTCGACTGCCACTAACCCCTCCGCTTGTGGTCATCCACTCGCGTTTAGCGTTGTCGCATGTACGCTTTTTCGTATACCTAGACATTTTCTTTCCTTATGTGTATACTTAATTAATTGTATATTAATGCAAATCTAAATCACAAAATAGCGTATATTAACACCATATTTGAAATTTACTGGTAGCTGGTTGCGATGTTGAAAGAATATTTCCTGTACTTAAAGAAATACTTACATCAAGAAGAACCAGCTTTACAGTTGAAAACAGGTGCTCCAAATAGTTGGAAACATAGGAATAGTTGCTTCTAGTTAGTAAGGGTTAATTCAACCCTTATTTCTCCTAATTTTAAATGTTACTATTATTTTACGAAGTTCATCCATGTTGCAAACCGTAATACCTTGGAATCATAGTGTAATATATGTATGTATAAGGACATGTATGAAAGACAACCAATAGATGTATGTACAAGGACATGTATGAAAGACAACTGATAAAATAAACCAGTTACACACTGAACCTTGTGTCTCAATATAACATACCGATAGTTTCTGCTACGAGGTGACATGCGTGTATAAGGCATGTTATGTGAAGAAGAGTCGGAAAGCATATTTTCAACAACAGTAACGAATATTGTGACTTGGGTTCCTGTGATACAAAATTCTCTCAACGAATCTTTTATTATCTTAACAACGGTTTCTGCATTAGGTTTCTGAATCCTTTTACTGGATAACAACAATGAAGCTGGTGTACCATCGCGTTACAACATGAATGACGCTGTGTTTCTGAGCATCAGTTGTTTCATCCACACATAGGCAGATTTTCTTATTTCTCAACTCGTCTTTTATACGTTCCTTTACTGTACCTTGCACCCGGGGCAAATTGTCGTAATTGCATAGATGTTGGCAGCTTCCTGGAAACGTACTAGCCACAAAGACGAAAGTTGATGTTGTGGGATTTGCACACATTAACATAAAATAAAATCATATAAAAATTGCCAGCATGGAATACTGTTTCTTAAATTCAATACATGACGTTTACTTTTACAATGTTTCTACATTCAAACCTATCGTGACTTAGCAATCCCTATTGCATATTGTGCAATAAATATACGGACTTCTATATCCTAATCCAGGGAAATACCGGAGATATTTATTCACATTCGAAGGGAACGTTACACCCTTTGGGCGTTCCATCTCCGCATACTTATTTGGCGTGCAGCGTGCAACGTACTGTCGCGACTCATCACGGTACTGTCGAGACGATGCGATTGAAAATTACCCCTACCCACGCCGCTAGTGCTACTCTACTGCCATCCGGTACCACCTTTTTAACAAACTCTAGTTACAAGTTTCTTGAACAAATGGAAAACTTTAGTTGCATATCATATCCATAGCATCTTATTCCTTGCTTCATACACATTATTAGTTAAAACATACTGTGTAAGACTGTGATAAAGTTTCATTCAAATTTCTACTATTTTTCGAAAAATTATATTTTTTTATTAAGAGAAATTTTTGGGGTTATTTGGATTATACCTCAAAGGTCTTTTAAAGTGCCAGGCGGTGTACACTATCAAAATTATTCTAAGAAAGTTTATCTAGGGCCGTACTCAGAGTTAAAACTGGCTAAAATTCCATTAGACTTGGCATGTTGCGGATAATTTGTGTTATGACGTTAAACACACTGTAGTACACGAGGGTCGCTCAATAAGTATGAAATCCGATAAGATAAAGTGTAATAATGTAATTTTTGATTTTTCTCGATTAGAACTTATTATAATGCGGTAACAAACTGTAAGTTTGTAACACCAGCTAGCGACTACAGAATTTCCAAGCGCTCCTGCAATGACACATGATATTTTTCGAAAACATTTAAGCAAATTGTACACGAGTCCAAAAGCTATTCCGTTAAATTAATTTTTCAATAGAATTTGTATGTATTGTTTGTAAATAAGAAAAACGTTTCCTTTTTAATATTATATTATGTTATCCTTTACTGCATTGTTATATAACACAATATAATAAGTAATTCAGCCACTTCTATTCTTTGTAAACAATAATAAAGTTCCATTCCCTTAATAAAATTTTAAAATATTGTAACCATAAACATTTAATTCAGGAAATACGTCTACTTTGTTCATATTTGTTAAATATGCTTTCGTTGCTTCTAATTTATTTTCATTTAAATTAAACTTTCACAAAATTGTAGTGGTCTTATGAGATAAAACGATAATTACGGGAACATAAAAAGAATACTCTAACTACGTTTTATACCTGCTTACATTATAGACATTTGTTTATTGCGGGAGCAGAATGTTCCATACGGAGGGAATTAAGATCGCCTAAGGACTACTTTCGCTTGTAACGGCAGCGGACTTGCAGTTGTAGTGGCAAGAGAAACCAGTAATGTAAAATGTCTCCCATTGCACATAAAATGTAGAAATGATGAAAGTGATTCTTGATTTACGTTTTATCAACACACGTTTCTTCAAGCAAATAAAATAAAATTAAATAAATCTCTGTACATGATTTGCGCAGAGCGTCCAACAATACTATTGATATTTAGAAACACATAAATCGCATAAATGTGATTTAATATGTTGCTATTATTAGCGGGGTCAATCCGTTTCAATTTAATAGCTTCGTGAACCTTTTTGGTTTCCAGCCAAATGAGCACTTCGCTGTTTATTTTCCCTAGCCTACTGAGGCATAACAAAAGCCTATAGTTCGACTATATCCCACATTAACCTTAGGAATTTAAGGACAAAACGGTTATTATATTGTTATTGAAACTCATAGTTGAATGAAGATTTTTAACTTATCGTAAATATCAATATAAAGTGGCATGTGTTCGCTTAACATGTGAATTTAATAAATCTGACGTCGCAGCTCGATAATGACACTTGCTACACGGGTAACCTTCTCCGAAGTGAGTGGTGATATGGTTTTTAAGTAAGCGGCTCTCCACAAACTCACGCTTACAAATCTCACACGTATATAGCTTTTCTCTCGTATGAATTCTGGTGTGTTTCATAAGAGATTCTGGCCAGGCGTATTTAAGACCACAATACTCGCATTCATAGGGTTTCTTGCCAACGTGAACAGCTCCCATGTGTTTCATGAAGGTTCCCCTCTCGGTGAATTCTTCATAGCAGATCTTGCATTTGAATGTTTGCGCCTCCGTTCTGAGATCAACGCCATGTTTGGAGATGGTGTGCGAATTCAAGCATCCCCTTCGGTTGGTCTTGAAATTGCAACGCTGGCAGGAGTACCGTTTCCCGTTCTTGTGCGCGTCCATATGCTTCTCGAGGTTCGCTTTGCGTTTGTATACCGCATCGCACATCGTGCATTTGTGAGCTTCGGGACGTTTATAGTCGTTGATAATGTGGGTTTCGCTAGAAGATGTAAAATTTCGTTTAAGTACAAGAAAACGGTAAAGGACATGTACATGCAGAATGACACATTAATGACAAATTTGTTTTCGAGGGGGATACAATCATGTTATAAATTTAACTTCCTAACCACCCAACAAGAGTGGTTAGCTCATTCGTTATGATTAGGTTTAGGCGTTTTGCGTATAATTTGAGCTGTTGGAAATACAGGACAGTGAAAAGTAGAGGGTTATCATCAGGGTTGCCAGTGTACGTATGTATGTGTGTACAAAATGTAGTACCTCGCCTTGTAAGCTTGTACGCAACAGCATTTATTTAAAAATGAATTTAAAAAAGAACAGCAACCGTGGGTTGTATTAAATATCTTACAGTTGTAATCGTTACATATATTACAGTGTTGTCAACGAACATGATAATTCCCTAGATATCTCTAAATTCAAATATACGGCGACTAAGTTGTCAAAATGAAATGTTTCAGTTTTGCTTGATTCTATTTCGCGTAACAAATACTTTGGTACTAGGACCAGTTCTAGAGTATATATATTTTTATTGTATTATATCCAAAATGTTATTGCGCCAAACAACCTCTACTTTAAAAAAGAAAATAAAATGCGTTTCATCGCAAAATGTCGCTTCATAGGTCGTTGCATTGCGTTATGAAACATTAGCCTTGTTCCAACAGAAATCACAAACTAGTCAGACGCGATTCGATTGGCTAAAAAACATTCGAAACTGTTTTCTGGCCGGTTTCACAGTATATGATTGGCTCTGACTCGTTCATGATTTCTGTTGGAACAAATCTATTGTGTTATAAAGTTATAAAGAATAGTAAAATACAAGAAACCCACAAGGGTTAGAAATTTTCTAAATTCGCAGACAATTCAAGTTGATTGAAAGTCCGGGTAATGAAGTTTCGCATGTATTGCGCCAAGAAATTGAAAATTTAATTTAATTTTTTCGTAAAATTTATAAACTTAGGCAACACCAAAAAGATCCCCATTTAATAGCTTATGCATATTGGCAATAGTCCGTCATTATTTTAAATCACTCCAAAAACTGTTAGAAATTGTTAATTTTGAACAGTTTTTTACGGTTTAATCTCCCTATATCTAACGACTTGTTCTTCAAGTTGGCATTACTGGTGTCAGAAATTAACAAATTTAAACAAACCTATCACAATTAATTAACTGCAATAAAGTTCGATAAGGTAAAAGAAAAACAACAACAAAACAAGTTAAAATGACATAAAATAATAACGAGCACAAAGAACGAAAGTATGACAAATGCATTAAAATTGTAAAAGCCATCACCTATCCACCATACACAGACGCGTTTCGCCGTTTTCGGCTCCTCAGTGTGTCACATGAAAAGTAATGGCATTTCAATATTTTAAATCGTATATATACGAAGTAGATGATAACATGTACGCGAGGGAATCTAATTAAAATATTCTCTTTTGTACATTTTTGTCGAACTAATTGCTGCAAACGCCTCTACGGAACTGAACAACTCATATTGCTCTAAATTCTGACGCAACAGCAGTCTTCGACTACTGGTTTAAATCGCCAAATACAATTACCTTCCACAGGACACACTGAGGAGCCGAAAACGGCGAAACGCGTCTGTGTGTGGTGGAGAGGTGATGACTTTTACAATTTCAACTAATTAAAAATTCGAAATGCAAGTATATTTCAGCGCATTTTTACGAGATTAAATTGTATTCTTGACTCTATCTCATGGCATCAGAACGGCTTCGAAATAAATAGGGCGTTCTTTTATTGAATAGCAAACTTTGCCAAATTCAAACCAAATTCATATTTTTTAATAGCACCATATATTTTTCAGTTTTAACAGCTACCAGAAAAAGCAGAAAAGAAAACTAGTGTTCTAACAAGTATTTTAATAAATTATCAAACATCCTTTTATTCGCCACATAATTTCGTCCAAAATATGTCGCATGCAATGAAATTTTATGCCGGTGCCTTGAAATTCATCATAAGAGAACAGAATGCAGAATTTGTAAATGGCTCACCTTTTACTGGTCACACAATTCTTGTAGCGATGACGATGATGATGGTTCTTAGCGCAAGATACCATGTCACAACGCTTGCATTGGATAATGTCTGCAAGAATATTTTATTTTTATTGAATATATTCACATTGGCAGCGATTGAATACAATTTAGGAAGTACATTGCAAAACGTACTATTTGTTCCTTTACGTGCGCCTGGGAAACTAAGAAAAACGTGCTATATTTTTGAAAACATCTACATTAGTATCTCCTATCTTACACAACAACGCTTTGCAGCGTACCTCCTCAATTGCATTGTATTATTCCATATAGCGGAAAGAACTATATATACAGAGTGTCTACCTAGCACGTGGGCGGAAGATAATACCTTCCCTGAGCAATTTAGAAGAGAGACAAAAGTTTATAGTGTTTCGCCGCAGCACTCCATATATTTAAATGAGACACTTTTTTGCACAGATTTATACACACTGGTATCCTAAAGTATTCCCACTTTTACAAGACTTTTTTCTTTGCAGGTTAAAAATGCTTCTTAGACACGATTTTTGCAAGATAAATATTCGATCTGCAACGATGAAGGTGCCCCAGAAACTTATACCATACGACAACCTCAAACCTATACAGGCATGGTATGCACAGAGTGCAGCTCCTACATGATCTTGAGCAGATATTCTTAACGCATACACCATTCCTGAACTTCTCTTCGTTAGTGCATTAACTTGTTCCTTTCAATTCTGTATCGGTACCATCGAGTTAAAGTCCTAAAAACTTAACATGGTCAGCACTTTTTCATTGTTAATCTTTATAGCGACTTAAAGGATCACTTTGTCGTAAGGCAAATCTGATTATATTTGTTTTGTTTACATGTAGTAGGTTGTTTTGGGCAAACCAATTATCCATTGTCGTCATAACATTGACGATATCATCTTGAAGTTCGTTGTCATTTCGTTTCGAAATAATCACCGACATATTATCGGCGTATACCCATTGGGAAAATGAGAAATTAGCTATATCGGTATCCCCTCCTCGCTCTCTCGCCTACATGCGAGAGAACGTGGAGGGGACTGAGTGAAATCCGGGCAATTCCCGCTAGTACACTTCGAACAATGTCGGGATGTAGACGTACTGTGCGAAGAGCGCACGTAATAATTTGAAGTCAAGGTCGCTTTGAAATTAGAGTTTCGCATATTTATTTTGTTGTTGCTACGAGGCTTAAATAAATACTCCGGAAATTCTCTCCAAGACCGTCGCACATACTGCAATCTATCTCGTAACTAACCACATCGGTAATCTTGAGCCATTGACTGTCGCTAACTCCTCCGCTTGAGAGCGAGGAGGAGATAGCGATATGGCTAATTTCGCATTTTCCCAATCGGTATGTTGATGAAATGGTTGCTTGTCCATGGTAGATAATTTGCGTAAATTAGGAACAGAAATGCTCCTAATATTGAGCCTTGCATAAAATTCGTCATTATGATACTCAAATTAACATTTTTAATGAACTTACTATAGTACGCTAATACACAGTTTTGTAAGTATCGGATCATAATAATCGTTCATTATGGTACATGCCACGTTTCCAGATAATTTTCATGGCTAATGTCAATGCCATAATGACCGTCGTTATGATCCTCATCATATAAATAGTTTAATATTCAAAAATATTGACATACCTTCCAGTAACCTCCCTCTATTTCTAGTGCAACCTCTTATATGCCTCTGCAGCCATTTTTCGGATTTGAATCCCAAACAACAAGGAACACATGCGTAAACATGTGGAATCGTTTCTTCCACTGGGTAATAGTACCTTCCAGAATCGTTTGAAAAATCCTTAACCAATTGCTCATCTAAATGTGCTACTAGCTGTTCTTTGCAGGCGATACTGCGAATTGTTCGGAAGTATAGAAGATGGTTAAATTGGAAAACGTTCAGATTGCAGCGGTGTTTATCAGTTGAAAACGGTATGAACTGCAACCAATTGTACAGGCGCATAATATCGATTTGATCATTGTCAGTTGGAGGGGATTGAAGGCCGGCGTAAGGTCCAAATATTATGTTTTTAGGTATGCATCTGAGGACAGAGACGTTTTGCGTAATTGCAAAAAAATCCCTCGGTGCCGTTTTGTATAAATCGTTGGTCAATGTTGCGCCACCATTATTCAAGAGGAAGAACAGGCCCTCCTCTAATTTTTCCTGGCAACCTACGAAATAGCATTCAATAAAATCACTTTTACTGATTAATAAGAAAGAAATTACGTTTCGTTGGAGTTTTTGTATTTGGTTTCAAATGAAACTATTTACTTAATTGAGGAAAAAGAGAGTAATTTTTTTTTTGTGGTGTGGTACGGCCTAACGTATAAGTTTTTTTAAAGTTTGTCATAACCTCAGGAGCCTTGAGTGTGTAAAGTGTTCCATGGCTTTGTTACTATCACCCCCTTGCTGTAAAGGGCGAAGCGCAGTTAATTGTACCCCAACTGCGAATGGTGACTCGGAAGTGTACCGGACCCGCTAAGAAAATTTTTATCCTAGCGGGACTCGAACACATAGCGCCTAGCTCTGCACAGTCAAGCCGTTGATTAATGGTCTTAATCTCACAAAAACTCTTTAACAATAATTCGCTACCGGTTTCGAGTAAAATTTGGTTCATCTTCAGCTGTGTTTCTGTGCATCAGTTGTTTCATCCACACTTACGCAAATTTTCTTATTTTTCAACTCATCTACTATACAGTTTTTTACAGTACCCTGCAAATGTGGTAAATTGTATCGCAATTGTCTATTGGTTGGTAGTTTCCAGAAGGGAACATATTTATTCCAAAAAAGACGAAAGTGTTTGTCTATAGGTGTTGTGGGATGTTGCACACATTTAGCATAAAAATAAAATCATACAGAAATTCCCAGTACGGAATATTGTTGCTTAAATTCACTACATGACGTTCACTTTTAACATGTCTTCTACAGTGAAATATATCGCGACCTATCAACCGTATATAGCAAATTTTGCACTGAATCATAGTACCTGTATATTACAACCCAGGGAAACGGCTAACATATTTATTCCTATGCGATGCTAAAGGTAAACCTCGTTTACGACGATCCATGTTTTAAAAGGCGACTGATAAACCGATAATTATCGAATGACCGTTCACTTCCACGCCTATCGAATGACTAAACCCTCCACTGGCTTCCCATCGACCTAAATCCCCTCTCGGCGATTCTGCCCTACCGCACGTTTGTCGAACCTTAGTGATGTAAACGGGAGGGCGCGAACAGCGATTCGATTTCCTCCTGTAATTTTCTTGCATATTTTGTACATTGTACTATGCAACGAAAATGCACGAAGTCGAATCGCTGTCTGCGCCCTCCCATTTACGTCATCACCCATCGCCACTGATATTAGATAAAATTATTTATTAAGCAAAAATGATCTACATGATAAGCTTAATAACGCTACGTGCTTAGAAACATGAAAGAAATAAAAACAAAAGACCTTGGTTTTTTTAACGTAATGGTACCTTAATTTTTTAGTATTCTCAAAGTGCTTAAAATTCTCTTTACAGTGATATCTAACAAGTTATAATTTATTTTAAAGCTAAGGTAACAGTAACGAATTTTAAATTAGCCAAAAGGTGGCCACGTAATCAAAACGATTCTGAATGAACTAGCAGAAGGCTGAGAAATTAAAAAATATCAATCTTTGATAGATACAGAAAGTTAAAAAAAACCCTTACAAAAAACAAAAAGAAGTCTATTGAGAAGGGCACGCTTATGTAATCAAAGCAATGGTGGATACTTTGAAAAGGATGTCCAATTTCAATTGTTTAAACATTATGTACCAACACTCTTAAAGCTTTAAATTTGTCCCACAAGACAATTTATTTAGATTTATAGCATTAGTTTACAAACTATTTTAAAAGCCATACAATAGAATGTCAAAAGTTAAAATGTATATTTATAAACCAAACAGAGCATTTTATTATACCACTACAGTAGTAACAATAGCCTCAAGTAACACCTAAGTACCCATCATTCATTCGCTTTGTAAATATTGATTTGAACGGAACTGACCAATATTCCCTATAATACCAATAAACCTAATTCTAATAGTTAGTTGTATTTAAAAAGATAACCTAAAAATGATAGAAAATCAGAAGTGTTTTAGAATCTAAATATTACTATAAGTAAACAAAATGTAAATGATACACCAAATGTGTAGGTAATTAATTGTATATGTTCACTAAACCTAAACATTTAAAATAAGATTGGGCCATGACCATGTTAAGAAGTCATATTCGATTTGCAAAATAATACAGTAACTAAGTTCAGTTCCTGATTCCATCGATCTGAACTGATCTTTGAAACAAAAGCAGTTAAAGCTTTTAAAAAATTGTTTAAGCTATCAATCAACTGCTTAATCGATTGATATAATTAATCACATGACAATATATGCATATTTTACATTATAATTGGAAATAGCATTATACCTACTTGAACAAGGCACCTCGGTTTTACAGATCAGAATCTCTTGAGGTCCTACTGTAATATCCTTCACATCATCTTCTCTGGTTAGGTTTATCTCGGGTCTTAATTGCAGAGTTTCTACGTTAACAACTTTCTTTTCTTCATAGTTTGATTCCTCATTAACAGTATTCATATCGGTAGAAAGGACACTTGTACTTCAAAAGAATATCCGTCTTGCTCTCCATAAAAACTTCTATTGTATCATTTAAGGTGTCTGTTTCTTCATATGGAAAGCAAAAAGTTTGAATGATACTAAAGTACGAACATTAAATATATCCCACAGTTTTCATTTTATTTGCTTGCGTATGCTGGTCTATGAATTCAAACTTTAAATTATCAAGTATTATAGTTCTAATTTTCGATCTTGTCCATTTGTGAACCCTTAATTCGTCATTTTTAGTCATATCAATATGACACACCATAACTTTTAAAATAGCAGTTGCGCCATCTTTATATGGATCTGAAAATAATTCCGGTCATACATTGAATAGACGTACATAGAATAGAATCGGACAAATACGAAGTCGAACGAAACCGCATCGGACGGCATGATTCAAGCGCGAAATTAGCTTAATTTGAAATCAACGTGAAAAACACCTTGCTGAAATCCAATTTAAATTCACTTTCACATGCGAAATGCATGTCAAATTCCTATCGTACACAAACATCGTGCATTAACTTAACCTGTGCTGCCACTATTTTACTCATAACCTTAAACAATTAGACAATTAATGTATTAATACAAATATCGTTAGCTGGCAACGCACAAAAACATTTTAGAGGAAAAAGTTGCAGCAAATCGTCCCAATAGCCTTAGGGGTGGGAGTACATCTTTGAATTTTTTTTGGTGTGCTGTCTGGAGTTTTCCTCTAACATTTTTTGTGCGTTGCTTGCTAACAATATTTTCGGCTTCCCTTGTGGATACATTAATTAAATAATACTTGTCTCTACTGTTTAAGGTTATGAGTGGAATAATGGTGGCACAAGTTCAGTTAATGCACGATGTTCGTGTACCATAGGAATTCGACAAGCATTTTGCGTGTGAAAGTAAATTTAAGTTGGATTTCGGCAAGTTGTTTTTCATGTTGATTTCAAAGTAGGCCAATTTCGCGGTGTCCGATGCGGTTTCGTTCGACTTCGGGTATGTTCGATTCAGTTCTAAGTAGGCCTATTCGATGTATAACCTGCAGCGCCAATCTTACCAACTTAAATATTCCTATTATTACATGTGAAGTTGATTTACTCCTGGTGTACACAAATGGAACAGATTCTGCAACATGGCTGGAATACACATACATGGGTCGATATTTTAGTAACAGTGTTTTGAATGGTTATTTTGCTCATGCGGCGTGTTGCGCTCCGCAGTACCAAAATAACTGGTTACTTTGGAACGAAGGGCTGTCGCCCTATACGGAACGCTAGCGGTTCACATTCGATGTGTTCCTGTGGAACGGTAACGTCCGTGAAACGATAGACATTTCCACTGTTACTTTGGAACGATAAACTGTAGCGCGACATGGGAGCTGTTGTGTCTTGTGCTCTGTTATTGTCAAATTCTTTCACTGTGTTATACAATAAATATGTTGATTTAAATTTTTAGTATGTATAAAATATATACGTTGCAGCAATTTTCAATTTACTGTTGCATTCCATCTATTGCATATAGTATACTGAAACAGTTCACTAAAACCCTTACCACAACACTTAATTCGTACTGGACGCACGTTTCGATAGCCAAGCTATCATCATCAGCAGCAAGATGAATAATAACTAATGAAAAACTCCCTTATAAAAAAAAATTATGCAATATGTAAATTTAAAATCTAAAATTTAATGACCCCTTCTTGACATGATATTTTTTAAATGACCAATACTAAAATTTTAAAATCCTAAATTACAATGGGTTTCTTTGGAATTTCCTAAAAGGTTTTTAAGGCTATTGCTCGAAGAGAATTTATTTTCCTTATAAGGTTAGTTTTTCACTTAGCTTGTTAGTTCAGTCTTGCTTGATGAATAGGGGTATCGAAAATTCCGTACAAAAAGTGTTTGGTAAGGGGTTTTGGTGAACTGTTTCAGTGTTCCAGTGCCACAGTTTTAGAGTATCCGTTTAGCATATAGCATAGTTTAGTTTAGGAGGCAAACATCTATTGGTTTGGCTAGAGCATGTTCTATGGTAAATTGCAGGTTTGTATGAGCGTTGATATATGAAGAAGCTGGAAGAGGAAAATGTGGAAACTTTTTCTCCAAATTGCCCAGGAAAAATTTCGTTCACCTAGTCCCTTTCCCAGGCACCAGGCGGACATGCGGTACATACGGAAATGTTTTCGGAAGATACTCTTCGATATCTGTGATTTTAAATTAAAAATTTTAAATAGTATGTACATAATGGAAACCTTTTCAATCCCAAAAGGGGTTGGGAAACATCCTGTATATCCCCCACAATTTATATCTATAAACTATGTGATTTTATTAAAAAGAAAATAAGAAGTTAACACCAAAACTAAACGTTACTTCAGGCATTTTGTCATCCACCGAGTTCATAAACGGGGCTACTATTTGCGCCCGTCGGTGGGAGATGCAATCCGCAACATATCCGTTCCCCCGCGATTCGGAGTCAGTGTTTCCCAATTATGGAGAAGCTGGAAGAAAAATGTGAGCTTTTTCCAAATTTCCCCGGGAAGGGGAATTTCGTCCACCTAGTGCCGCCCGGACCAGGGCAGCGTACATACAAATTTTTTTCGGAAGATACTCTTCGATGTCTATGATGTTAATTAGAAAATTTTAAATGTATGTACATAATGGGCAATTTTACAATCCCAAAAGGGTTGGAACATCGTGTATATCACTCACAATTCATATCTGTAAATATTGATTTTATTAAAAAAAAATAAGCCTGTTAACACCAAAACAAAACGTTACTTCCGGCATGCATGTCGATCCACCGGTTAAAAACGGGGCCCTATTCCTCTCGTCGGGGGGAAGGCAACCCGAAAATATCCGTTCGACTCCGCAATTCTGGAATCAGTGATTAATTATGGAGAAGCTGGAAGAAAAATGTGGAAGCTTTTTCTCCGAATTGCCCAGGAAAGGGAATTTCGCACACACCTAGTGCCGTCCAGGCACCAGGCGACACATATAGCATACGGAATGCGTTTTTTGAGATACTCTTCGATGTCTGTGATGTTAATTAGAAAATTTTAAATAGTATGCGCTACACATTAGAGCAATTTTACAATACTCAAAGGAAGCTGAATGTATATCACCCACAATTCATGTCTATAAACATATGTATTTATCAGTAAAAATAAGACCGTGTTAAGACTAAAACATAAACGTTAATTTCAGGAATGCACATGTGGATTCACCGAGCTGTATAAACGGGGCTACTATTTTATGTCTCGTCGGTGGAGGCAGATGCGCCAGTAACTGCAACGTATCCGTTTGACTCCGCGATTCTGGAGTCAGTGATTGTCCACCTAGTGCTGTCCAGAGGCACCAGGCGGACATGCTGTATATGCTGGAAATGTTTTTCGAAGATACTTTCGATGTCTGTGATGTTAATTAGAAAATTAAATAAAGGTACAAACATAGGAGTAATTTTACAATACCAAGTATTGGAAATATCGTGCATATCACCCACACCATATCTATAAACATATGTGATTTTATTCAAAAGAAAATAAGACCGTGTTAACACGAAAAATTACAACGCATTTCAGGCATGCATGTCGATCCACCGAGTTGCATAAACGGGGCCACTATTTTGCGTCTCGTCGGTGGAGGAGATGCAATCCGCAACATATCCGTTCGACTCGCGTAACGGAGTCATGATTCCAATTATGGAGAAGCTGGAAGAGGAAAAATGTAAGTTTTTCTCTCCGAACGAGAAATTGTCCACCTAGTGCCGTCCAGGCACCAGGCGGCTACGTTAATATGGAAATGTTTTTCGGAAGATACTGTCTGTGATGTTAATTAGAAAATTTTAACAGTATGCATGGCGAAATTGGTAAAGGGGACACCCAACAGGTCATAGCGCATCAACTCTTCTCTATCGCACCGAACGTGCGCCTTTCCTAGTCATTTAGTCGCTTGAGCCTCGTCCGACGGTATAAGATGTATGCTTCTCAGGACAAAGAACGCATACAGCTGTCTCAACGCGCTATGGCTGCATTGAATGGGTCGTATAACGGCAATTGTATATATAAATTACTTGTCTGATATGCCAACAAAATGCGTCTGTTTTTCAAAGAATACAATATAAAACGACACTACGATACGCATCACAGTAATTATAATGATATTAATGGTAATGAAAAATAGAATATGAATCTCTAAAAAGTCCTTTAGTGGTTAGAAATTATTTCAACAAATGAATCTTCCGTTTCAAGGTGATATTACAATTGCCAAACATAGTAAATCAATTTAGAAGAATTTAAAAAATTTTATGTTGAAAGTTGTTGACATATTTAAAGCCCAGATAAATAGACGTTATTGAATGATATTACGCTGGTCCAATTACAAGGTTGTATGTTGCAATTCTGTGTAAATAAATATTGGCTTATTACAAGGAACTGTAAGCTAGTTCCTTGGGCTACACATACATACATTGTTTTCTTTATCTGAACCCAACAGAATTAGTAAGAATGTTAATATTTTTAAAAAAACATTACCATATTTCTAATCCTAAAGTAAACATTTTAAAACTCGTTATTCTCACTTTGAACTTTATGTTACTTAGGACCATGTAATATTGGGTTAATACTGCTCGAAAATGACCATTACTCAGTAATCAATATTATTACGAGAATATTTACATCAGTTACGAGAAATTTCAAAATCGTTTAATGCTTTTTCCATTGTAAGCTTTGGACGAAAGTATCGATATCTGCAATTCGGCACATGGTTTTGATTCGAACAAAATTCATTGGGACATGGCGGTAGATCTACCCATCTATGATGGGCCACAAACAAGGCTTTATGACTACTAAATAATAAAATGCATCATTATCATTGCATATGCATCAGAAAAATCTCAGGTGTTGAAAATGAATAATGTCATGAATGATGTTATTAAGACAGTTAATTTTATCAAAAAGCATGCTCTCAATCACCGCCAATTAAAAACTCTTTAGAAGAGCTTTGAATCTCCATTTGGAGACGTTATATCAGAGATCAGATGGCTTTCGAGATTAAACATTAAAAGGTTTTTTAGTTTAAGAAAAGAAATTACAGAGTTCTTAACTGAAAAAAAATCGTGATGTTACTTTAACCCAAGATATTAACTGGTTATGCGACTTGACATTTCCAGTAGACGTAATTAGGGTTATGAACGGATTAAACTTAAAACTGCAAGGTAGTAGGTGTTTATTATGATCTTCTAGGATATTCAAATTCCGCGAAAGAAAATTTGATTTATTACAAGAAACACCTTCAAATTGGTAACTTTGTCACTTTGAAACATGTGGAAAATTGCAAAAGTATACATTTAAATATAAGTATTTAAAACAAAAAAATCGTGGATATTGTTTCTGATGTTAGTTTGGCCCGCCAAAAATGGTAATATCAAATTGGCCCGCCTAAGAAAACTTTGGGAACCCTGCTTTAATCGTTTAAGCATCATTAATAATATATACAATTTCATTTGTAGATTAGGAAGATCTTATACCTACTTCCTTTGGAAATTTCCGATGTAATTAATAAGTATTTAATCGTAGATTTACCAAACTATTCGCAATGTTGTCCGAAATTTTTCTCACTATTATTTACTATACACACGCATTGCAGAAAATGGTAATTATATCGCCTTAGTTATATATTTTTGCTAAAAAGGTATAAAGAAAACGCGTCTGTTCTTTTCCACTGGTCCTTGTATAATTTAAGCTAAATTCCGCCATTCCGTTCTTTCCGCCTTTCGCTCGTTTGGTAACAATAGTTACAAGAAATTCAAAGCATACTGTATTTTTTGACGCCTTGTTGTATTCGGTAGCTCTACTATATACATTATTATATTGTTATTGTTACTATAATGTCAAGAAAACTAAATAACCGTTATTTTTTTCGAGATTTTCGGTTTCGAAGCAGAAAAGAAGTTTTTTCTTTCATTTTACCATACTCTAAACCTTTTGGGTAAATATTTTTCAAATACAAATTTTTACACAGAAAACAATAGTTGGTAAAATATGCGGTTTCTCCTAATTATTCTAGCATCTGCATTTTCCTAAAGGATAAACTACCAGACTATTAAATATTAATGACACTAACTTACTAAAAACAAAACTGGGAAAGCCTGCACTTAATACTTAATACCATCTTATCTTAATGTTCATCCTCGAACCTGATTATTACGTGATAATTTGAAAATTATTGGTTTCTATGAAAGGCCCATTAGTAGCCTGTTAGTAAAATGCATTTATAAATAATGGATATGTTTAAATTTGCACAACGATATTACAAATAGTTCAAGAAGCATAAAAGTAAACAGTACTTAAATAGATTTTAATGATCCATCTAAGAAATATATTTCTACATTTTTTCTAAGAAAATTGCGACTTTGCCTCCAAACTTTCCGTCGGTGGTGTAAATACGGCAAAAAAAGTTAAATCGTTCAATAAAACAGTTGCCCCCGAGATTAATTCAACAAAAAGAATTCCGAAAAGAAAAGAATGTCTTTAAAGCAGTGAAATGCAAAAAAACAAATACATATATAAATATACTTATAAATAACAATAACTTTCATAAGAAATAATTCCCGTGACCGATGCTGTAACACTTGCATAATACATATTTAGTCGGTTTAGAAATAATGATCCTTTCTTAAACTCTAACATCGATTCGCTGGGACTATTATTCGGTACGCGCGGTGCGCGGCGGCATATTCTATACAGATTGTGTGTAGTGGCTTACAGATAGTATTTCATACCAACGCCAACGTTGGTTACTCGAGGAAAGCCGGTGATGAAGTAAGCTAAGGCGATGCGAAGTTGGCTTTTAAGTGACTCGCCTAAAAGTGCGATAGAGACGCACAACTTGCGTACAACTCGTATTGTCCGGTTACATTTGTTTATTGCCGTACATAATAGGAGCAATTTTACAATACCAAAGGGTTGGAACATCGTGTATATCACCCACAATTCATGTCTATAAACATATGTGATTTTATTCAAAAGAAAATAAGACCGTGTTAACACCAAAACATAAACGTTCCAGGCATGTTCGATCCACCGAGTTCTAAAGGGGGAATTTTTTGGCTCGTCGGTGGGGGAGATAATTGCCAAATATCCGTTATCCGAAAATTCGGGAGTCAGTGATTCCAATTATGGAGAAGCTGGAAGGGGAAAAATGTGGGTTTTCCCCAATTGCCCGGAAAAATTTCGTCCACCTAGTGCCGTCCAGGCACCGGGCGGTTTGCTGTACATACAAATTTTTTCGGAAGATACTCTTCGATGTCGTGATTTTAATTAAAAAATTTTTAAAATGTATGTACAAATAGACAATTTTTCCAAAGGGTTGGAACATTGTATATCCCCCACAATTCATATCTTAAAACATATGTGATTTTATTCAAAAGAAAATAAGACCGTGTTAACACCAAAACATAAACGTTACCTCAGGAATGCATGTGGATCCACCGAGTTGCATAAACGGGGCTACTATTTGCGTCTCGTCGGTGGAGGAGATGCAATCCGCAACATATCCGTTTGACTCCGCGATTCTGGAGTCAGTGATTCCAATTATGGAGAAGCTGGAAGAGGAAAATGTGGAAGCTTTTTCTCCGAATTGCCCAGGAAAGGAATTTCGTCCACCTAGTGCCGTCCAGGCACCAGGCGGACATGCTGTACATACGGAAATGTTTTTCGGAAGATACTCTTCGATGTCTGTGATGTTAATTAGAAAATTTTAAATAGTATGTACATAATAGGAGCAATTTTACAATACCAAAGGGTTGGAACATCGTGTATATCACCCACAATTCATATCTATAAACATATGTGATTTTATTCAAAAGAAAATAAGACCGTGTTAACACCAAAACATAAACGTTACTTCAGGCATGCATGTCGATCCACCGAGTTGCATAAACGGGGCCACTATTTGCGTCTCGTCGGTGGAGGAGATGCAATCCGCAACATATCCGTTTGACTCCGCGATTCTGGAGTCAGTGATTCCAATGGCACCAGGCGGACATGCTGTACATACGGAAATGTTTTTCGGAAGATACTCTTCGATGTCTGTATGTTAATTAGAAAATTTTAAATAGTATGTCATAATAGGAGCAATTTACAATACATTGATCGTGTATATCACCCACAATTCATATCTCTAAACATATGTGATTTTATTCAAAGAAAATAAGACCGTGTTCACCAAAACAAACGTTACCTCAGGTCATGTGGACCACCGAGTTGCATAAACGGGCCTTTGGTCCGTTGGAGGAGATGCAATCCCAACATATCCTTTGACTCGATTCTGAGTCGATTCCAATGGAGAAGCTGGAAGAGGAAAATGTGGAAGCTTTTCTCCGAATTGCCCAGAGAATTTCGTCCATAGTGCCGTCAGGCACCAGGCGGACATGTGCATACGAAAGTTTTTCGAAGATACTTTCATGTCCGTGATGATTGAAAATTTTAAATGTATGTACATAATAGACAATTTTACAATACCAAGGGTTGGAACATCGTGTATATCACCCACAATTCATATCTATAAACATATGTGATTTTATTCAAAGAAAATAAGACCGTGAACACCAAAACATAAACGTTACTTCAGGCATGCATGTCGATCCACCGAGTTGCATAAACGGGGCCACTATTTGCGTCTCGTCGGTGGAGGAGATGCAATCCGCAACATATCCGTTCGACTCCGCAATTCTGGAGTCAGTGATTCCAATTATGGAGAAGCTGGAAGAGGAAAAGGGCTTTTCTCGAATTGCCAGGAAGGAATTTGTCCACCTAGTGCCGTCCAGGCACCAGGCGGACATGCTGTACATACGGAAATGTTTTTCGGAAGATACTCTTCGATGTCTGTGATGTTAATTAGAAAATTTTAAATAGTATGTACATAATAGGAGCAATTTTACAATACCAAAGGGTTGGAACATCGTGTATATCACCCATAATTCACATATCTATAAATATATGTGATTTTATTCAAAAAGAAAATAAGACCGTGGTAACGCAAAAACATAAACGTTACTTCAGGCATGCATGTCGATCCGCAGGTTGCATAAACGGGGCCACTATTTGCGTCTCGTCGGTGGAGGAGATGCAATCCGCAACATATCCGTTTGACTCGCGATTCTGGAGTCAGTGATTCCAATTATGGAGAAGCTGGAAGAGGAAAATGTGAGCTTTTGAGTGCCCAGGAAAGGAATTTCGTCCACCTAGTGCCGTCAGGCACCAGGCGGACATGCTGTCTATGCAAATGTTTTTCGGAAGATACTCTTCGATGTCTTGATGTTAATTAGAAAATTTTAAATAGTATGTACATAATAGGAGCAATTTTACAATACCAAAGGTTGGAACATCGTGTATATCACCCATAATTCATATCTATAAATATATGTGATTTTTTATTCAAAAGAAAATAAGACCGTGTTAACACCAAAACATAAACTTACTTCAGGCATACATGTCGATCCACCGAGTTGCATAAACGGGGCCACTATTTGCGTCTCGTCGGTGGAGGAGATGCAATCACAACATATCCGTTTGACTCCGCGATTCTGGGTCAGTGATTCCAATTGCAGGCTGGAAGAGGAAAATGTGGAGGCTTTTCCCAGGTGCCCAGGAAAGAATTTCATCCACCTAGTGCCGTCCAGGCACCAGGCGTTATACTGTACATACGGAAGTATTTTTCGGAAGATACTCTTCGATGTCTGTGATGTTAATTAGAAAAATTTTAAATAGTATGTACATAATAGGAGCAATTTTACAATACCAAAGGGTTGGAACATCGTGTATATCACCCATAATTCATATCTATAAATATATGTGATTTTATTCAAAAGAAAATAAGACCGTGTTAACACCAAAACATAAACGTTACTTCAGGCATGCATGTCGATCCACCGAGTTGCATAAACGGGGCCACTATTTGCGTCTCGTCGGTGGAGGAGATGCAATCCGCAACATATCCATTTGACTCCGCGATTCTGGAGTCAGTGATTCCAATTATGGAGGAGAAGCTGGAAGAGGAAAATGTGGAAGCTTTTCCCGAATTGCCCAGAGAAAGGAATTTCGTCCACCTAGTACCGTCCAGGCACCAGGCGGTTTAATAACTGTACCATACGGAAATGTTTTCGGAAGATGCTCTTCGATGTCTGTGATGTTAATTAGAAAATTTTAAATAGTATGTACATAATAGGAGCAATTTTACAATACCAAAGGGTTGGAACATCGTGTATATCACCCATAATTCCATATCTATAAATATATGATTTTATTCAAAAGAAAATAAGACCGTGTTAACACCAAAACATAAACGTTACTTCAGGCATGCATGTCGATCCACCGAGTTGCATAAACGGGGCCACTATTTGCGTCTCGTCGGTGGAGGAGATGCAATCCGCAACATATCCGTTTGACTCCGCGATTCTGGAGTCAGTGATTCCAATTATGGAGAAGCTGGAAGAGGAAAATGTGGAAGCTTTTTCCCACGAATTGAGGAAAGGAATTTCGTCCACCTAGTGCCGTCCAGGCACCAGGCGGACATGCTGTACATACGGAAATGTTTTCGGAAGATACTCTTCGATGTCTGTGATGTTAATTAGAAAATTTTAAATAGTATGTACATAATAGAGCAATTTTACAATACCAAAGGGTTGGAACATCGTGTATCACCCATAATTCATATCTATAAATATATATGATTTTATTCAAAAGAAAATAAGACCGTGTTAACACCAAAACATAAACGTTACTTCAGGCATGCATGTCGATCCGCAGTTGCATAAACGGGGCCACTATTTGCGTCGTCGGTGGAGGAGATGCAATCCGCAACATATCCGTTTGACTCCACGCGATTCTGGAGTCAGTGATTCCAATTACGGAGAAGCTGGAAGAGGAAAATGTAGGCTTTTCCCCGAATTGCCCAGGAAAGGAATTTCGTCACCTAGTACCGTCCAGGCACCAGGCGGACATACTGTACATACGGAAATGTTTCGGAAGATACTCTTCGATGTCTGTGATGTTAATTAGAAAATTTTAAATAGTATGTACATAATAGGAGCAATTTTACAATACCAAAGGGTTGGAACATCGTGTATATCACCCATAATTCATATCTATAAATATATGTGATTTTATTCAAAAGAAAATAAGACCGTGTTAACACCAAAACATAAACGTTACTTCGAGCATGCATGTCGATCCACCAGGTTGCATAAACGGGCCACCTATTTGCGTCTCGTCGGTGGAGGAGATGCAATCCGCAGCTACCGTTTGACTCCGCGATGGAGTCGGTGATTTAATTACGGAGAAGCTGGAAGAGGAAAATGTGGAAACTTTTTCTCCGAATTGCCCAGGAAAGGAATTTCGTCCGCCTAGTGCCTTCCAGGCACCAGGCGAACATGCTGTACATACGGAAATGTTTTTCGGAAGATACTCTTCGATGTCTGTGATGTTAATTAGGAAATTTTAAATAGTATGTACATAATGAGAGCAATTTTACAATACCAAAGGGTTTGGAACATCGTGTATATCTTACAATTCATATCTATAAACATATGTGATTTTATTCAAAAGAAAATAAGACCGTGTTAACTTTCAAAACATAAACGTTACTTCAGGCATGCATGTCGATCCACGGAGTTGCATAAACGGGGCTACTATTGCGTCTCGTCAGTGGAGGAGATGTAATCCGCAGCATATCCGTTTGACTCCGCGATTCTGAGTCAGTGATTCCAATTATGGAGAAGCTGGAAGAGGAAAATGTGAAAATTTTTCTCCGAATTTCCCAAGGAAAGGAATTTCGTCCACTAGGTACGTCAGGCACCAGGCGGACATGCTGTACATACGGAAATGTTTTCGAAGATACTCTTCGATGTCTGTGATGTTAATTAGAAAATTAAATAGTATGTACATAATAGAAGCAATTTTACAATACCAAAGGGTTGGAACATCCTGTATATCACCCACAATTCATGTCTATAAACATATGTGATTGTATTCAAAAGAAAATGAGACCGTGTTAACATCAAAATATAAACGTTGCTTCAGGCATGCATGTGAATCCATCGAGTTGCATAAAAAACCTGACCTGGTGATAGGGAACCAGGGAATGTGGTCGACGTCACAGTTCGCCGGGAAGACGATGATTATCTCATTCAGGGACGATTAGACAAGTTACTGAAGTATTGCCACCTGCTACCCTAACTTAGGAGAGATTTAGGAGCGTCACATGTAAATGTTCTGCCGATTGTGGTAGACACGGGGGGAGCCATACCCAAGGAGACGGTCAAAGCTCTGCCTGAGAGTGCAGTAATTACCTGTATGGTACCAGATTCTACGACCATGCTAGTGGAAGAGGATCATTGATCAACTAAGTGTAGAAAGTTATTTGTTAGATATAAAATTGTGGTACCCGCTGTCGTGTATTGACACACGGTATAATTGCCAATCTTATGTATATTGTTATGTTAAATATTTAGATCGGAAATATCACCAGGCACTTTAAGAACGTTTAAGGTATTCGTGTGTACCCAAATGAAAATGGTCCCTCTGGCGGATAAAAGCTAATTTTCGTAGCCAGAATTTTCCCAGCCCGACTGGCCTTGGAGTGTGGGTATTAAATAATTTGTATAAGTCCAGTCGATGACGATTTTGGTGAATCGATGCCGAAACTACTCTTCCTTTTATTGCCCTCATTTCGTAGATCTTCAAATTAATGTAAAATTCTCCTAAACCAAACAACACGGTAAATTCAAAGGTATTTCGTATATTAAATATATTCCGTTAAGGTATCTTCACTTACGTCAGGAAAATTTCGTATTTTAGGGTTTGTCTATCACAGTCGTCTAGTTTGTGTCATCTACTAGTGGCACTACATCCATTCTCTCATGCTACTTCAAAAAAATTACTTTATTCATCAAAATTCCTCGTTAGATTACGTTCAGATAGAAATCATCAAAATTTGCTGTGGAGAGAAACAATCGCCATCGCGATTAAAATAACGGAGAAAAGGGCTGCTAATAAATTCATCAATCCTGGTTAAGCTTTCTTCGAGTTAACTAATATTTTGCTTGCGATCCCAATTTAAAGTGTCCGATATTGAAATTGAGAATAAATTCGAGGTGGAAGAAAAGGTTGGAGGTTAGAACAGGCGGATTTCCTGTGAATGTCATAAGGAACATGGAGTTTATATGACATCTTCTTAAAATCAAGGTTAGTTTACATTTTTCAATTTAGCATTCATTAGTTTTCATTAATTGACATAAAAATTCATTAAAATTTACCCAAAGAGTATCAAAGAATACTCCCGAATCCCACAAAGGTGTTAAAAATTTAATCAACCTACAAAATTCCAATTTTTAATACAATCTCTGAGAAAACACATTTCAATATGCATCTTGCATTTCAACACGTATAGAAGGAATACAGGAAATCACAGGAATGTGCATGTATTATGATGTTATGATTTAACATTTCATAACACATTGCTAACGTGATTGTTTGTTCGCGACTATAAGTACATAGCATAAGGCTACGGTTACGCTGGATACGAATTCGTACGAAGATTTATACGTACGAGTTCGTAAGAAATTTGGTCGTACGAATTCGTTAAGACAGAGTGTTTACATTGGATAAGAATTTGTAATACAAAATAATTAAACAAATTGCAGTATAAGTATGCGATGAAAGGGCAGTGGATCAAGATATTGAATTGTGCTTGATAAAAACCCCTTTAATAAAATTTCTTTTACTAGAGAAAACCAAGCGCATTTGGGTTAACAATTTTTGTTTAGAACTGAAAATGGCGACTTTAGTAGATCGCATGTAGAACTCAAAGAAAATGACAAAAAATTCTTTGAATATGCGAGAATGATGCGATCTATATTCGATTAAATTTTACAATCTATTGAAATCAAACTTCATATACACTCAAATTTTCGAGAACGCATTTCAAAATGTCACCATTTATGCGCTATGAGGTTGAAATTGGGAGAAATATGCTGTTGCCGTTTGTGATACATTTTCTGCTTCAGAGTATACATTTCTACTGACTGTATTGCATGTAGAAATATCAGTCGCTTAAAGTGAAGGTCCATTCGTATAATCAGATGAAAGGGTAGCATATGCCGATGAGGGTGTTGAAGCTAGGGTATACTGATCAAAAATTTGAGAAGCCTCTGAAGGAGACGTATAGCTTCGAGTTAATACCTCATGTTCTTGCGTAAGTAAAGGGTTTTCCATTAGAAGCGCTCGATTTTTGTAACGCAATAAAACAAATTATGAGAATGATAATGATCTATTTTTGTTTGTTTGTTGGTTGTAATATCGTTTGACAAAGATTCAGCGAACCGTATTGAGCAAGCGCAAGAATACTTTTCCAATCAAAATGTCAAAAACGATGAAACAGTTCACTAAAACCCTTACCACAACACTTAATTCGTACGGGACGCACGTTTCGATAGCCAAGCTATCATCATCAGCAGCAAGACTGGAGTTCAGTCTTGCTGCTGATGATGATAGCTTGGTTGATCATGTTTGTGCAGCAATTAAATGAACCGGACCATGAAAAGCGTGAAGAGTTTGCTGTGCAGATGCTACCCAAGTGTTTGAAAACAACGATGTAATTTTCATGTCAGATAGGGATCACTTTCATTTGAGCGGGGAAGTTAACAAGCAGAACTGTCGGTACTGGGCAAAGACAAATCCCAGACAGCACCACGAACGCCCTCTGCACTCACCACGAGTCACAGTATGGTGTGCGATGTAGCGCTGCTGTGTCATCGATCCCTATTTTTTGGATGGTGGGCGTACAGTGAGTAAATTCTGAAATGATCAGAAACTTTTTCCTAAGAGAGTTGCGTAAGAGGAGGACGCTAAACACAAATGAAATTTGGTTCCAACAAGATGGTGCAACAGCCCATACTGCAAGAATATCTATGGACTTGCTTCGGCGTACCTTCCCCGGTCGTCTCATTTCCCGGTATGGAGATGTGTGTAGCGCCGCGTTCTCCAGGCCTCAGTATGTGTGATTTCTTCCTCTGGAGTTAGCAAAGTCTCGTGTTTATGCGGACGAACCTCGCACATTAGAGGAACTTAAAGATGCGATTCGACGTGAGATGCAACTGATTGATTAGCAAACATTGGAAAGAGTGTGGGAGAACTTCAAAGGCAGGTAAATATCTCTCAGATATTATTTTCCAAACATAACTTCAATGGCATCACTTCAACATTAACCGAGTATTATTTTTTTTTAAACGCCCTATTCCTAGTGGTAACCCTGTGCAACGTATTTGAAAACATTTTATTATATAACGTTTGCTAGCTTTGCAAATGTCGATGAAAAAATACTAAATTCGTATTTTCAAATCTTAACATTCAAACGCGTTTATTTCAAATTCACTTCAATGTTGGATACATGACTTTTACTTAGGATGGCAGAAAATGAAAAGAAATTTAATAAAGTGCTTTGTAAAACTCGCCTAATCATAGAACAAGCCTTTGCCCATCTTGGCACTTAGATCTTCACGTTTTCCTAATAGGATGAACCTTATTGATATTAAGCATCAGTTAATGGCAGTATGTGTTTTACAAAATATACGACTTACAGAGGCTTATCCACTCGAAGAATTGCACATTGACGAAAAAGATGATAACTATGAAAATGTGAATGCAGAAGATAATCTTGCTACTGACAATGGGAATTAATTACCGAGATAATAAAATCGAAGTTGTAATAATTTGATACTTTCATCAGTCCAGGTACATGTGCCCCTTATGGCACTTTTCTTAATTTCATAGTCTCGATACCATCATTCTCTTGTTCCGCTTCACCATGAACTCTATCAAATTTTTCCATTTCATTTGCATCTACAAAAACAATAATTACTGATGTATTGTGTAATCATATCATTACCATTTATTAGTTACGAATACTGTTGAAGTGGTATAGTGGCTATCATTTTTTCTCCATTGTATTCAATACAAAATTGAGCAGTTTCAATACTTTCCATTTTCAATATTTAGAAATTAAACACTACAATATTATTAAACGATTCTAACCTGTACAAATGTGCCGATTACTACTTCTACTACCGCATTCCATCTAATTTTAACGATGTCTTCGGTGCGCTACCGTTGACACACCGATGCATTTAGGAACGCTTTTGGAAACGTTCGAATAATGCACGGATTGATTTAGGGGCAATGAAATGCTTTCGGTTAGCACCGATGGAAGTTTAGGAACGCATGCTACCCCGCAAGTCGCCTTATCTACACGTGCATAGATCGGCTCCGCATTTAAAGAACCGCTCCGTGTGATCGGTTGTATAAACCGCTCAGATATATTGTGCCACCGCTTAGAGTAATCGTCTGATCTCCACCGCTACGGAATCGGCGAGTGTTTCGCTGCCCCTCATTGTATTAATTTGCACTGTCTACATTCTTAACGGGTATCAATCAGTCAACTCTATAAAAATAGCTGAAATACCACACAATATATTGGTCCTTCGAACCGCATAGAACTAAATCCAGCGTATTTTAATTAGTAAAAGATTATAATCATATTTTCTTTTGTAAATGAAATATCTCCGAGGTCATTGACCTTTTAGGCATAGTGACGCAGTTACGCTTCCACGCATCTCTAGTTACGGCAACCACCTCTGCGCAGATATACCGCGCTACTTAAAATAAACTACTTCATTGCCTATCTGCAACAGATTTCTACATTACCGGCAACAGATATTTCTTCTTTGATAGTTTCTGTTTATTGATGTAGTTGTGAATTCTGATACAAGATGGCCATCTTGTTTCAAAATGGAACTGAACGATTACAAATTCATTTGTTCGATTTACGAGAATGCATTAAAGATTTATCTTTAGGATTTCAAATTGTTCACGATCTAGCTACGTTAGCACGTTCTGATAGATTAAAAATACCCTATGTTTCTGCTCGAATTTCAAAGAAAGATCATTATTTTCAAGAGTTTGTAGATGTTCAATCTCAAATCCGTACCGCTTGCATAAAATTGGGCGAATTAGATGACTACGAAACAGATAAATAAATTGTGAGAGAGTTAAGGATCTGTATTATTCTCTAGTATCAATAAATACACAACAAAATCCAAATGTTTCATCACAATTGGCTGAACGTCGTGCTTCGATCGATGCATCATTTGGGTCCGCTAACCTAAAACAATGCAATCTCCCAAAATTAAAGCTGCTTATTTTTAACCGGAATTTGTCAGAATGGCCTTAGTTTTTTGACGCATTCAAGTCTTTAGTGCATCAAAATACATCACTGTTTGGTATCGAGAAATTCTATTATTTGCGTAGCTATCTTTCGGGTTCACCAAGAAATATAATAAAAACAATCCCATTAATATCCGCTAATTACGAAATTGCATAGAATGCACTTGATAGGTACGAAGATAAATGTATTTTAGCTAATAATTATTTAAACAAAATCTTGAAATTCAAAATATCAGATGGACAACACTCTCTTTCTGGCTCGCAATTTTTCTTAGATGACTTTTACGAAAATGACTGCTCCAAACGGAATTAATATTCCAAATTTAACCGATTTCATTATTACGAATTTAGCTCTTCGATCTCTAAATCCTTATACTCGGACTCCGTTCGAAACCGAAAATCCTGATGACGAATATCCTACATTAGATCAACTCATAACTTTTGTTAACAATCAGTGCCACATTTTAGAAATGTCTAAAGGTGATAATACGAGTCATTACCAGAATGTTGTTCCCAAACCTAAGTCACCAGCAATGCATAAACGATCATTAAAGAAAAAAAAAAGGCAATTTAAAGAAATTTTTGGCGACAATCGCTGTCAGTTAACTAAAACAGGTGGTGGACCAGGATCAAGCATTGAAATAAGTTTTGTTGATGAAGAAATTAAATAAATATTGGGGGTTCGCTTAGAAGGGCTATCTAATTATCTCGATAGTGATGCTGATAAAAGTATGTTTCCCACTTATTCTCTTACAATTGTTCTATTTTCATGTGCTGCGGAGGGAAATTATAATTGCTCAAGGTGATGCTATAAACTTGCCATCCACGAGTGGAGATGCGTAGGTTTGGAATAAATGTACGCCGATAAAACTATCTGACGCTCTGTCAGTTCCATTCCAGACTAACGCTGAACCGAATGGAACTTCTGAAGGAAAGACAATAAAAAAAGAAAGTTACCGCAGCAGTAACGGATGTTGATGAATGACCGGTAAGAAAATAAAATAAATAAGATTTTGCCCAACAACAATATACAATTATATTAAAAATACCTTGAATAGATTTTATGCGCTACACTCTAATAATAATTTTACTTGTTTAACCTGAACAAACAATTATAGTAAAGGTGACAAACTTATTTTTTTCGTTATATAATACATATATAAATAACTACAAAAACTATTCATACAAAGGCATTTTATAAAATAATTATAGTTCAACATTAAAAGCACTACGCAAATAATTGTTTAAGTAAAACTCTTTTAAAATATCAATATTTTTTGCCCACTCTTCATCTTTGTCAATTATAAAAACCTCATGGTCATTTGGAGTCTACACGAAAAAATAACATCTTGTACGACCTGTTATATGTAATAGTCCTTGGACTTGGTGATAATATATGTAACAACAATCAATAATTATATCATCATTATCATATCTAAAAAAATATTTATTTTTTTCAATGTAGTCCTTAATTTTTACATTGCGCATTGTATAAGGGCACTTTACTTCTGCTAAGGCGTCTTCCCCTACTAAGCCATCAGGACTTCCTCCTAGAAAACCACAAAGATCTAACCAGAGACCTGTTGAAACCACTAATGCCCGTTTGCACCGTATATAAAATAAGCATTACTTAACGAAGTCATTCTTAAAGTTAAGTATGACTTAAAAACGGTCTGTGTTGCATCGTAGAACGGGACGATGTTGCTTAGCAAAGTAACACTGGATCCGACAACAATGTTATAAGTTGATAACTTCTACTGACATTTAAATATTTTACGTTGATTCATTCCGAATATCGCCCAAGTCTGTGTATATTTTAACTCAACCTAATTTATCAATTGGGTAACCACATTAGTCTTATTGGAATTTTTTGTTTTTATTAGTGAAATTCTAATTAAAAATGTATTCAAAAGTAACACTGGATCCGACAACAATGTTATAAGTTGGTTTATATTTATTATTTTAATAATTCTTTTAGAACGACGCAGAAAAAAGAGCGCGAACACCTAATTTCTCAGCAACCGAAAAACAGGTGTTGTTGAGCATCATCCACAAGTACAGAAGTGTTGTAGAAAATAAAAAAACTGATGCTGTCTCGAACGACGACAAGAATAAAGCTTGGAACAAAATTACTCGGGAATTTAACACTAGCTGTCCGGATATGCGCCATAGAACAACACCTTGTTTAAAGAAATTTTATAATAACAAAAAGAAAGGGATTCGCAAGGAGGTTGCTGTTGAAAATAAGTAAAGTTCTAACTGGTAAGTGGAGACAAAAGAAAAGAAAATATGACGGGTATACCCTTTAAATAGGAGGAGGTGGTGTGGCACCGTTAAAGGACATCGAGAAATTGTTATTATGATTGATGAATCGTAAACCGTATAGGGTTACACAACGAATTCGACTCGATCCCACTGACAGTATACTTGTAAGTATACATATAATCATTAATTAAACGATTTTTTAACGTAATTGTTCTGGAAGTACGACATGGAGGAAGAAGGAAATTAATGTAAGTGATTTTATTGAATGATTATTGTCTTCC
The DNA here is from genome assembly GCA_029619255.2 of Dynastes hyllus. Taxonomy (NCBI): domain Eukaryota; kingdom Metazoa; phylum Arthropoda; class Insecta; order Coleoptera; family Scarabaeidae; genus Dynastes; species Dynastes hyllus. The sequence continues at coordinate 4,535,944 of JAROYC020000013.1, forward strand.
AAGAATAATTAAATAAATGAAATAAAGGTTGGTATATAAGTATTTCTAATTTGTTCAATGTTTTCTAAAACATTCGATACAAGTAATCGGTTCTGGTAAGAAAACAAACTCATGTTAGGGGCAAAGGTCATTACATAATTTGGCTGCCATTAAAGCTATTTTGTATGTTATGCTTATCAGCATGTTTTCTCATTGTTTATTGGTGGAATGGTGTTGTAAATAGAGAAAGTAAGAATCAAGTTGAAATGCTTTATGTGTAGTATGTAATAAAAAATAGAGCAATCGAAACATTTATATTATTTCAGGCAACAGAAGAAGCAGAATATGTGCCTAAAAGGCAAAAAATGGAACGCTCAACTGAGGAGCCCATACCTTCATGCTCCGGAGTAAATGTTAATATAGTGAAAGTAAATCGAGCTTATTATTTGTTTGTAGATGCAAAGTACGTGGAAGCGTGTTACTCCCACCGTATTTTACTCCAATAAGCGTACCACTAAAATTCGGAAGTTTCATTGGCCAAGACACTCCACGAAAGGTATGACTTGGTTATTTACCGGAACGTATTACATCAGTTCAACTTACAGGTTCCAGATCTCAGCAGACGTCGACCAACAACTGTCGTAAAAGCATTGACATCTTCATCTGTTACGGAGGAATATGACACGTTGCTGGAAAGACGGCTAGCTATATCCAATATGATGGCGAAGAAAATAGACGAAAAACTCCAGTGACAGCAGAAAATGCAGCAGGAGCAAGCTGCAGAAAATCCAATTGGAAAAAGAAAGCCTCCTATTGGATATTGCTTTAAGGAAGGAACAGCATCGAGTGTTGAAAATGTAGTATTGTGATTGCATTTTGAATACTTGTAGTTGTGTCATTGTTACATGTATATACATATATAATCACAACCTTTCTACCATACTGGTGTAAGGTATGCGTAATTGTTACTAATTAGGAAAAAAATAAAAGCATATTCGTCAAATCTATATTTGTTTATTCTTGAACAAAGAAAACTAATTACCATCTTTTTTTTTACAATAATCATTACATCCGTGTTCTAGTAAACAGTTCTAAAAATAAAAGCGAACTATATTAAATAAGTATTGCGAGACATACTTCCTATAGCAACCTTTACAAATTTGCAAAATAATTATTTATCAACTCATTACGACTATTGTTAATGTTTTGATTATTTATTGGGATTTGGTGTGGTTCATGTGAATTTGTCCATCCACTATTTGAGCCTCCAAATCATCTCCATTTATATCTTCTGGTAATGTCAATGTTTTGTAGCACTGCAGTTGCAACTATAATTGTTGTTACAGTCGATAACTTTACTCGCATACCATACGCTAATACTGGAAAGCGTCGTTTCCAATGACCAAACAACCTTTCTACTGTATTACGAGTTCTGATGTGCGACTCATTACATAGATTTTCCGCTCGTGTTAATGGATTTGCAAGGGGCGTTAAAAAATAAGATCTTAGATCTCGCGAAATAATCTTATGTAACGGTGCAAACGGGCATAACTGACCAACTACCTCCAAAAATTTTTCAACGGCAATCTTCTCATTCGATAGTCCCCATTGCACAGCATGAACACGCTCCATATCACATCCTTCTAGCGAAAATCTGTTGAGAAACGGAGGAAACTTGTTTCGCCTGCATGCCTTTAATATTAAACCAAATTTACTGGCTGTTGGCTTATGTTTCCTTGCGATAAGCCATAGCTCATTTTTATTTTGGTCAATAGTTGCATTAGCAATATCTACAATTTTGTCCAATGATAATGCACACTTATTACTAAAAAATAAACGCTTATCGCTTGAATCTATAAATTCTTCAGAATATATATCCTCTATCATGGGCAATAAATTGGAAGTAGATGAACTAGCAACTGGTCGCAGCAATCATGAAAATCCAACTACATCCAAATCACCCAACTTTTCTCTGACTTTCATTTGGTCTACTTTGGTAAGATCTACTATTGCCTTATAATCTTCATTGTTATTGAAAAGTTCTTGAATAGTTTAGATTTCCTCGCTCTCACATTGACCACTTTTTGTTACACCCCACGAGCGTTCGGAATCCGTGGAACTTATATCGTGGTATGCAAAATATAATACGGTAGCCATGTGGTGACAAACATCCAATCAGCACACAGCATTTATGCTGGCAGACCTTCAGAAGGCATTTTTGACAAGGTTTAGACCGACGGCCTCGTACACAAGTTGTTCCAACAAAGTTTACGCTATTGTGAGAAGTTTGCATAATTTGTAGAAGATTTGTTTTCAAAAAATGCAATATTTGCGCCAAAGATCATTCAAACTTTTTATGTCACAATAAAGTAGCTGTTACGGTAAACAATTATAAAACGAAAGTTTACAAGGAAAAAAAGGAGCGTCATCGTTTGGGGTTTCAAGAAAAAATATTTTGGATCCTAATTCCAGGCAAATAAAAAAGTCCTGTTTTTTCCACACTTCATCATGATGATTCCATCGACCCAGAAAGAGGGAAAACCCGGAATAGTAACTTTTTATAAATAGAAGGGGGGGTCGATGTTTAGATGTTTACTTTTATAATACAGCAACAAGAAGAGGCCCCGGGGGGATTTTTTTAGTGTATTGAATGTTGCCGCAAACTGATGGGTTTTACAAAACAAACAATTCTTCACTATTAGCTGCAAGAGTTTTGGAAAAATTAAGGCGGTGGGTAAGATTTGAAGGGATCAAAACATTGTATTCCAAAAATGCCCAAAAAAAAAACTTTTAATTTAGAAGAATTTAAAAAGGTATAAGAAGATGTTTTTATTGTTCATCGAAAAAGAATAGAAAAACTAAATATTTCTGCCGAATGTATAACAAACATGTTTACCACAACACTAAATGGACATTGACTGAAGTTTTCTATTTGTTTCATAAAAAAAAACATTTTTATGCAAATATTTTTTTTTTATGATTTGTACTCTTTTCTTAAGAAAAAAACGAATAAATTACATTAAAAACATAAATCAGTCACCAGGACCGACGTTATCACCTAAGTTATGAAATCTCACTTGATCACTGATCCCACAGTAAAATACCATAATCCTAATCACAAAAGTTAGGTTAGAGTCCACTGTGTTTTCCTGCCAGAAAATAATAGAAGTTAGCACACCCTTCAGAAAATTGGAATAATTTAAATTACTACAAAACATATTGAGTGCTGACTGTCAGCTGCTGCGTCCAATTACTATCTTGTAAGTAGTTTTTCACAGATATACCTTTGTTATTCATCTAAACTGTAACATAATTGGATAATTTTTATTAATACCGTATACGTACCACCGTGACACAAATCCATTACCCTTTAAACTAGGTGGTATGACACGAAATGAACTGCAAGAAGAATTAAATGTAATTTTTGGCGACATTCCGCCTGATGACGATTCAGTTGACCATGATGAAATTAGTGATCCAGAGGAACAAAATCAAACGCAAGAAGTGATACAAGACATTTTGCAGAAGGCGATACTTCAGAGGGTGACCACCCCTTTCCAAGATTGTCAATAGACTTAGAACGGACCAAATGCACAATGTAAATATACAAGTCAACAGTAGCTTTTATCCCCCTCCCACCGGGAATAACGCTAATGTCATTGAGGAACTTCAACTATTTCTAGAGCTTTGTGAAGTGCTTGATTTTATAAGCCATATGGAAGACAAAAAATTTGGTGATATCTTTAGATTGTTTCTTACTAATACTTTAATCGGACTTATAAAATATCAGGCTAGCTTATATGCTCAAAAGGAATATTTAAAATCAGGAAAATATACCAACCACAAAGAAGGAATTAGAACCTTTTATTGGATTAAATATTCTGATGGAAATTAAACCTCTCCCGAGTTACAAAGATATAACTAATAATAATAATAATAATAATAATAATAATAATAATAATAATAATAATAATAATAATAGTATTTATTGCTAGACGAAAAAAAAAGGTCAACAGAACAATGCATGTAAAATGTTCATCATTCGACTTACATGATTCTTATATCAGTAGTAAGATGTCCTTCAATAGATTTAGTTGGTTCTGGAAAATATTCAGAACTCACCCAGATTATGATAAACTATATTCTATAAATTGAAGCGATTTCTAGACATAATGCTTAAACATTTTCAAACCAACTTTAATCTTTCAGAAAACATTGCTATTGACAACTCGATGATGAAATTTGGAGACAGGAGCACGCTGAAGCAGTATATGCGTAAAAACCTGTGAAGAAAAGATGCAAGATATGGGTTTTGGCTGATCAATCAGGATACCTTCGGAGCTTTCAAATTCATACGGTGAAAGTAAAGAATTTAAGTGAGAAATGTCTTGGTACCGCAGTTGTTAAGTACCTCTGTAAGGATTTACATAGCAAATGCCATCGTTTATATTTCGATAGCATTTTTCAAATTTCCATCTCTCGGAGGGTAATAATCTAGATGTCCAACGAAGGCAGTGGCTGATTTAATTTGGGGAACCTACCTTTGGTTATGTTTGGGGGACAACCAATAAAAAAGATTATGCAGAACAATACATGAATCAACTCCCCACAAATTTAAAAGAATCAATTTTTGGAACACAGTTTAAAGAAATATTGTAATGATGAAGTAATCAATAAACCATACTTTCATATCTGGAGTCCTTTTTTTAAGATACATAAAAACCCCAAATATTCTTTCAATAACAGTTCAATAGATAAGATTTGTCCTAATAACCAGGCCGAATACCTAGCCCCCCAAAACCAACATTTTTTCTTTTCTGTATAGCTGCTAATCATGGGTAGCCACCCACGCAATGCGTAGGGGCCCTAGACGCAAGGGGGCCCAAAAGGGGCCCTTTGATCTTCATTTTTTTTACTCCTGTTATGGTAAATAAATCTTTGAAAGATCTTGCGTGGTTGGTAGTTACGCCACTGTACTACATCCATCTTTGAACAACGGAATACCGTCAAATAAAAGAATCGTTAGTAGAACCTCCAAAATTTGCATTTATGAAATTTTTAGGCTTACAAATGATTACTACAGTTAAAGAATGGTATCCTTTTCTATTCATAAAGTTATGTTTATCTGATAGCTTCATAATAGCAATATGGGTTCCATGAATGGCACCTGGAATTTACAATTTAGTGTATTTTTAAATACTGTTCACAACACAAATGTGTGTTATTATATTACACTAAGAAGATTGAACCGATTCATAAAATTTGCACGAACTGTATTACGTTCTTAGGGTGTTTGTAGGAATTTTATATATACGTCTGCCAAATTGTCGCAAATTGTTGTTGTAACTTCGTGCAGTGAGTGTCACTGGAAGAGCTATTGGGATGTATACAGATTTTAATTGGAGTCGTATCAGAGAAATGTTCCCTGACGAATGGGCTAACTTTACATTAATTGTAGTTGCAGTTGGAGACAATCAGTGGTATGGTTTCGATCCTGTCAAAAGTACTAAGTACAAAAATCTGAGTTATGTAGCTAAGAAGCTTCTTATTAAAGTTGCAGGCGAAGCATCTCTAGACAATATGCAGGTTGGACTCGTGGTGCAAAATAACAGGCTGTTGACAAAATAATAGCGGATTATGAAACTGCCAAAAGTGCTAATGTAATTGATGGTGACGCTATGCCTGAGATTATGGATCATGATGTCGAGGCTTCTAGAAAGCATATTCTTAATCACCCCAACCCATATCAATAAATTATGAAGATACAATAGATAATCATTGCATATATGTACATCTTGTAATAGTTGAAATTTTATTTAGTGGAAAATTTAAAAAAAATTGTAATATTTAATTCAGATTTAATACTGGTTTCGCCATTCTTTTCGTTTGGTTAAGTTCATTAATACATTTTCCAAATTAATTTAATATTTTATTTATCATCTTTTTTTCATCTTTTGGGTCATTATTTATTGTTATTTCTTTTTTTACGATATTTCTGGATCATTATCGGTATTGGATTGTATCATTCTTTGGGTAAAGTTTTGATTTTGACAGTTCTCTTCTTAGTCTTAAGTGGAGTACATGTTGGGACGTTGAACGTACTTGGTGGTTGGTAGAAGTTTTTTTAAAATTTTAGAGACTAGTTTTGTTAAATGTTACAAATTTAATCTAAAAAATTGTGTTCATGAAGAAGTCGAACAGTTATTAATTTATAATTTCGGTGTATATATTTATGCTTATATGAAAAAGTTGAACATTGCTTTCGGGAAATTGACTATTTCCAACCCAAATATACTAGAAAAGAAAATGGTTAAACATAAAACATAAAAATTTATTACATTGATCATTGTTTATTCTTCTTTTGCTTGCTCATAAAATTAATTATTGAAATTAAATATATCATTTTATTTCTTGTTTATTGAATGTAGTTTTCAGATTCAATAGGCAAAAAATAAAATGATTTTATAAAACAGATTTTTAAAATACCAATAAATTAATTATATCTTGCTCCCCATATACTCTAGATGGCAACGACCAAATTTTTGTAGGCAATTGGCATTCTAGATTATTTTCTATGCGTTGCAATCTGTACGCACATGTTTGGCTTATACCAAAACGAAAATCTCCCCAATACTTCTCTGGCAACCTCCTGTTGCATAGAATCGTATAGCAACTAGAAGCCTAATTCCCAAAGGTACATAACTGCCTTCTGTATAAAACTAATCGTCGCTTATTTTCTGTATTAGCTTCAAATAACATATTGTGGAAAATAGATATTATTTTTGTAAATATTTGTATTCTTAAATGACATACATTTTTTTTCAAGACCGTCAAAAACTGTAAATACGAGTAAAAGTATCGTATCGAGTACCAGCTGACGCATGTATCGGGATTCTATTTCTGTGAAACGTGACAACACGCTGTTTCTTGTTTTCTAGACGATAATGTTACCGTAAGGTCGACTTCAAGCAATTCTGGTGCACCTATCGCTAACGTTAGCAAAAGACATCTGTAGTAATCTCCGTGAAAATGAACACTTTGGTCCTAAAAATCCGATGTGCTTGGTGAATTTATAGTCGCGAACTTATGCAAAGTATATAATTTTAACACAAATAACACTAGAACAGTTGTTCAGTTGTAATACAATTTTACGTTGGCATGGACGAATTTAAAAACACGCACAAAAGAAAAATCTGTGAAATTGGCAAAAGCCCAAAATAAAACTGGAGAGGGTTATGACTAGGATGAGGGGTAAAGCGGTATCGAGCTGAGAGTATTAGATTAGATTTGATTCATTCTCGATGTGGTTCTTGATCTATCCCACTGCAACCTCTTCAGATCTATTGTGGTTCCTCCATCATTAAATTAATTACGCTAGTTTTCCTTTTTTCACCAGACCTAACCGCCTTGTGGGTGATCACTCTGTGTAGGTTTCGGGCTTTTGGATATTCCGATCCCACTTCTAAGAGCCGTATTCTGTAGTGGTACAATCCCCGAGTGGACGGCAGCCCTTCTACCTGGCAGAATCTCCACGCTGGTTCCTCTGTCAGGCCTAAGTTGCTCATATTAGGTTTAGGTAACGCCCAATACAAAAAGAAAATTCTCCAAAACACGAAACTAATGAAATTACACATTCAAATCAGCAACGAATTAACTCCCAAAAATGGGGAAAGCAAAAATTTCAAAGAAAAGGCATAGAAGCATGCAAACAAAATACACAACACGACAAAAAATTCAACAGATTACTAACAGCCAAATGACCTTCGTCAACACACAACACCACAGCACACAAATTTCATGACGCATTAATAAACTTCGCAGAAATACAGCTCATTTCACAGAAAGAGAACCCACTACGGAAAGGGTTAAAACACAACCTACACAAGAAATTGGAAAAGAACATTGAAACTCTCATCATAGACACCGAACTGGCCATACAGAAACTACCCACAGATATACAGAACAGGACGGAGCACATAACCGCACATGAGATTGAGAAAATAATATCCAAGGAGAAAAAGCACAAACACACAAAAATTCTGATAACAACACCATCAGGTCTAAAACAGAAAACTAAAACACAATAACGCAATAGTCAAGAAAGCTGATAAAGGAAACATCTCAGTGATTATGAACAAAGAAGAATACATAAACAAAACAGAAGACTTCCTAACAAAAAAAACAAACCACTAAAAACCGATCCAACAGATAAATACCAACTACAAATAAAAAACCTCATAAAAAATAAAAACCATTGATGAAAGCCAAAAGTACTTCCTCGCAAACATGAACCCAAGAATACCATACCTGCAAGGCCTGCCGAAAATACACAGACCGCTCGTAAACTGCACCACAACGCCAGCTTACAAAATCTCAAGACACGTAGCCAACGAATTAAGAAATCATACACAGTTAAAAAATAGATACGCTATCAAGAACATAGATCTCATGAACAAAATAAAAGGCACACAAACAACGTCACGCACAACTATGGTCAATTTCGACATCACAAACTTGTATACAAACATACCGATAGAAGAAACCTTGAACATCATCCAACTTATTGAAACAATACAGACAAATAAGAAGAGTGAAAATAATCATCAGGCACCAACGAATGCTATTTTTCGGATAATACACTGACAAGAGAAATCATCAGTACACACTGAAGGTAATCTTCATATTGCTTTAAAGTAATTTCAATAAATGTGTAACTTTCAGTTAACAAATAAACACAAAAGGGGCCCTGTAGAAGAGATGAACATGGAGCAGACAGAAGCCCTCAAAAAGATTGAGTCATAAAGTGAGGCTACAATTTACTTAATAATAGAAATTTAATAAATTTAACTTGCAAAATGTCTGTATATTACATTATTCCTAATTTATTGTCCCTGATTTATGATTTACATTTAGGTTGGTGACATTTAGGTTGGCAGCATTGGAATGCAGCATGTCAAGGGATTGCTTGGCGTTATTTTGTGCATTATTAGTAATTATAAATATTCGATGTAGACATACTTGAATAAACGTGAGTGTTTTCGTTACTTGGTATGAACTTCCGCCCTCGAGTACATAATAATTTGCAATGTTGTTCTCTATATTCGTAAAGTGACCGTACTCATGTACAATCATCAGCACGGCTTCAGGAAAAATTATTCAGCGTGAACTGCTTTACTACAATTCTATAATGAAGTTCTGTCGTATATTGAAATGAAAAAAGCATTCATTGAAATCTTTTGCGATTTACGTAAAGCCTTCGATTGTGTTCAGCACGATATCTTGGCAGCAAAGCCCGGAATCATATGGTGTAAGAGGGAAGATAGCTCGGACGTGACGACAAGCTATCCATCCATAGCAAGTTACTATTGTACAATCAAATTCTCAAGCCCGTGTGGAGTTATGGATTACAACTTTGGGGTTGCGCCAGCGAAAGCAGTATTTCGATAATTCAACGTTTCCAGAACAAGGTGCTAAGAAATATCGTTGATGCTCCTTGGTATGTCAGGAACAGTGTTACAAATAAGTTTCAAATCACATTATGTATATAGATTTTTAGTCATAGTACATAATCAGAATTATTGTGTATAGTTCTCACACTATCATTATATTAAACATTTGTCATAACGATAATACTGGAAAATATTCCATTCTCATCTTAATTTCTTTGTCGAATTGTTAGTCATCCTAATCTTGCTCATAAATATATTCGTATATTTGTATAATCAATGACCAACATCCTGTTTGTAACTTTACTATCTGTAGACAAACTGATATCATTTATTTGCAGACATCGATATGCTATAGTATATCTAGTAGTAGAAGTTAAACAAAACAGTAGTAAGAGTTGAAATACAATAAGAGTCGAACCGAAATTTGTAAATGTAATATACATATTTTAATAATAAAAACAGCTAGGAAAATCGTACGTGTTCCAATTCAATGAACATAACAACAGTAACATCCACAAAGATCTAGAAATTGATACTGTCAAGCTCATGGCTAAGTATGCTCGGAACCATGAAGAAAAGCTCCATCAACGCGTGAACGTCGAGGCCCTCCTGCTCCTGGACTTCACGAACCAAGTGAGGACCAAGCCTTATGAGTTAGTGCAGTGAAGTGAGTTCACAAAAAAGCAGAGTACAATACGGTAGTGTACACGATAAAATAGTTAATAAAGTAGCAATAAAGCTAATAAAAAAACTAAAGACTACTACTGCGTAAGACCTTAGACTAAAGGACCACGTAGTAACTTAGGTTAGAAACAAGTCACTCATTGTTCAAATTGTGAACAGATTGTAACATCATAAACACTTGTACAAGTGCTAATAACAAAAAAAAAATCGTGAATTACCATAGGAATATCTACTAACAGGTCATGATTATTACTCGATATTTATAAAGAGATTATTTAAACAAACAGAACGTAAACAAGGTCGAAAAAAATACCGAGCTGATGGCCGATATTGACATGCGCAGTGTGCGCGGCGATAACCCGAGCGAGGCCAACAGAGTAAGCCAGTGGCGTAGACTTGCTAATTTCTCGTTATTTACGTACTTGAACAGTGGATCGAGTAACTCTGGCCATATTTCGAAATGCGCGTAACTCATTTACATAAACAATTAATCTAGTAAAAAATAATTACATCCTTCTAAATATAGAAATATGTCTCTATTTGACCAATTTGAATGTTTTTTACGGACGACATTACAATGAAGAATTGTCAAACCCCTCACATAATTCACGACGTGCCTTTTGGCTATACTCACAGTGTCAGGATACTACAAAAAACCATCAAAGGAAAGCTGTTGGGATTCTGGAGATCTCGGAAATACTGCTGTGTACAAAGCTATAAGACGTGATAGATTTATCGAAATAATGAGATTTATGCATTGTGCAGAAGTTTCGGGTATAAATGTTGGCGAATGAACGGATATAAAGGAATCAAGTGTGGTTGTAAGATGGATAGATATCAGTTGTAACTGTTGCATCAACCATGCACCCCATATTTCCCTTGTCTAACGCCCAGAGATATTTAGCAGCAGAAAAATAAGAAAATAAACAGGTCTCACTGCATACCTCAGTACAATGAGTTCATGGGAGGCACAGACCAGATGGACGCTAACAACTGTTTACAGGATCGCCGGAAGGAGTGAAAATGGTGGTGGTCAATTTTCACGTGACTTATAGATGCGACTGTTTAAAAAGCTTGGGCGATTTACAGAATTCATCGCCCAGAAACTTCTCAGCTAACTTTCAAAAGAGAAACTGTACAGACCCACCTGAAGAAATTACAGAATTTACCGAAGTAATCGGGAAAACCATCATCATATTCAACGAATTCCAAAATATCTCCAGCCTTGATGGTAAAGACTATCTAGTTGAATATGTCCCAAACAATAAACGCCGGTGATGTTTAGGACAAAACCACAAAGGCAGCTTTGTTGTATTGAGTGTTTTATTTATTTTCATACGAAATTTCATTTATATCGAAAAACACAACTTATTATTTTTACATTTTCCACACCATAGAGGACTAGTGTTCCATATATGGAACAGCCTCCATTTTTGAAATGGAAGGTAGTCAAGCATATCTTTTGATCTACTCATGTTTCTAACGTTATTTGAAATAGGAATAAAGATCTTATATTCATAATTTCGCAAATTTATAAATTCAGTCCTTAAGGTGAGGGGAACAGTATACCACCAAGGTCGTAACAATGAGTCGGAAATAAAACGTTTAATTAATGAAACAAGGGGAAAATTATTTGCGTCGGGATAAGACTATCTATGATAATTAGAGTTGTTCAATTTCCTTGTCTAATAAACTAAACGGTAGATTACATGCAATAAAGGTAACACAAATTAAATTTAAATTTGTCATGTCGTGTGCATTTTTTTTTTAAGAATGCTGTTTATTATTTACGACGTAGACAATCCCTTTTGACCAACACATTAGCATATTACAAACTACACATTCAATTTTAACGCCGTCGTAATTTAGGTCAGGCATTTTTGCTATAAATTCTTGTAACTTTGTCCAACATTGGTCGTTTTCGCGACGTAGGCAACATTTTTAAACAACCAGAACTACGAAATAGTATTTTCGGCAGCGTACATGTATACACAACAGATCTGGTTGAGACTCGCGGTTATACTGAGGGTTGTATCGAACCTCCGCCACTGCCCGTTGGCGCCAGTGGGCAGCTCTAATGATAATACCCTTGAAGCGGATGCTTAAATTATTATTTCATTGTTTGGTTGTCCCCACTTGTTAACAGGAATAAGGAACAATTTATTAAATGATGACCTCCATTTTACATATGGAAACGCAATAATGTTAGACTAGAAGAGTCGTTAGATTTGTGCGAATTTTTAGATATGTTGTTCAAGAGCATTAATGGTAGCAGAATGACAAATGTGACTGGGAAAGAATTTATTTAGATGTGCTGTGCATTATAAAAGTCCGCACTTGGAACTTTTGCATATATACAACCATCAATATTCTGCAATCTATGCATTTTATGAAAGCAAGGCGTTGTTCGATGATTCCTTCCGGTGTCAAGAACTTTATTTTAACATTGAAAAATGTCAAAAAACTGTTTACCTTGCTCAAAAATGTTGACATAAAATAAATGTTTCCTTGGATATTCAACCAGGATCCACTTTTTTTGGGGGGGAAAGTTCGTCAATATGGAGCACATTTCATAAATCCCACATGTGGAGCATTTACTACTGTATACAAGAGCCTATTGGTAAACAACTTAACAACGAAGCACTCGTCAGGTAGTAACTATATGACATGTTTCTGCCTACCCGGCGCCATCAGTGTGGTTCCGAGCGCTATTTCCCGTTGCCTACATTGTATTCATTTCTCAGTTTGTGCCAGTAATCTCCAACAACAGCACTGAAATATTTCCTGGCGCCACCTAATGTCAAGAGATGTAATCATGCCTTATAGAGTCGCCACAGAAGCGAAATACAGATGTCCACCACCTATCTAGCGGTTCATGGGCTGCTTAACACAAGATAAGGTTGCGTCTAAGCGCTACGGTATCTGCACACGTAAGTGATTTCTCAGGCTTACCATGATGTATTAAAAAGAATCAGCTAGGAAAAATACATGAACTCACATCTCTAGTTCATAACCAATCTGAGATTCAGGCCTTAAAGGATCAAATCCCTACGGTACTGAATTTAAGTAAGCATGATCAGACTTTCAGCTCAAGCGATACGGAAAAGATTATTCACGAAAATTCCGAGAGGGAGAGTAAAAAAATAATTTTATTGTGTGTAACGTCCCGGAAATAAAAAAAATTGCTTCGAAAACCGACCAGGTACCTTCCGATATCGCTACCGTTCGTGAGATCTTAACAGATCTAGAAATTATAACTTACTTTCAAAATCCAACGCGATCGAGCAAATATGATTCAACAAACTCTTCAAGAAAGAGATCAATCAAGTTAACATCGCCGGTATCCACTGTAGTATATGAAGTATTGCGTACGGCGAGGAAGCTGAGAACTGTGGATAATTTCAGACCCATTGTCAAAGATCGTACTCTCCTGCAAAGTGAATATTTTAAGTCAGTGAAGGAGCAACTGCGGTCCAGGATTGCTGCTGGCGAAACGAAGCTATACATCAAATTTGTTAATGACGGCCCTACAATCGTTCCTTCCCGTCGGGGAAACTGAGTTTGCCCAGCAGATGTACTACGCCGCTACGGTTTACCTCTCAGAATGTCCGAGGTCTCCGTACGAAACTTGATAATGTTTTTTTCGAGTGCTTAACTTTGATATTGTCTTGTTCACGGAAACATGGTTGTGTCCAGACATTTTGGATTCTGAGATATTTGATAGTTCCTTCACTGTCTGCAGAAAGGACAGAAGTTTTGCCACTGTTGGGCGTGCTACTGGCGATGGAACTTTAACTGCAATCTCTAATAATATCACGTCATACTTTATACATTCGTACATTTCAACTATTACGGTATGATCTGTTCACCTGGACTACGAATCTCTTGATGCTTTAATTCATTAAATAGGACCGCATAACCCTGCTTTAATATCGTTACGTGACTTTCCAATTGCTTTGATGATTCTTTTACGCGTGATATATTCTGATCGGATTTTGCGTCTACTGCCTTCGTCACTTATGTACACAAGTTCACAAAACGCATAGATTCAATTTTGCTAGAATGCATATGCATTGGGATGAAGAGTGGAGAAATGTTATTTTTTCGGATGAAAAGAAATTTAACTTAGATGGCCCTGATGGATACACATATTATTATCACGATTTACGTAAGGAAAAACGAATTCATTCTCGCAGGCAAATAGGTGGTGGTTCTGTGATGATTTGAAGCGCAATAGGTTATTATGACAAAGCCAATATCGTTATCCTAGGGAATTGCTTGTTCACGCAGAGTTTCTTGAAAGTCCGGATTATATATTTCAACAGGATAACGCGCCTATCCATACTTCCTGACTAATGAAGCAATGGTTCTCGGAACACGGCATAAAGGTTTTGGAGTGGCCAGCGAAATCCCCAGATCTGAATATTATTGAAAATGTATGGGGGTATTTATCAAGAAAAGTGTATGAAGATGGCACATGCTTCAATAATATAGACGAGCTTCGACAGCGAATTATCGCTTGCTGGCACACCATTCCTCAAGATTACATAAAACATTTGTATGATACAGGGTGCGGCAAAGGAACCTGACGTTTTTATAATGAATAGTACAAAGCCGTTATAGTACGTAGAACAGCGGTTACAGTGGGAATGACATCGGTAGTAGATGCCATTTTAGTGGTCATGGAGCTGTGGACGAGTGAACATCGCGCATTCGTTCTCGAGGCGTATTTTAAAAATCACGACCTCGGTTGTCAGTACACAACGTTTATTTCGTGCGCGCTTTCAATATTGGACGTCACGGTTCTGTTCCATGCCGTAACACAATTAAGTTATGGGTTGAAAATTTTCGTCGATCTGCATCAGTACGAAAGATAAGCCACCAGGAATGCGTCGAACAGTTCGGACTCCAGCAATATTGAGAGGGTGATGAACAGCGGTTCAGCGAAGTCCACGTCGTTCAGCAAGGCGACAAGCACAACTCTAGGGACTTTCCGAAAGTACAGTACGGCGTATTTTGCATAAGGATTTACATTATCACCCTTACAAATTAGTAATTGTTCAAGAACCGGACAGCTGAAGACTTTTAAACCGTTTGAATTGTTGCAATCAACTCTCTGGAACTTTTTGGTGAAAATGATTTAGGTGGCTTAATTATGTCTGATGAGGCGCATTTTCGAGTTATCAGGCTACGTAAATAAGCAGAATTCATTTTCGCTACTGGTGTTCAGAAAATCCCAGGAGAACTCCATCAACGACCGCTTCATAGTCGCAAGGTTGCATTGTTTGGTGCGGAGTGGGGCGATTCGGTATAATTGGCCCCTATTTTTTGAGGACGATGCAGGAAATCATGTCACAGTCAATTCGCAACGTTATGTGGAAATGTTAAACACATTTTTAGAACCAGAGCTTGCCGACGGAACATCGATTTAAATACTGCATGGTTCCAACAAGATGGCGCCACAGCGCATACAGCACGAGCGTCAATGGCTCGACTGGTGAGAAATGCTTCGAGAAAAGTCATTTCCGCGGAATGGAGATGTTCCTTGGCCGGCAAGGTCTCCCGACCTCACGGCTTGTGACTATTGGTTATGGGGTTATCTTAAGAGGTGTATTTAACGAGACCAAGGACCATTGAAGAATTGAAAGAAAACATTCATAATGAAATTACCGCAATTCCGATGGGTACGCTACAACGCGTAATGGGGAATTTGCGAAACCGTTTGGAACAGTGTGTCCGCAGTGAAGGACGTCATTTGAGCGAAATTATTTTCCATAAATAAAATGGCATGTTATATACTTTCGAATACTTGTATGTGAAAATAAACATATTGGAAAATACATTTGTAGTTACACATTAAAACTCGTCAGGTTCCTTTGACGCACCCTGTACTATAAAAAAATTGAACTTTTCCATTAATTCCGAATAATGGAGAATACACTAAATATTAATAAATCAATTTAATTTTTTTATCAATTTTGTAGTTTATTTTAGTATATTATTACATTAGTACACAGTTGTATAATATAATTTTATATTAAGCATTCACAATTGCCGGATCTCTAAATATTATACATTTTTAATACATGCGATCATACTTTTGTCGCGCACTGTATTTCATTGTCGCTAGGGCACTCTGCTGATACTATACTTATATGACCCCAATTTATTTTTTATTTTTAGAGACGCATCCGTGAATGAGAGGTAAATCACTTCCACATCGTGTTATATTAATTATTTTTTATTAACAGAGCCCGTAATAGCCGTTTACAACCCTCGCACATGCAATATACATTACGGTCAGGAACATTAAGTGGGGTTCAACTCCCCACGTGACATATTTTAAATTTCGCCGATAGTTTAAGTTGGTTGCTTCGGCGATAAAGGCCTATTCGCTTTTATTACGTTAGGAAATATAAGTGATTATATCCGAAACTACCTACATTAAACATTCGCGAAATTTAAAATGACCCTAGAGTTTAATTTTAGTTTTAATAGAATCTACTTTAATTGCGGTTTTTTATTATCATTTTTTTAACACTGGAATTAAAATTTAGTTTTGGTTTTAATAGAATCTATTTTAATATCCATTTTTTTATTGCTTTTTTTAACGCACCTTGGAATTAAAGTGTTTTGTTAGAGCCTAGACTAAAGACCAATGGCGAAAAAATTATAGAAGAATTATAGAAGAAAAATTATGCTGTTGCGCCGCCATCTGTTACCGTGTTTTTCAACTATCCATAATTTACGCTACCTGAACTTTATAATTGGGCGTGACATATGATATGTCAAGACGTCATTTATAGTCATGGAATCTTGCACCGCGGAACAAGCCGTTTTGGTTATCCAAACGTATTACGAAACCGGTCATTCTATAAAAACAACTTTCCTTAAACTTAAACGTAATAGTAATTATTCCGTAAAACTAAACGTAATAGTAATTATTACTCTTGACGTTTGTTCAGAGTTTTGCTGAACTTCGGGAGAGATTGAAAAAGCAAAGAAAAATTGTACCAACATAACGTTCCGCTTCATCTATTTGGAATAGTTGTAGGTAGGAGAAGCTGCTGATATAAATTCTTTTTATATTTACGTTAATGGGAGTATATATCAATGTGATACAGCAATAAGGTGCCTTGAGTCACTGTTCAAGATTTTTCGTGCACTTAACTTAGAGTATCCGTGCGAAAGTAAGCGCATTCGGTTGTTTATACAAGAGGTTGTGTTTCAAATGCCGGCTAGCAGGAAGAGTAGCAGCACAGCTTGCGTTATTGTTGACATAAATCGCCATTTAATGAATTTGTAAAGATATTGGACAGACTCATTTATTTAGATGTTTATTTAAACATAGTAAAAATGTTTATTTGTTGTATATGTTCCGTGAAAATATTGTTTATATTTGTTATTGTTATGTTTAAAGCCCGGATGTTTAGTAAAATACCATAAAATGCCATAAATGTCTATTCCACGTAATTCTGCCTATATTCAAGACTAAAGGCCATAAACGCCTATTCACGTAATTCTGCCTATATGCTAGACTAAAGACAATTCTAAGAAATATTAAATACATAACCCTACAATTACCGTTATTCTATTCAATGTTATTTAGAACTATAAATTATAATTCTAAGTAACATTAAGTAGAATAAGGGTCATTCTGCTTGTGTTCATTAGTTTTAAGAAATATTAAATAAATAATAATTCCCGACAATTCTTCCTAATTCTAAGTAGCATTATATACAATAAATTCTATTCAATATCACCATACAGTCGTCGTTTGTATATCATCGCATAACAACGCAAATATGCCGAAAGAACGTGCTTCTGCTCAAACAAAATACTTAAACTTATTCGCGAATTCGGTAACGACATTTTTACTACTGATGGTACCGTATTATTTTGTAAAGTGTGTGATACAAAAGTGAATTATGAAAAAAAGTACTTTGTAACGCAACATGTTGTGACAGCAAAGCACAAAACTGGCGCTAAGAAAGTTCGCGACGGTAAGGAAACGTGTCTACTACAAAATTTTGCTGCAATTTCGCAACGGCAGTCCCAATTTTCCTTTGATTTATGTAGGCATTTATAGATGCTGATATTCCATTATGGAAACTAGAAAACTCAATGCTTAACACATTCCTCGAAAAATATACTAAAGAGCGCATTCCTTGCGAATCCACGCTCCGAAAAATTATGTCGATACAGTTTATACGGAGACAATGAACCGAATAATGAAAGAAATACACGAGGAAAATATTTGGGTATCAATTGACGAGAAAACAGACACACTTGGCCGATACGTTGCTAACGTAATAATTGGAACTTTGGAACCATTGTGGAAATCGAAAGTTTATTTACTAACTCGTGAAGTACTCGAATCTACTAACAATTCTACAATAGCACAATTATTTACAAACGCGCTATCCTTGCTGTGGCCTGGTGGAGTAAAACACGAAAGAGTTTTACTGTTCGTTACTGATGCTACTCCTTATATGAAGGCTGCTGCTAAAGTCCTTCAAATCATATTTCCCATTATAAATGATACGCGTCACATGCATTGCTCACACATTCCACAGAGTCGCTGAAGAAACGCGCACTTTACTTCATGACGTCGCTCTTTTAATTTCAAACACGAGGGTAAGTCAAATACTATCTACACTTTCGCCATAACAAGCTTTGAAGGTTATCGTAGTGGCGGCCGCTTGCACATGCGTTGAGTTGACGCCTCTGTGGTCATGTGTGGGGAATTTAATCACGATCGCGTCATTTGTCTGCTAGTTACAACAGCATAAGCATGTCAGTCCCGCTATTAGTTACCAAAGAGGAGCAACGAGCAGTGATTCGATTTTTGTGGTCAAAGGGTGTGAAAGGTGCTGAAATTCACCGGAGACTTTTGTCACAATACGGGAACAGTGCTTACTGGATCGC
Organism: Dynastes hyllus; assembly: GCA_029619255.2. NCBI lineage: Eukaryota > Metazoa > Arthropoda > Insecta > Coleoptera > Scarabaeidae > Dynastes > Dynastes hyllus. The sequence goes on from JAROYC020000013.1 coordinate 4,554,984, forward strand.
TTCAACGCGGAAGGCGATGCATTTTTAATCAGAATAGTAACCGTTGATCAAACGTGGGTTCATCACTACGAGCCCGAATCGAAACGCCAGAGTATGGAATGGAAACACCCAGGATCCCCTAGCACGAAAAAATTCAAGAACTCGCCATCGGCTGGGAAGGTGATGCTAACCGTGTTTTGGGACGAAAAAGGCCCTATAATGGACGACTACTTGGACAGGGGGACTACCATAAATAGTGCGACGTACAGTGATTTGTTGGCGAATAAGCTGAAACCAGCAATTCGAAACAAACGCCGTGGTCTACTCTCAATGAAAGTTTTGTTGTTGCAAGACAACGCCCGTCCGCACACGGCCCATAACACCATAGAAACTATCAACAGGTTGGGCTTTGAGACCCTAGAACACCCTCCCTACAGCTCTGATCTCGCTCCCTCAGACTTTCATCTCTTTGGACCGTTCAAGGAAGCTTTGAGAGGTCGTCGATTTGCCTCAGACACAGACGATCGGGATGCGGTGCAGAAGTGGCTTCACGACCAACCGAAAACCTTCTACCAGGAAGGCATACGGAAGCTTGTGGCTTGCTGGACCACGTGCATTGTTAAAGGTGGAGACTATATCGAAAAATAATGTATCTATTGTACACCTATCTTTGTTTAATACGGTTGTAGAACTAATAGTGTGAGTAATTTTTGACTTACCCTTGTATTATACTTTTGGATCCAAGAAAAAAAAGCAAGTTGTTATTTATTTTAAACAATCCATATCAATACTTGGTGTATGTATGTAATGCAAGAGTTTATTGCATGAAAATGGAAAATAAAATTATACAGGCCGTGTTATTTGGAGGTTAGAACGTGTAATGTATTACATATTGCTTTGTTATAACTATAAGTGTATATACTAAATCAGCAGTAATATATCATAACAAAACCTCCTACTTTTGCATATTTTGGTTAAACCAAGCTATTTTTGTGATTGACAATTATGTGTGTACATATAAATAAGAACAATGTTACTCTCTACATATGTACATACAGTTGTGGCCATAAAAGATAGGCACCCAAGCAAAACATTTGTTTCGCACAACGAATATTTTTTCTTAGAAAGACAATACTGCGAAATTGTTTTGTAAGGGTTTTTATACAATTTTAAGTGCGATTTCTAAGAAATCTGGATTGAGTTAGGTATTTAACGTGATTATTCCGTATATTTTAAAATAGTTATATGCAGTCCGTGCGAATGTAATGTTTGCAGCAAGAAGTGAAACCTACAGTTTTACATAGTGTTTTGTGTAGTGATAGGTATTACATTATAATATCAAATTATGCCAAAAGAACCGCAGTTGTCAGATGCGGTACGTGGACAAATTGTTTTGTTGCATGGAGAAGGCGTATCGCAAGCCCAAATTGCGGAAAAGTACGATGTTCACGATGTGCTGTGCAAAATATAATTAAACGCTACAGGCTGTATTTTAGAATATCCAAACCTTACTGATTCTGTTTAAATTTGGGTTATGTATAGCCCATTAGGAGACAATCATAAATACGTAGAAATTTTAACGCGTTGACATTCCGGAGTGTAGATATTAGCGTTAAAAAATATGAAAAATTGCCGCCATGTTTAGAAAGAATCTACTGGGTTTGGTAACTTTTCTTGTTACAATGTTGGTCACACTTAGCCGTTGGTATGGCAACAGCTGTTCATCGGTCTCGTAGCCATTTTCGTTCATTTTCTAATAGGCTTCGGTTCTGTCTAATGAGATCTCTTGCTGTGCTTTGCTTGCTTTTCAATATTTTGTATCTTTTTTTATTTCGCGTTTTTATTTTATAGTTTTTTATCAGTGTAGAGTGTTTATTTTTATTTTAACATTTGTATATATTTTGATTTTCGCAGCTATTGCTTTTTGGTTTTATTGTTTTAGTTCGGTGCTGGGTTTGCCTTTGTAGTTTTAGTTTAGGTATTATAGTTTTAGTTTAAGTTTGCTTTGAGAGTTATTTTTTTGCATTTTATTTTTAGGTTCTTACCTATTTTGTTTTATTTCTAATTTTTCCATTTCAACTGTTGCTTTTCCTTATTTTCTTCCTACTTTTCTTTTGTCTGTTTTTTCTGTACCTTTCCTTTGCTTCTCTGCAAACTGTGGTTTTTGCATCTTCAAGAAATTGTGAGTTGTGAACACTATTTTCTATTTACAAGTGTATACAATATACTTTGTTGTAGCGATGGAGTTTCTCAATTTAAGAAGAATTTTAGAGATATGCCGGAATCCTGCAACCTTGGTGGGGCAGCTGCAGAACTGGGAATTGATTCCCCGGGAAGGGAAGTACAAGTGGCCTTCATGCAAGAACTACCTTGTTCTTTCGAAATCCCGCAATAGGTAAAATCTATGTTTACTTTCTATCAACTTTTGCAAACTTGTTTTTAATGTTTGAGTCGTGACGGTTACCTTTGGGTTTGTACAGCGAAGGTGTCGATGCGTAAGCAGAAGGCGAAGAAGTGTGCGAAACAATTGGAGTTTCACATAGGCACCTTCCTCGCAAAGTCCAAATTGGAAGCCTGGCAGATACTAGGATTTGTCAATTTACGGATACGTTGCGCCAAGCTAAATACCAATGCCATGCAAGTGGAAATTTCACCAACAAGCGCTGTTAATTGGGCCTCATTTTGCCAAGAGGTGGTATTGGATAGTATATGTATATGTAGTGGTATTGGACGTAAAATCACCCCAACAGTTAGGGGGAGAAGGAGTGATCGTCGAAATAGACGAATCCAAGTTTGGAAAAAGGAAATACCACAGAGGCTATGCCGTTGAAAGATAGTGGGTGTTCGGAGGATATGAGAGGGGCACTGGCAAAGTGTTTATAGAGGAAAACGCTACAACTTTCACTTGAAAAATTTTTTTGAATGTATTTATCTATTTTAAAATTATATAAGGTTTGGATGCGACACATTTGCACAATTACTTTATTTCATTTTTTTTCAGATTTTGTGTTCTGTATAATGAAAACGGATTTTCTTTTGAAGAATGGCTGAAACACCCGAAGGAAAGCAGGAATGAAAGTCTGGTTCTATTTATTTCTTCGAAACCATATATTAGGGCTGCAAGTGAGCATTCTTTGAGAAATATCAAGGTCATTATTTCGCAACATTCGTCCAAGATATTTGTAAAGTGGACTAGCTGTGGAAGGTGTTACAGATAATGATATACATTGTTACATTTAATATTTGAATGTCCCACCATGAATTTGGGGGATTTCAAGTAGAAGTTGGGTTGGGAATACAGTTACTATGTAGAAAAATGTCATACGAACACACGTTGCTTTAGCAATTAATAAAGTTAGAAGTTGAAGCGAAGTGCTTAATTTATTATACCTACTACTACACCCTACAAACGCAACAGTGGCGAGGAGGATGGAGCAAATTACGTTACCGTCATTCAATTGCAACGAGGAAAGTGCAAACGTCGGTTCCAAATGGGAAAAATGGCGACGCAGTCTTAACATTTTTATTGAAGCCAAGGGCATTACGGATAGTAAAAATAAGAAAAATTTACTATTACATTTAGCAGGACCGCAGATACAAGACTTTTTTACTTACCTACATAAAAAATCTTATAAAAACATTTATAGTTCTATTAAGCCCTCTATCTCATCCCCGGTTTTTTGGAAAAAAAGCCGGGCTTTCTAATTTGTCCTGCTTTACTCTACGCTTCGGAAAATCTTAGATGAACAGGGTCAAGTGGATGTCATATATACTGATTTTCAAAAACCATTTGACCAGAGAGATCATTATGTTCTGCTGAATAAATTACTAAGGATAGGATTTTCTCCATCTCGACAACGACGTTGTAGATTCCCTCGATTGTCACTCGCTATTGTTCGCTGATGACAAGAAAATATTTTGTAGCATAAAATTTATGGATGACTGCCAGAAAATACAACGTAATTTAGACAAAATTAACGGCTGGTGCCAGAGCAATTTTTTAAAATTAAACATCAGTAAGTGCAAAGTCATGACTTTCACTAGGGAAAAAATTGCTATTTGTTGAGTTAAAAAATTTAACCCGGGGGGCCAAAAGTCCCGCTCGAGGGGAAATAACCAAATTGAACACCCAAAAAATTTTCATTGGGATCCGTTTTGTGAAAAGGGAAACCTCGGGAGAGTGAATTCCTTTCTTTGGTAGTTCGGTAATTACCCTAAATATGTATTATAGGAAGCGCATCACCACGAATGTCGTAAATTGGTTTTGTACATTCTTCTATTCGATTTGTATGAGATCGGGGTGTTTTAGCGCTCCATTAAAAAACTCAGGGCAGTGATATGGTGCGTCGTGTTATGAAAAGTGTTATTATTATGTATGTATATGTATGTAATAAAGAGTTTAAAATAATGTCGAATAATAGGAAACATTTAAAGCTGAGCGAAATTAGAGATATTGGAAATCTTAAGTAAAGGTAAATGTGTAACAGATTTAGCTAAACAATTTGGGTGGGCTAAATCTACAATATGTGCTATAAAGAAAGAGGTGAACATTAATTTTAAGAAAAACTAATCAAAATGTTGATGGTATACGTAAATTTAAAACACTAAAAAAATCTACATATTCAAAAATGGAAAAGGCACTGTACAAGTCGTTTATTTCATTGCGAAATATTCCGTTAGTGGATTAATGTTAAAACAAAAAAAGCTATAGAATTTGCAAAAATCAATCGATGAATCGTCAACATTTATTGCAAGTAATGGATGACTTAATAGATTCAAAAGACGGTACAACGTAAGGTTTTTAAAGATTTCAGGAGAGAAATTATCATCACAACCAGAATTAGTTGATCCATTCAAGGAAACGTTGAAGAATACAATTAAAGATCTTGACCTGTTACCGGAACAAATTTATAATGCGGACGAATCAGGGAAACTACTACCCGATAAGACGTATGTATCTAACATGGAGAAAAATGCACCTGGTAGGTAAAAACTGAAAAACAAAGATTAACCTTTTTGGCCTGTGCAAACGCGTCCGGAACACACAAATTAAAACCTTTAATAATAGGAAAATCAAAGAAACCCCGATCATTTCGAAATTTTAGCTGTCCAGTAGGGGAAACGTGCCTAATATCGCACACCGCCTAATATCGCACCCTCTATTATTTCCCGTACCAAGTGCTGCTATCTAATGGTAACAAATTTAACTTATGTTGCTTCACCTCCTAAACCAACTTCTAAAGAGGTTTAAGCGCCGGCTAGTTACAGCTGTTGTAGTAGAATAGGTTATGGTGGGACCAGCGAATATTAAGCAAGGAGAATTTTGACAAAAGATTTCACCATAAAATGTAAATAGTATCAAAGTTTATTTCCACTAAAATATTAGATATTTTGCATAGTTTGTTTTAGCAGCGTTTAAACAGATATTCATGTTATCATTTTCAAGTTAATTGCGAAGATGACATAATTTCAATGTGCCTAATATCGGCCATCTTATGTTGTCATAATACCGTACTGTGCGATATTAGGAACACTTAGATGTAGCATTTAAAATTGCAACATTACTTCGCTTTCTTATAGATGAATACATCACAAACACGAAAACGACGGAAACAGTGGTCTGCAGAGGACATGCGCAGAGCAATACGTTGCGTGCAGGCTAAGAAAATGGGACTTCTGCGTGCCTCAAAACATTTCAATGTACCCAAGTCAACCCTTAAAGATAAGGTTAACAGTGAAGAGGAAGATATAGAAAAACTAGTTTATACTAAACTTGGCCACGAAAATCTACACTAGGCGATGAATTAGAGAAGGCCTTGGTAGCCTACTGTTTAGACATGGACTCTCGTTTTTATGGTTTGAGAACGAGAGACCTGAAGGAAATGGCATTTGAGTTGGCGGACAAAAATGGTGCTTTACATCCATTCGCTAAGAAAGATCAGGCAGCTGGATGGAAGTGGCTCCCGTGGTTTTATGAAAAAAGAAATTGCAGTTAAGTCTTCGCAGACCACAAGCCACGTCAATGGGCAGAATAAAAGGATTTACGAAGAAAGTTGATAATTTCTTTGACATTTTTGAACCATTGATGGAAATTATAAAGCATTCACCAAATAAATTGTACAATTGTGATGAAGCAGGACTGACAGTTGTACAACACAGAACAAGTAAAGTCCTATCTTTAAAGGAAAACGCCAGGTCGGGTCTGTGTCTTCTGCAGAAGAGATTGCACTGGTCACTGTATTGGCACCGTATGAGCGCAACGGGAGCATTACGTTCCTCCACTTTTAGTCTTCCCTAGAGTACATGAAAGCTGAACTGCTTGATGGAACCCCGAATGGAACAATTGCAGTTTGTCACAAATCAGGCTGGATCCAAATGGAAAGTTTTTTACAGTGGTTCCAGCGGCAATTCTGGCACATGTAAGGTAGAGTAAAGATGATCCAGTTGTCTTAGTTTTAGACGGGCATTATTCCCATACTAAATCTTCAATTGTTGAAATTGCTCGGGAAAATGGAGTGCATATAGTGTCATTGCCGCCACACTGCACCACATAAAATGCAACCTTGATCGGGCTTTTATGTTTCCTTCAAAGCATTTTATATACAAACAATAGAAACTTGGCTAAAACAAAACAGTGGTAGAATTGTTACTTGCTATCAAATAGGAAGGCTCCTAGGTGATGCTTACTGACCGAGCTGCTACTGTTGCAACAGCTGCCAATGGCTTTAGGAAATGTGGATTGTTTCCTTGCAATCGCAACATTTTCGAACAACGCTAATTTGTTTCCGAACTGGGAAATACATCATATGATCGTGAAACTTCCCACCAGAAAATGAAGAGAGAGCACATAATAAGAAGTCAGCCTGATGAGCCACAACCTGGTTCTAGTAGCACACCTAGTAAATCTAACACTTCAAGCAGCTCCTCTGTTATGCCAACTGATATCAGCCCATTGCCTTCAACAAGCAAGCAAGGTTCAGTGTCCACAAAGGGGTCGAAAAGCCAGTGCAGCTGCGTTACTGACTAGTTCACCATATAAAAACAATTTATCCGAAGAACTAGAAAAAGCTACAAATCCCAAGCAAGACCACAGAAAGAGTAGGGAATGCACCTAAGGAGCAGGTCGCTAGAAAGTGTTTTACAGAAAGAAAGGCAATCTGGGAGAGAACAAGTTAAAAACCAAGAGAGGGAAAAAGGAAAATTATACGAAAAAAACAACCTGATTATTCTTCAGAGACAAGCGAAGAAGAGATTACAAATTTAACTATTTCCACGGATGAAGAAGATAGCGACATTGACTGTGAATGTCCTTACTTACTGTAGTGAAACATATCTAAACGATCGGTCCAGGAGAAATATGGATAGTCTGCACTAAATGTAGAATCTGGTGCCATGAACTATGTTCAGGTTCAGACGATTACAAAACTTTTATTTGCGATTTTTGTAAAGAAGGCTGATGGATGATATTTTTCTTTTTAATGCTTTTTTTTATATATTTTCTTTTTATAATGAATTACTGTTTGGTTTCAATAAACATTTGATATAGATCTTCTTTTTAGTTGAATCCTCACCTTTTTAATAAGAAAAAAACGATTATTTCTAATATTGTTCACCTGGCGATATTGGGAACACGTTTTCAAATATGTAAAATTTTACGGTTTGGATTAATTGGTTGTAACACCAACATTTTTAAGAAAATTACGGCTCCATTAAATAATCACTTAGAGAACTCAACAGTCAATCCTTATGCACTGAGAAACTTAATTTTCTGTAAAAATTGACATTGCAAGAAGAGATTTTCAAAATGGGTGCGATATTCGGCACATTTCCCCTACATTACAAGCATTCTAAGGCAGCATGGATGACCACCACCATTTTTAAAGAATGGTTTCATGAAATGTTTGTTCCAGAGGTAAACAAATTTACTTATTTATAATTGGATCATAACACTTCATTTTACTTTTTAGGTTACACAATTTTTAGAAAACCAACAATTACCGATTAAGGCCTTATTATTATTAGATAACGCCCCTAGTCATCCACCTGAGTCAGACTTAAGAAGTTCCAATGGATTGATCTCCGTTATGTATATGCCACCAAATGTGACACCCTTAATCCAACCCATGGATCAAAATGCCATCAGAATTACAAAATTATTTTATCGCAAAAATTTATTGACCAATTTGTTATCTGAAGACAAAGAGTTTAGTGAAACATTGAAAAACTATTCTCTGAGAGATGCTGTTTTAAATATAGCTATGGCTTGGAATAATGTAAATACTGCAGTTATAAAGAAGTGCTGGAATAATATTTTAGACATTGATAATGACGATCAGGAAAATATTCCACTAAGCGTTTTACGCTCTCGTTTAATTAACGACGAAGCCTTTAAAGCAAATCAAGATATAGGACATATTTTACAAAACACACTGGGGTAAATGTTATTGATAAAAGTGATTCGGAAGAGGACGGTAATAGTCATTTGTTAATGTGTAATATCACCAATGACGACAAATTAATTTCGACAAATCATGCTTTTTAAATCTGTTAATGATCTTATTCAGGGGGTGGAAAAAATGAGGAGAATGTTGAATTTTCACAGTTACTAACTCTGCATATTTTAAAAGAAGTAAATTAATTGAAATTAAAGTAAAAAAAAGTTAGCACAATCAAAAATAATTACGTTTTTTAAAACCCAAAAATTATAAGTTAATAAGTTTTTAATATAAAAATGTCGCGTATTATTATTGCCAAATTATATTATTACTTATTATAGAAAAAATAAGATTATTAAATAAAGTTTGATTGCATATATGTATTTGTATTTGTTTTTTTTTAATAAACCTCTATTTAGTGAACAATCCGATTTAGTGAACAGGGGTTTTGCTAATAACGTTCAATCTAGCGGGACTCTACTGTATTTTGATACGAAGATATCTTTTGTCTATCATATTAATAAAATGGGTGATTTTCTAGATAACGTGCTTTATGAGTTGCTAAAAACTAAAAGTACTCACGTGTAAAAAATCACAGAAAACACGTCAAACACACACTTACAGGTTGTGGAATTGCTGTTATGTATAGAAAAAAAATTATAAAGTTGAGAAAAATTGATCGACATTTTGACGTTTCTACACAGTCCGAACATGGCTCAAGTAAAGCCGATTGTGATGTCACATTTAATCTCGAACCCAAAGTGCTTGTGACGTCACATTTAAACTTGAACCCAATGCAATTGTGACGTCACATTAAATCTCGAACACAAAGCAATTGTAACGTCACATTTAATCTCGAACCCAAAGCGATTTACCTACGACTTTTATTGAATATTTCGTAAGTTAATGAACGGCAAGTGTAGAATATTTTCTTTAACACGTTCGCTGCCATTGACGGAAATTTCCGTCACACTCGGTCTTCTTTGGGTGCCACCGACGGAACTAGCCGTCACTCGCCTATTACAATTTTTGAGCTGTGACTTTTTGTAGCACCGTGTTACCGTTTGGTTGTTTTGCCGGCACTCTGTGAAGATATTGCGTCGTATTTTTTCAAGTTTTTTTTGGTTTTTGTGCGGTTTTTTTTGCGGGGCAAATTTAAAAATATGTCAAACCATCTTGATGCAGGGGGCCTTTCCCAAACGTTCATATTCGCAAAGTTTTAGAAAAAATAGGTCATTGACAGATGAAAAATTTTTTTGGGATTTTTTAGAAGAGAGTGAATCGGAGTTCGATAGTAATGAAGGCGACAATACTGAAGATGAGTATGGTGACTCGGGAAGCAGAAGTAGAAAGAGAAAAAAGCATCACGAAGAACAAGACTTTGGGAAAGTAAAAAATTGAAGAAAAAAGAAAAGGGGGAAATTATTTTTCCCCGGGGGGAACCCCCCCCAAAATTTGAAGGGGTTATAATTTAGGAAAAAAAATTTTTTGTTTGATTCGATAATTTTTAAATTGTTCCTTGGGGGGTATTTTCCTTGGGAACGAAAAAATGGGGAAAATTAATTTATGGAAATTTTTTTTTCCCACCAGGAAGCCTTTTAAAAAAAAGCAATCAGTAGGAATAGATTTTTACTAATTCTTCGAGCATTGCACTTTTCTCCAATGTCCCCCTTGGAAAAGATATTTTTTCAGACAGATTGAACAAAATTCGGCCAGTTATCGTTTTTTTCAATGATAGGTTAGCGGAAGTGTACTATCCAGGAGGGATTTTTCCCTGGATGAGTCAATGGTTTTGTGGAGAGGCAGACTCTTATTCGGGACAATATATCCAGAATAAGCGCCACAAGTATGGTATCAAACTGTACATATTAGCCACTCCCAGTGGAATAGTACAAAAATTTGCAGATATACAGGAATGTTGGATCATTTAGGGGGCGCAAAACACACAAAAAAAAATTGTTTTGCACTTGTTACAAGAAAAAACTGAACGTTGGCCACCATATATACATGGATAACTATTATAATAGTTTTGGGAAATTTGGGAGAGCACTTTTAGTCCAAAAAAACGACGGGGAAACTTTTTGGGCATCCAGGAAAAACACTCCAAAAGCAGTACAAAATTTGGGAAAAATTAAAAAAAAAGGGGAGACTATTGCAAAGAGCAAAAGGAAAATTTTGATAGGCAAATGGAAAGATAAAAGAGAAGTGTATTATATCTCATCTGAATTTAAAAAAAACATGATTGAGGTTGAAAACAGACGACATGAAAAAAAAGTCTAAGCCATTGCCAATTGCTAATTATAACCAACATATGTCGGGAGTAGATAAACAAGATCAGATGCTTTCCCCACTACACAGGTGAAAGAAAAAACCCTCCGGTGGTACAAAAAACTTTTCTTCCATATATTAGAAATGCTTGTTCTCAATGCCCATGCTCTGCATAACAAATACTCTGGTAACAGAATACCACTACATGAATTCCGTCTACGTATTATAAAAAAACTGCTTCCTCCTATCGAGACACCAAAAAGTGCTGCGGAATCCAGAACACATTGTTACCAAACGCAAAGTACCACCGGGGGGAAACAAAAAAAACCTAGGAAAAAAGGGGCAAGTTATGCAGTGCGGAGGGAAAAAAGGGCGGATACGGTCTATGAATGTCCCGGTTTTCCTCAATGCCCAGGTTTTGTTTAAATTTCTGCAAAATTTATCACAAACAATGATTATTGATTTTTTTTCTTTATTTTTTTTTTTGTTACTTGTGTTTAGTTGTATTCCATATCTAACCTTTATACTTATTTACGATTAGTTACATAAAAATGTTTTTCTGATGCTTTCTTTTTTGATTAAACCATGAATAACCTTCACTCTGTTGTTTTTTTTTAATTGAAACATCGCCCATTCCAAAAAAATCCCAAAAAACCACCGACGGAAAATACCGTCGCTGGCACACAAGTACAAATTTAATGCACGGCCACTGACGGAAAGATCCGTCAAAAATTAAAAAAACTGGAAAAAAAGGGAAAAATTTTTTTGTATCATGTAAGTAATAAATTTCTAGTAATATTCAGTTAAAAATAAAAAATAATGATTTTTCAAAAAAATTAACCGGCTCCGGTAGATGCCGCTAAAAATGCACCTGGCAGCGAATGTGTTAAGGTTGTTATGCATGTAACTGATACGTGAGGAGTCGACGGACATCCTCTGGTGCGGACAACCTCTTTGCTAGCGTCAATGCTTCATCCAGAGAACTCAAAACCATTGATATTTAGCATCAGCATCAGACACTGACTGTCAATTCTAAATACAATGGCGTTCGTGAATAAAAGTGGTAGAAATTTGATTCCACCATCTGTTAAAAATTGAATGCACACAGTACGTAGATTTATTCGTGTTTAGGAAATATTCAGAAATAAAAGATTCGAGTATTTATAATTTTTCTTTACAACTTTAACATTTCGCAATATTACTTTTATGAAATGTTATATTTCGACTGTAAGTACAGCATACTTCCTCATCAGTCTTATGTTTATATGTATTATACTACTTTATATTCCGGCTGATGATGGCATATTGCCGAAATTAATCCCAGTGTAAATAAAAATGTAAGAAGTAAACGGATTTTCGTATTTTACTTCAACATTTTCTAACAGATACATGAACTAATGAAGTACTGCGCACGAAATCAGATTTTACAAAACCGGAAGAATCTAATGACGATAGAAATTAATCATTTGACTATTAAGCAAATACGGATGAAGATTATGTCGAAGAACGAGACCACCCAAGAAGCAAGTAATGAAGATGAGGAAGGTAATGAACGTAATATATTTGTGGGGAAAGACAAACAGACAATGTGGGTCGTGGAAAAACCTATACAAATAGTACGTGTAGGAAGACAGAACGTTTTAACACATTTACAAAAATGTAAGAGGACCTGCTAAAGATGTAAGAAGTATACAAAGGTATGAGCGGGCATGCTATAGCCACCCAGCAGCATTCTTCGGAAATGCGGCTACTCTAGTAGCCGATGTATCTAACAACTACGTTAGGTACATCGGTTACGTATAGACTATGGACTGGTATGCATAGATTTATATTTAATACCGTTTGCTGGTTTTATTCTCTTGGCATATTTCTTAATAATATTTTTGCTGGTGGATTTTATATTTAAGTATGGAATTTTTTCGATCCAAGAATAAAAATATGTTATAAAATGTTACGCATTCTTTTCAAACGTGCATTTGAGGGAGCGCGTCATATAATTAACAACTTTGACACGCACGGTTGGTTGTATCCCCGGAAACATAAAAGGGAAGCCCCACAAAATGCACAACGTACAAATTAAACGAACGAAATATTTCCAAATGACAAATACGAAAGTTTGATTTTTGTAAGGTCCTTGTAGAACGCTGCAACAACAACGAAAACTGTGTAAACCATATATTATTTACTGATGAATCCTCATTCTCCATACGTGGAAAAGATAACTCGTCTGTTGCGCGATAATGGTCTAAAAAATAAGCACATGATTTACGAACGCAATATCCCCAAAAGTTTGTTTGTCCAGGCCTTATAGGAGATCGTATAATTCGGTCCTAGTTTATTGATGGCAATTTGAACTCACAACAGTATTTAGCTCTTTTGTTAAATAGTGTTATATCTTGTGTGTAAAACATACATTACATAATTTGGAATTTGGTATTTAGAAGGCTCTACAACTTCCACAACAGCCTAATGATAACGAGCAAATTTCTACTGGTTATGTGCCATCAGAATTAAGACACTTGAAAAATCCTGAAGATAAAAAAATGTTGAGGCGTCTTATTAATCAGGCAATAATACAAGTTTGTGATGTAGACTTGAACGAATTATTGTATTACTCAACATTGCGCAATTCAAATACAGCTTCACTCTATTACTCAACAAATATGTAAACGATATCTTGGTTGTCTGGTCGGGCAGTCGTGTGTAACTGTATGCGTGGCGTAAATTTCTACCAAAATTTATGCACGATTTCGAAGAATTAGAGCATGTAGAGAATGTCGTTGAAGGCGTTAGCAGGCTTGGGCGAGAGGTAGGATTAGACAATGTGACAGCTGAAGATGTGATAGAAGTTGTCAAACTTCTTGTGACACAACACAACAGTTAAGCTCGTTTGTTTGGAACGCGTTGTTATGGCGTCGCCTGTCCTACGTCACTAATGACGACATAACATGTGTACTCCACTAAAAAAAGGAATCATGCAAAATGCATAGTGGGGTATGGATATGAAAAAATAATGTTTTCACAGTAGTCAAAAATAGTTTTTGCTAGTAGTAGTGTTTTTTATGCTTCAAATTAATATCAATTTATTAAAATACATACAACTGGGAAGTTAATTACGTGTTATGGCATTGGAGAGTTATCTATTCCAGCAGTTATTATGCTATTTAATGATAAATTTCCGAAAACAGTATTGGTGGAGTCTACCGTCTGTATCCAGACTCGTTCAAAATTTCCTCACTACTGGCAGTATACACAATATTCCAAAGAAAAAGCGGAGTTATGATGAAAATGAGGTAGGTATTAATATAGCGATCAATTCAGTAACTGAGCAGCTCAAGGTTACCATTAAGAAATCGTTCCAGAAGGACCAATCATACAATGTTCGAATTCGTCATACGTTGGAAGAATGGGATGATCTCGAAGAATGGAATTTTGTGTTACTTTGGGTGACAACATTTTTACGATAGAAATTTCCACCAGAATTTCTCGGATGAATCGATTTTTACTACCAATAGTGTACTTTCGCCGCAAAATTGTCGACACTGATCTAAGCATAATCCCGATTATGCAATAAATTCCAGACGGCAGTACTTTAAAAAAGTGAATATCTGGTGTGCTATTTCTTACCGTTGTGGTATAATTGGTCCATATTTTATTGAAGTAAAACTTAATCAGCCCAAATATTTAGAGATTTAGAATGAGTTTATTGACGAGCTGCCATATGAAACGAAATGCTCTTCATGCTTCCAACATAACGGTTGTCCTGTTTATTCGACTTGGCGGATATGTGACTGGATGCTGGAAAAGTTCGGAGAAAAGTAGACAGCTAATGCTGGTTCTATTTGATCAATCATAGACTTCTAGTTTTGGAATAGAATAAGTGTATACGGAGTATATTGTTTTGGCTTACGTAAATCTACACCCAACGGCATCGACTCGAGAAATTTCACAATAAGGATGCAACGTTAACCACTATTCCGTTTGGAGTATTTAAAAAAGTATAAACATCGGTCGTTCAAATATCATCTACATCAACACATATGAAATTGATAATCAAACAAGGCAGGCATATTGCAACCAATACCTACAAAATATGCCAATTGATCCAAGATTTCCCCATAACACCTTGTGTTCAGACGAATCCCGATTCACTAATAATGGGATGTTTAACAGAAACAATACAAGAAAGGGCCAAAGAAAATCATCGACTGCTGAGAAAAACAAATTTTCAAGATCGGTTTGGATTTAATATTTGGGTAGGTATCGTCTTGCATCATTATAAGTACGTATTAAAAGTCTCAAGGAAAGAAATAGACGAAGGCTTAAAAGGTGGTGATAATAATCCACGTACATAAGCCCTAAAACCTGAATACCTGCTTGTAGATTATCTCAAAGTTAGTTCTAACATACATCATTCTTCTGCATTAATGTTAGAAAAATTAAACAGAATTATTCATTCATTCGTAATATCATTCCAATATATATATACCGTATATACCCTACAAACAAGCCAAGTATAGTTTGAAAGTCTTTGGCCTGCAAAAACGTACTACTGCCTCAATATAGAAGTTTACGTTGGCACACAGCCAGAAGAGCCATTTCGACAAAACATCGAGTAGTAAAAGAGGCAGAGAACGGAACTCCGAAAAGTCTGAGAAAATCTTTAAATAAGCAGCCTACGAAGGCATGCGTTGATTGTTTTGAAGAATACATAAAAAGTGACACTGTTTTCAAGTTTCATGCAATTCATGAAGCTCTTCCTACTATGAAAGGGGTTTATAATGCAATTGTGTAGGATGATAGGGTGGACTTTCAAGGAAGTTTATCTTTCTTCCGGAAAGTAGTTAAAACAATAGGGTTCAAATGGTGTCGAGCCACAGATAATCTGAAAATGCTAATTGAGAAACCTGAAATAAGAACGTTGAGGTACATATAAAAATTCATATATATCAGTATCAATATATTCATAAAGTACGAGAGGGGTTGATAAATTCGCGGCCTAAGGTACCTAAATGACTCACGATTAAAGCGTGAGAAACGGTTGCACAGAGTCGCCGCGAAAGGAGTTGTGTTTACTATGTACATGCAAAGAATCGAGTGGACGTTCGGTTATTATCGGTTGATCGGTGTGCGTGTACTATTTATATTGTTCGAGAAACTAGTGGAACCGTCCGGAACGTACCACGCAAAAGTAGACACAGTAATAAAAAAATAATAGATTATTACCTTTTATTGACGTATCGATGACCACTACGGTAATGTGCGACTACCATGGTACGTCGCGTAGTACAGCAACATAAGCAATGCTTCCATTGTCGATTGGGTACCTGACGACGGTCTAAAAACTTTCCCGTATATTTTGCAAATGATCGTTCAGCATCTAATGAAGTAAGATTTACGAAATTAAATACCCTGACTTCCGGCATTTTTTGAATTCCAGATATAGATGGAACCATTTCTAAATCCGGTTTTTATTTAAAACTGCAGAAATTTTGCGCAACATCTGTCCATAGAATCCGTCAAGCTTTCTAGAGCGGCTGCTAAATTGTTGATGTTATTTAACGATTTTTATAGATAAGTGAGTATTTTCTAACTGCGAAATAGTTTGTGACACTACAGAATACTATATTTTATGGAAATGTCTCTATTTCTTTTTGAACGTCCGAATGGGAAAAAAGTTGCTGACTCTCGCGAACCGCTTGAGAATTAGAAGAATTAAGTTTAAAAAGACATCTTTCAATTGGGAATAATATTTGCGATAGTAACATACCATCAATCCTTTTCCCCCAGCGCATCAATACAGGCTGGGTGGTACGGAATTTGCGGATACAATTGCTTGAATACGCGGATATTTTGGGGGGTTTTAAAAAAACACTTTTTTTGATGATATTAAATCATTCCCCCCTAGGATACTACTTCAATTTTTTCGTATGAGATGAATGGCGTATGAGGAGTCGGGGAAGAAGAGTCGGAAAGCATATTTTTAACATTCTACCAGCTTTCAGCATTGTTGCGGCTCCGTCAGAAACTAACATGGTGTTTTGGGGCCCCACAATACAAAATTCTTTTAACATATTTTTTATTGTTTACAACGGTTTCGGCATCAGTTCTTTCAACCCTTTTTTCTCTCAACAAGGAAGCTGCTAGACCATTACTTTTTAAAGGACGCCCCAATATGAATCACGCTGTGTCTCAGCATCAGTAGTTTCGTCCACGTGAGCCAGATTTTATTTCCTCGTCTTATATACAGTCTTTTACTGTACTTTGCAAGTTGTAAATTTTCCGCAATTGTCTTTTTGTTGGTAGCTTCCAGTGGAACATATTTACCCAAAAAAAGAGAGTTTTTTTATCTACTGGGTGTTGTGGGAGTGCACGTGCTCAACATGAAGATAAAGTCATACTAAAATTGCCAGTACGGAATATCGTTTCTTAAATTTAATACATGACGTTTACTTTTAATATGACTTCTACATTCAAATGTCGTGCGACCTAGCAACCCTATACCGCAAAAGAAAACTTGCAGCAAATAGAAAAAAAAATAAGTGAAGGTTACGGTAAGGTACGCTTCGGAAACTTGGAATTTGAAAAAAAAAAAAAATAAAAGAAAATAACTTTAAAATTGAAAATGAAACGAGAGTAGACAAAATAAAAAATATACGACGGGAACACCAAAAATTTCTGGAAATTGCCATTAGATGGCATTTACCGTATGTTTTAATATAATTTTCTTAATATTTGACATTTAGTATGATAAACACCAATAACAGAAAACAATCGGCTGAGTAGTTTCGTTTTAATAGCGTTTTAAAAGAAAACAATATAGTGAAAAAATGGAAATTTATCGGGAACATTTTCGTGCGATGACTTTTTACGATTTCAAATGTGGCCTAACTCAACAACAATGCATCGATCGACTTCATTTTGCTGGTGATTGAAGTGGATCGAGAGATAGAGATATCCTTGGGTATTACAAGCAATTTTACATGAGCATTTAGTAGTGAAGAAACTTTGCGATCGTTGGATTCCACTCAATTTGCACACAACCGAGGCTCAGAAAATAGCTCGCGCGAGTTGGTGCAAAAAAATGCTTAAGAAATTCAATCGCGATGCTTCTGCAAACGTATTCAGTATCGTAACAGGTGACGAAACTTGGGTATATTCGAGAACCGAAAAAAAAAACAATCGACTGTTTGGATGTTCCAAAGTGAACCAAAACCAACAAGTGATTCGTTCATGAAGCACTTCAAAGAAAAATTCTTCCGTAAAACTGGGCCAGTTGCTACCGTTGCTTTTGAGGATCGAAATACAGTAAATGCTGATTGGTACACAACAATTTGTTTGCCTGAATCTTCGCAGAAATCAGAAAAAAAACAACAGACATCAGCGCATCATCCTTCACCAAGACATCAGCTCTCACATAGTACATCGAACAGTCGATTATTTAAAGGAGAATAACATTGAATTAATGAATCATTGTCCGTATTCGCCTGACTTATCACCTAATGACTTCTTCATCTTCCCTTTTGTCAAAAACAAAGTGTGTGGTGACCGTTTTTCAACACTGAAGGAGGCCGTTGAAGCATTTAAAAGACATGTTCCTGAGATAGCCAATTCGGAGTGGAATACATGTTTCGACAACTGGTTTCTTCGAATGCAAAACAATAAAGTTTTTTTTTCTATTAAACATGTTTTTTTTTTTTTTTCCCGGAAATTTTTCCCCTCGTAACACATCGAAGCAACTTAAAGGATGATTTGTAGAAGTTGTAGCCTGTCTGTGGAATAAACAGGTACGCTGTTGTGTGGTATTGCTTACGAGCGAGTGATGTACTCAATTACTACTACTGTGAAAAATTGTATTAATGTAATATTCTCGTATTATAGAAATGATATAAATATGGAATATTCTAAAAAAAGATAGGGAAAACGTGTGTGTGTTGGTTAAATGATCTATGCTAAGAAGGGAGTAGTAAAAAGGAAATCATAGAGTATATTAAATAACACAATTTATCTATTAGAATAGTTTCTTATTGTCATATATGTTACAATGGGTTCGTTCCAACACAGCGATAAAATCGTCAGATACCTTCGCAATGCAAAGAAAGTGTTCGAACTAGTTTTGTGCCGTACAAGTACAGACTGTCCGAAAAGGTTTTTGGGATTTCTCGGTTAGATTACTCGAAAACTACTAGGAGTGGGAGGATCAGACCGGTTGCATTCGAGAGAGTGCTGCTTGGAATTTCAGTAATAATGGAGCGAAACACGGGACTGCGACGCGCTTTTTGTGTAAAATCATTTTACGAGAATAACCACTCTTACACCCAAGTTCGTCGCCTTTACCGTGCACATTTTAATTTACACTATATTAATCAAGCCCCGTCACGTGCTTTAATCAGATACTGGGTTAAAAAATTCGAAGCAGAAGGCACAACAGTGAATGACAACCAAATCGGTCTGCCCAGAACAGGTACGAGTGCGGAAAACATCGTGCGTGTGCCACGCCTTTCAATAAGAAAACAAGCTGCTGCTTTGAATTTAAGGAAATCGACTGTTCACACGATCTGAAAAATTGAGTTAAAGTTGCATCCTTACAAAATTCAAATGGTACGAGCATTAAAAGAGGAAGATTATCCTATTCGACTTAAATTGCAGAACGTCAACAATTTCAATAACATCCTGTTTAGTGATGAGGCGCATTTTCATTTGAACGGAGCGGTAAATAAGGAAAATTGCCAATATTGGGGCGATGACAACCCATGCCAGAAACATCAGCAACCCTTACACAGTCCGAAAGTTACAGTTTAGGCGGCAATGTCCACACATGAAATTATTGGCCCCGACTTTTTTGAAGATGGAAATCATCGCAGTCACCGTTACCTCTTAGCGTTATAGGGCAATGCTCAAATTTTCTTGAACCACAATTGGAACAACTTGGGGGATTCAACCGAAACATATGGTTCCAGCAAGATGCCAGTCTGCTTACACTGCAAATGTTACAATGGAAGTCGTTCAAAGGATGTTTCCAAGAAAGGTCATATCGAAGAATAGAAATGTCAATTACCCCCGCCCCCCCAAGCACCGATTTAACCACTATGGATTTTTTTTATGGGGTTACCTAAAATCAAAAGTTTTCAACCCAATCCCGGCAAATTTGAATCAATTGAAGCAAAGAATTCGCGATGAAATTCAAGCAATTCCAGAACAGCTCTGTCACCGCGTGTTCTCATCTTAGAGGTTCTTTAGATGAGACAGTGCGCAGAGGAGGGCAGCACCTTGATGGAATAATCTTTCATAACTAAATTTTCATAGCTTGTAGTTTATTTTGAAAATACAAAAATGTTAATAAACCTTAAACTTAATGAGTTATGATTTTTTTAAATCGCAAAAACCTTTTTGGACACCATGTATATTACCGTACAGTGGAATCAGTACATCGTATCAAGCAAGAACCGTTTGTACTGACATGAGCAGTATGTGTCTGTACCAATAGAAAACATTCATCCTCTATGTTGCATCCTTGACGCGTTTCAACATCTACATCATTTACTAATTCACAAACGATGGATATTTGACGACATACATAGTAATCAATGCGTGAACTGACACGAGCGCTGTGCAAAAATCGGTGCGGTGGTTAAAACAAACCTTATGTTAGCGATGTGGTAACCAAGAAGGTGATTGACTATTTGTAGAACCTCTGGCTTCTTGCTTTGAAAAATAAATAAATTTCACAAAAAGATAAAAGAATTTTCCAATAAATTAACGATAATATTAACTACGATATGAAATCAGACGCGAAGCTATCTCTTTCTGGTACGTACCCGAGTCGCACGGAAATTCTACCAAGGGAATCAAATTCGCCGTTAACATAAATGTATATTCCCTTTCTTTAAAATCAAAAACAACTACTTACGAACAATGAATTAAAGGCGAAAGAATTCGATTGTGTATTCGCCTGTCGTTACCGAATGAAAAATCATTCAATTCTATGCACTGTTAGTAAATTTCGCTGAAACGTTTGATCGTATTAAATCGATTATTGAATTCCTGAATGTTGCGAAAAAACTGCTACTACTCTGAGTTCTTTAAGTTATTCTAAATATTAATACAAAGTGGCGTGAATCCGCTCAACATGTGAATTTAATGCAGCTAAATTCGCAGCTCGATAATGGCACTTGCTGCACGGGTAACCATTCCCTACGTGAGTTTGAAAGTGTATTCCGAGTTTACGTTTTTCCACAAAATCACGCTTACAAATTTGACACGTATGCAGATTCTCTCCCGTATGAATTCTAGAATGTACTTTAAGGGAATCTTGCCAGGCGTACCTCAGGCCACAATGTTCGCATTCATAGTGTTTCTTGCCATAGTGAACAGTTCGCATGTGCATTGTCAATGCCGCCCTTTCAGTGAACTCTTCGCAGCAGTTTCTGCATTTATATATTTTCGTGTCTGTTCTGGGATCGATGCCATGTTTGTACATGGAGTGCAAATTGAAGCTTCCCCTCCGGCTGGTCCTAAAACTGCAATGCTGGCAGGAGTACGGTTGCTTGTTCTTGTGTGCGTCTATATGCTTCTCGAGATTCGCTTTGCGCTTGTATACGGCGTCGCATATGGTGCATTTGTGTTGTTCGGGAGTCTTGTAGGAGTTAACACGTGCTTCACTAGAAGATACAAAATACCAAAACGAACGTTTAAACGTCATTTAGAACTCAAAAACAAGGTAGCAAACAATGCAAAAAAAACATTACAGCTTTATGAGTAGACATCCCGAATTATCGCTTCGACAGCCAGAGTCGACATCTATTGCTAGAAGCTCTGGATTTAATACACAAGCTGTTAACAATTTTTTAAATATTTTGGAAAAGATTCACCGAGAAAATACTTTAACGCCACAGAAAATTTATGTCGATGAGTTTGGATTTTCAACGGTCCAGAAGGAGTCAGAAAGTTGTAGCAAAAAAAGGTAAACACCGCGTTGGATCAATCGCTAGCGGAGAACGAGGTGTAAATACAACTTTGGTCTGTTGCTCCAGCGCTGCAGGAGGCTATGTCCCTCCTATGTTTATTTTCAAGCGAAAAAGGATGTGTGATGAATTAAAGAAAGGAGCTCCTCCTGGAAGTATAGTACAAATATCAGACACAGGTTACATTAACAGTGAGTTATTTGTTGAATGGCTTCAGCATTTTATTTCGACGGTCAAACCTAGCCAAAAAGACAAATGCCTTCTGGTTTTAGATGGACACACGACTCACTCTAAGAACTTAGAGGCATTGACTCTAGCCAAAGAGAATGGTATCATTTTGTTACAGTTGCCAGGCCATACCACCCATCGCTTACAGCCATTGGATGTTTCCCTGTTTAAAAGCCTTGAATCACACTATACTCAAGTGGTTGAAAGATTTTTAGGGACACATCTCGGTAAAGCGGTAACTCAGTATGACATTACACAGCTATTAACGGAAGCATATATGAAGTCGACTATAATGCTAAATGCCATAAACGGTTTTAAAAAGTGCGGAATTTGGCCGATTGATAGAAATATTTTTGAAGACGTAAATTTTACTCCTGCAGATCATCTAATTGGGGCGAAAAATTTGGATGGTAGTGAACAAGATCATGCTCAGGCTGAAATTGAAGATGTTCCTAATGTCAAGCAGATGTACAAAAAGAAAACGGTATTATAAAGTGTACAAATAAAGATACTCTTAATGTGTCAGTAGAAGTTATGTGCCTCCCAAAATCAAAAAAACAGCTTGAAGAAGAAGCGCTCAACCAGCAGTTATATTAACAAGCACCCCATATAAGGGAGCAATATTGACCAATAAAGGAAAGCCGCAAAAGGCAATCAATGTTTTGAATATAACAAGAGCATTGTTTGATGCCGAAAAGTCAAGCTGTTCAAACCAAGAAGAAACAATATTGACCAAGAAGAGATGTTCAAATAGGCAGAAGACAAGAAAAGTTTCGGATGTAAGAGCCAAGTTGCTCAAACGACCCCGTTGTAGAGGTAAATAGTCGATGAATGGTACTGTTATATATGCGAAGAGGCAGTCTTCTTAGATACGACCAATTGTAAACGATGTGGTAAATGGGTGCACGAGATATGTGCTGGCAAGAAGGAATACATATGTGATTTTTGTAATTAAGAAGTGCTTACTTTTAGGTATTTACTCAATACGTTCCTATTACAAGACTCCTCAGAAAGTTTTTTGTTTTAAAAATTTTACATAATGTAATTTCAGAATGTATTTTTTATTTTTTTAACGTTGAATTTGTATTTTCTTAAATAAAAACATTGACTTATTAAAGTACCTATCATTATTCTTAATTTTTAACGAAACGTGTAGCAGGTACGATTTAAGGAACCCTGGAACAACTTAGGCGACCGAGCGGTACAATTTGGGCAACCAATTTCTTAAATTGTACCAAAAGCAAATATTTCTAATAAGTGTTCTGTAGAACTTTCTGTTAACAGAAAACTTTCAAAAAATCAGGTAATAGCTAAAACGCTAAAAAAAGTATTAGTAATTTTCCTGCTATTTGGTGACATTTCTGAATATTTACAACAAAAAATGTAAAAAGTGGTACCGTATAGGTTACTTTACCCTATACATTTTAGTATACAGTGGCTTTATTTTTTTTATTATTTTGAGATTAACTTGGTTTTATATTTCTGGTAAGTATATTTGTTCAATATCACTTCTGGCTTTAGTTTGTACACACACCTTGTGTTTAGAATTGTCCGTAGTTGTGCAGTGTTAATATGTACCTCAAGAGATGATGAGGTACCTCTTCACAGATGTTCATCGTTGAAAAACAGCAAAGCGTTTGTACACTGGGTGCGTTTATGTGGTAATGCTTCTCTTCTATATGAAGATCCAGATACAATCCTTAACTTAAAGCCGGGTGTGCTCGTGACATTTTTCTGAAGATTTTGTTGGGAGCAGAATTCGACATGGTGCTTTCCCAAAACGAAATATGCCAGGTAAATAGAATAAATAACATTTAATAATTAATTTTGAACGATTTTATTAGTTTCATGTCGTAGAGCTAATGACATACAGTGGTGTGCAAAAAAATAGGTGCGAACTACGTACTAATTTATTAAGCAATGTTTCATGCTGTTTCCATAATAATAATTAAGCGACATCTAGTGCGTGGTAGGGAGTTTATATGAATTTGGGAAGCTGCTATGTTATTTTCTGATCTAATACTGAACTTCCGGGGAATACCACTTTTTCTTCCTTACGGCTTAAAATTGTGTGTGCAATAAAATAAGTGTATTAGTGTGTTGGGAGTTGAAGAATGTATTTATTTCTAAAACTAGCGGAGTTCTCTTGCTGAATAAAGAGGTAAAATATAAAGGATTAATTTATCGAAACAATATTATAAATTTCTAAATATTTCGGTAGATATGCGTCATGCCAAGCAGTGCAATACCGAACAGCGGAAGTTAATTAGAAAACTGAGACAAGAAGGGAAAACGTATAAAGTTATAGCAGATATTTTAGGTTGTTCACAAAACATGATTACAAATGCTCTGAAATTGAAAAATTGACAAGAAAAGCGTGGTAGAACTAGAAAAACAAGTGTTCGAACAGACAAAGCAATCATAAGGTTAGTGAAGAAAAATCCCATTATAACTTCCACACAAATAAAGAAAGGGCTGCAGCTTAATATTGATACATCAACAGTTAGAAGACGATCATTAGCAGCAAAGTTGCCAGCAAGATAACCGAGAAAATGTCCGCTATTATCGCGGCGGAACGTTCTACGAAGATTGGAGTTCGCCCAAAGGCATATTCTCTGGCCGATCGAAAAATGGCACGTCTTATGGAGCGATGAGAGTAAGATTAATATTTTCGGGTCTGATGGTGGAAAGAGCTATGTTAGAAGACCGAAATACAAAGAATTTTCGCCGGAATACACCATAAAAACGATCAAACACGGAGGGGGGTATTTCTCCTAATTCGGCATAGGTCCGATATTTCGTAATGAAAACATCATGACAACTAGAATATACAAAAATATTGACAGAAGTGATGTTGCCTTATGTAGAGTGGAATATGCCGCTGCGCTGGACGTTTTAGCAGGATAATGATCCTAAACACACGTCCAGAGCAGTAAAAGCGTGCAATGGACAGCTCAGTCTCCAGACCTAAACCCCATAGAACATCTATGGAGTGATGTCAAACGTGCTATAAGCAATATTCCTTTTAAAAATAAAGAAGTTTTGTGGAAGGCAACTGAAGTACAGACGAAGTACAGACATATAGCGTCGTCTGCAGTCTAAACTACGTGTCAATTCAAGTGTATTGCTCACATTACTACGCTGCCGTCAAAATACGGTATCAAAAATCTTCAATTTTGTACTTTCCTATAACTACGGTCTCCGTTCTAATATATGTCTGGACTCCAATTGTATATCTATTTTCGAAGACTCAATTTTAGGGACTCCATATATTTTTTCAATCCATGGTCATTGCGGATTCCGATTATTTCCTCAGAGTCATAGATTTCTCATGTTTGGCCTCCATTATTTTCATTGGCGCGGTTTTATGGAGTATTTACGTTTTTTAAACCATAGCAATTGCAGGTGCAGCGTTATCATGCCAAGTTAGTAAACCGTGGAAGGTACAGGGTGATCGACGGAAACCTGACGTTTTTGGGATGGCTAGTACTCTGGCGGTAGGAGGAGTAGGGAGCCGAATTACAGTGCATTAATCTCGCCATTCGATGCCGTTTCAGTAGCTGTAGATCGGTGGACGGTTGAGCATCGCATGTTTGCGTTTGACTCATTTGTGCAGAATGGTGGGTCTGTTATTACCGTGCAGCGACCTTTTCGTGTACGTTTCAACCGTGGGCGTCGTGGTACCGTTCCCAGCCGCAACACGATTCTCAGTTGGGTTAATAATCTACGGATAACAGGATCTATTGTGAAAAAGAAGCCACTAGGTCCGACTAAGACAGCAAGAATACCAGAAAACATCGAGCGTGAGAGCCGCGCTGAGTCGTAACCCTGGGCGCTCTGCAAGTAAACACGCGTGCGAACTAAGAATGTGCCGTGAGTCTGTGCGAACAATTTTACAGAAAGACCTACAATTCCACCCTTACAAGATGTGTGTTGCTCAGAAATTTGAGGAAAGAGATTATGCGTAGCGGCAGGAGTTTGCTTTTCGAATGCAAGTACTTTTGGAAGACAATGAGAATGCAGTTATTATTATGAGTGACGAGGCGCATTTCCATTTGGATGGGAATGTTAATAGGCAGAATTTACGGTACTGGTCCCCCGTATCATTCACGAAAAACCTCTACACTCAGAGCGTGTAACGGTTTGGTGCGCAACTACTCCATTCGGCATCATTGGTCCCTATTTTTTCGAGGACGAGAATGGTGCAACTGTTACAGTGAATGCCGAACGTTACTGCCGGATGCTGAACACTTTCTTGCGTCCCGAACTGCGCAGACTGCAACTGGATTTGGAAAATGTTTTTTTCCAACAGGATGGTGCCACCGCACACACTGCTCGTGTGTCCATGCAAGTGGTTCGAGGCATGTTCCCAGAAAGGTTAATTTCACGTTTTGGCGACATCCAATGGCCCCCGAGATCACCTGACTTAAACACTTGTGACCTTTTTTTGTGGGGGTATCTGAAATCACGTGTATACTCTCCCAGACCCCGCACATTGGCAGAACTGAAGGAGGCAATCAGGGAAAAAGTGACTACAATCGATGATGAACTGATGATTCGTGTGATGGCCGATTATCTGCAAAGGCTGGAAAATTGCATTCAGGAGGATGGATATCACTTACCAACGCAATCTTTTACAAATGATATTCAACTTCAAATGGCATGTAATGACAAACAATTTTGTATATTAAAATAAAAATTTCCGTAAAAAATAACTGTGTATTGTTCATTTCAAAAACGTCAGATTCCCGTCGGTCACCCTATATTTGCAAAAATAAGATTTCGTAAAAATATAAATAAATATATTACATATTGTTTTATTTATTTCTATAATTTATATACAATTATTTACAATCGTTGCAGGGCGCACTTCACCGTAGATATCAACTCCGTAGAATTCAAATCTCACGTCAAAATTGATCAGCGATCCCCCAGAGACGGCGCTACGAGCGAAGTTTTCAACATGTGGACATCCGTAGTATTGCTCGGGGTCCCGGAATTACGAGCTATGGCGAGTTCAAATTTAGTACGTATACTCAAAAAGGATCCTTATATACATACAAGAAAGTGTAGCATTGTAGCCGTCCTCAATTGGTCACAGCACCTCGTCAAAGTCGACCTACAAGTTGAGGTATAGACTTTGACGAAACGCTGTAACCAAATATCGGGGTCGATTGCACGGAGATCATTTTCAGCACTCTTCGACGTCTGGGGAAACTGACATTTTCCAAATGTCAGTTTCCCCCACAATTTGCGAACGGTATCGGATACCGAAAATCGTCGAAAAGCGCTAAAAATTAGTTCCTTATTGGAATTAGCACCGTGAAATTCGAATCTGGCGTCAGAATTGTTCCACAATCGCAGAAGGACTGCTACAGGGCGGTAAAATTTTCAGAATGCTCAGGTCTCCGGCATTACGAGGTAATAAGGTAAGTAACAAAATAAACGTAAATAAGCGGTGAAGTAGGTATAATATGTATGAAATATGATAAAGTAGCCAACTTTTCTATAAATACAGCATTCCTGAATTAAGCAATTTGAAGAAGACATAATTTGGAGGTTGTAGCATATTTATCGGATTTTAGGTGAATGTTAATTTAGTCGTTAACAATTGCGACACAAAAGATGTGGCAACTCAAGGGTTAGTTACCATTCAGTGCTTATCTACCTAAAAACTTGGCCCTTCCTATATTTATTTTGGATGAACACTTTTATTTTCGGCCAATCTTTATTGGCAAACAACAGAGGATGCAGCTTATGCAATTTTTCACACTCTGCCTTTTTCGGAGGCTGTTTCTTTGCTATATGTCCTTTAAAGAAATCACACACAACTTTCTTCTGTTCGTTAGTCCAATGAACTAATACTCTCTTTCTATTTTTCTTCACAGTGAACGGGGATTTTTCGCTTTCCTCCTCACTTCTCTTTCCTTGTTCAACTATATTTTCATCTACCTTTTCCTCCAACCGTTCTTCTACATCGTCTTCTATATTTGTGCCTGTTTGCATTAAATCTTCTTCTAAATCAAAATTTATTTCGTCTAGTCTCTTTCCTTTGAGTTGCCCCGCTTCACCTTTTTCCATTAATAATAACAATTTAAATATCTTGACGGTTTGATAGATATCATCTGGTAGACGATATGATGACCTATGTACACTTAATGCGTGACCCATATAAGAAGCCAACTGTTTTATGTCATTTTCAGACATATCAAATAATTGCGTTAGAGTAGCGAGATGTTTACGTAGTCTTGTGCACGTAATGGAGGAAGGATTTTTAGCGCCGCAAGCATATGCATATTTATCTAATACTTTATAACCTGTAATGGGTTCACTGGTATTAGGATCACCAAAAAGCCATAGGTTCGGCTTTTTTATAATTCCATCTCTGTGATTCAGTAATATTTGTAAATGATCCTGCACATCTTTAGTGAAAAGCACAAGCACATCTCTGCCTCGCTCTCCGCGAATAACAATCTTCTTAACGTTATTTATTAATATTCTTTCTGTTTCAGTGACTGCTTCTGAAAATTCTTCATATTCACTTTTGCCACTCAATGAAGCTTCATACATTTTCAAGGGAAATTTTTGTAATTCACCAAGGCGTTTTCTATTTAGCAATACTACACGACAATATATAGTTTCTAACAGGTTAATATACGCTTTCTGATCCGAGCAGTTCTTTTGCAGAGCATCCGCTGACTGATTGGCGATCTTTATAAGATATTCTTTTAAAAGTTTTAGGTCACTCGCTAATTGAACAATGGTCACCTTGTTCCATTTTTTAACATTTAAATCCGGAGACATTTGACTCGAAATATCAAATCTCCAATGACCTTCAATTAGGTCACTTATAGTTTTGATATCTGCCTCTAAACTGTCAGTGGCGACTGTTTGTGCTATATTGTTTCTTTTCAGAATGTGAAGACGTGCAACATCACAACATTGTTTTAACGATGTCCCCATATTTAGTGCAAGAGAGGGTGTCCGGTAGTTCTCGTTTGCATTGTCATATTTGGCAACTTTCCTTGTGGCTGCAACAAGATTATCATAATATTGCGGTCTTAAGCAATCAAACAAATTTTTGATGGAAGGCACGACATTTTGCATTTCTATAACAATCTTAGCAATTTCACGCATTCTTCTTGATGCCACATTAACAAAATGCTTTTTTCTGTGACTTTTAATGTAACGTGCAGCATAAGCGCAAATGAGGAAATCTTTCTTAGCAACTAAAGATATTTGATCTGCTCTCATCCTCGGAAAAACAATGTTTCTCAAATGAGGATCTATTTTCACGTTTCGTACTAAAAAATTTTGAGCATCTACCTGTGTGGACTTTCTTGTAGGATTTTTGGAACAATGCTTACGATGCTTCCATAAGTTTTTTGCGGAGTAAAACCCGAAACAATCAGTACAAGGCAAGTATTTTGTATATTTATGCCTTCTCATGGGTTTACCACCTTCAGACTTATCCAAGTAATTTCCTTTCTTCCTTAATTTTTCGAGTAATTGTTTTCTTTTCTTGCTACCAACTGGTTCTGCAAGAATATTTTGAGTTTCAATTTCAGAGTGATGATTGCGGAGTATATGTCTGGCAAAATTAGATACAGGCGATTCACAAAAATAACAAAAATTGCGATCCCTTTTCCTTTTGGGAGGTGTTATTTGGATAGCTATGTATGTATTTGCTTGATCTATATCTTGAAGATCCGTTCTCCCCTTCAGTATATTATGCTCACCATATGAAGATTCGCTACCAGATGAAGATACCTTGAATAAGCTACTGTTGACATTAAAGGTAAGTAGTAATAATACCATTCACTTACCACAAAAGTACTGGAACCCGGTTTGTATTCGGAATCATCTGAATCCGAAGTGATTGAGTCTAAATGAAATACATGTTTTGACTCGTTTTCAGGCATCTCCTACCAAAACACAAGTTATTATTGGTGGCAAGAGAGATCTGAAGTTTTCGTAAATAAGACTATTCCCTAAGTAAAATTTGATACTGAATTTAAAGACGAGATGAATTTATCTTACCTCCATCGGTAACGTATCAACAGAAAGGCTTCTATTATAGACCCATTGTTTTGTTTCCTTAGTGGCACTTCTGGTATAAACATTACAATATTCCGGATCAAATATTCGTGAATCGTTAGCCTCAATATATTGTGTATTACTTATGTACTTTTCTTTATTTTTAGCAGTTATAAATCTGAAAAAATGTGTAACAGCTAAATCTGCAATGGAAACATTATCAATAATGCATATCTTTAATATATGTAGTTGCAAGCAGGGTTGACAATAATCATGATTTCGTCGATTGCATTAAGTATCTAGCTATGCACGTAGGCAAAAAATTAAATTGGAAAAAGCATATTTTTGCTAAAAGGAAAATTAACACATGTTTGGAGTTTAACAAGTGATACTGGATGATAGGAGGAAAATACCAACTTTCATTAAACAATAAACTATTAGTGTATAAATCTTTTTAAAAATGTTAGAAAATCAAAAATCATTGATTTTTTTAAGTAAAATTAATCATAATTTTTTTTTTAATGATCTGTTGGTGCTACTGCACCTTTTTAATTGTTTTAAAAGCAATATAAATGTTTTACTTCATAAACGCAAACAAAATCTGTAATAAAACCCGAAAGAACGCATTTCAATTTTTGCTTACGTAGTATATGACGCATCCACACGCGTTTAATTAAACCACGCCTCAACAAAACAAGTCAAAACATGTAATTTATTAAAATTCGAAGTAACTGCACACACCAAGTTGTAAAGCATGTTGATGGTTTCGTAACACGCTAAGTACCTTCTATAATCAGTTTTTAGGTAAGAACACCTACAACCAGGGTGCGGAAAATAAAAACAAAATGTTGATTTTTTTCGTTTTCTATCGTTCGTTAGTGCAATATTGTGAACGACGAAAGGTATCACTCGCGAGTGGCAAAATAACAGCTTATTTTTAAATTCGATTCCAAAAAGGGTAATATTTTACAATATTCTCCAACGAATTTTGTGGAAGGAATTAAAATAATTTTTATTAATAGAATAATGGAATTTTAAATCCGACGTATACGCATTGATATTAATACCAACATATCGTCTGTAAATTGTGAAAGGTTATAGCGGTTCCTGGAACATGTTTGATAACTCTTCTGATTTTTTATAAGTAGAATTACTCAATTTGCGCCAACAGCCAGTGGCGGGCTCATAAAAGTTTACACAAAATAAGTGGTCAGAAATAAAATATAATACGTGCTCAAACACATATCGTCTTAAGAGTCTTCCGTGAAATCACAAAGTGAATAATGTCTGTTAAATATCTGCAACATTAGATATGTTTCCACAGTTGTTTCGGCAAACCGAGTGCGGCGTGAGGAAAAAGTGTGTTTATATGCAGAAAACGAACGTTCTACATCTAGTGACGTTATATTTGCGTAATTAAAATAATCTTTGAAACAACTTAACGGTTCTGTTGACGCACCTTCACAAATTTGTCTTAATGTGCCAAAATCAGAATCTTTCTCTAAAACACTTTCAAACCTTTCTAGAACACAAACATTTTTTTCGTCTTCTACCGCACATAGCTGTGCGTGAATATGTTGCACTATTTGTAGAGATTCCACTAACGACACCGAAGGATTTTGTAATTTTTCCATTGCCTCCACTAGTCCGAAGTAATTGTTTTGAACAGTTTTTAAATCCGTTTTAACCTGACTATCTTGAAATTTCGACTGGCTTTCCTTGATAGCTGCAGCTTCCTTTGGATCGAATTGTAAAACCACGTTCTTAATATTCTCAAAATATTTATGATAATAAAACGCGGCCTGTAACCATGTTCCCCAACGTGTAAGAATAGGTTCTGATGGCTCAGGCATACGGGGGCACAGTCTGTGAAATTTTGCGAATACGTTTTGGGGATTTGACAAACACTGCTTTTGTATGCGCTATTAAAGCGTCTACCTCTGGATAACATTTTCTAATACCATCTGCCACATGAATTTTACACGTAATATGTAACAACTTAGCACAATGTTTTTTAAGAGACCGGCCTACAGAAAGCATGTTTGCGGCACCATCACTCATAAACATCAAAAATTGGTTTGTTGAAAGTTCAATCTTTTCCAATGTATTTAACACTAACTTTGAAATTACTTCGGCAGTACACTGTTGTACTCGTCTGGAAGCTAACAGAATTGAAGATGACGATTGATGTGGTTCCATTGTACGTACCATTACATTAATCGTTTTTTACGATCTGTTGTTTCGTCCACACATAACCACAGTTTTTTATCTTTCAATCCCGATTTAATTCTTTTTTCAACATGTTCACGAGCAAATGGCGCAATTCTTTGTAACGATGCCCGACTCGGTAATTTGCAGTCCAAATATTTATCCCAAAATAAAGGTAACACATAAATTAAATTTAAATTTGTCATAGTGTGGTGTGCAATTTTTTTTTTAAGAATGTTGTTTACTATTTACGTGACGTAGACAATCCCTTTTGGACCAACACATTAAAGGGATATTACAAATTACACATTGAATTTTAACGCCATCATAATTTTGATTAGGCATTTCTGCTATAAATTCTGTAACTTTGTCCAACATTGGCCGTTTTCGCGACGTAGGCAACATTTTTGAAACAAACGTAGAACTACGAAATAGTATTTACGGCAGCGTACATGTATATACAACAGATCTGGTTGAGACTCGCAGTTATACTACGCCACTGCCTGTTGGCGCTAGTGGGCAACTCTATTTATAAGTGACTGCTGTATACATGGCTGTACATCAAATTTAAATCAGCGCTCTAACCTCAATTTTATCTCTCAAATCACATTGACGATAGAAACTGCCATATAATCGCATAGTTCACCAAACGATGTCGCACTAAACCCTCTAGCCATTTTTATCGTCCGTGGTAAACAAAGATCTTTAATAGATTCGGGGCAAATGCTTGGCAACGCATGCGCTTTCAAATGCAAGGATGTTCTACCCTGAATATGTTCCGAATCGTTACCGCGAATAAAGCTATTATGAAGTTAATGAATTTAATTTTTTTCTGATATTACCAACGATGAATCATTTCCGGTTTCACCGGTAGTCGCATCAACTTTTGTATTTTAAATCAAGCACAGTGCGATTTATGTAACTTTACCCGATATCTTTTTCTGGTATTTGGATGATCCTGTAAATTGATGGCGCATTTGGACAAAAGTAACATAATATATGTGATGGTTCCCATTAACGTTTGGCTCGTCAACTACATTGCACATTAAATCAATACGATTTATCCAACTTTTCCCTGTTATAGGTGTCGTTTAAATGCTAGAATTTCAATAAACGTAGTAGAATAATTCAGAACACAATTTATCACGCTCTTAGTTGTATAGGAAAAAAATTTCATTCTATACAGTGATCTATTATACCGATTCCTCGCGGTCAACTGTAAGAGAGATTAATGTATTTCCAAATGCCTCACCTTTTATTGCTAACACAATTCTTCTCGCGGTGATTTTTATGATGTTCCCGATCGTAGTATATCAGCTCACAACGCTTGCATTGAACGAGATCTGTAAGAATATTTTATTTTTGTTAAATACACATAGAATGATAGCAGGAACTGTGGGGTAAGCACTAAGATATCGATAGACGGCAAGATATCGGCACACATTGCACCACACAAAATATTCAATTAATTCGGAGCATCGTTTCCGGGAATCCCTGGATTCTTATTGTCAACCGTACTTCAACTGGATTCCATGACGTGGGAAAAATATTTCGATTCTAACATGCCTCGGTCTATCCCTCTAAAATATATTTACAAGTACCTACATTTACCGCTTATATCGGGTATCCCAGATTCAATGTAACAACCAATATCTTCCTTACTTGTTGAGATATAAGATCGAACAAGGTGTTGTCGAAAATGGTTTACGGAATCTTAAAACATATACCTTTTAAATCTACCGTTATTAAGCCACCCTCTAAGAAACCTCCCCCAAACCAATTTTTTTAAATTGCACCCTTCATCTTTTTGACTTTATGATTGAAGTACCAGAAGTTAGGAATACAACAGTATAGATAAAAATTCCATTTAACAAATAGCTACTAATAAAAACATATTATACATTGTTAGTTTAAATTTGGTTGTACGTATACAATCCCTATAGGTTGTTCGTACGAAAAAGATTCAGATATTTATTTCTTTTTATTTTTTTATCTTTTAATTCTTCTCCAAATGATTGTGCCGATATGTTATTAATTTATGGAGAGTGTCATAAAAATTTTCGTGAAGCAGCAACACTTTATGAAGGGCGATTTCCTAACAGAGTGGTACTGTCACATATGGCATTTCCTCGTGTTTCAACAACTTCAGTTAACACATTGTTGACCGGTGACGAGTTAACTCGTGTCGTCATACCCAAACATTGCCGACCGGCCACGAGTAAACTCGTAATCGCCAGCATCCTTGTAGTTGTTGTTCAGCATACTGCAAGCTGCTTTAGCTAATAGAACCCGTTAAGTTGTGCCTCATTTGCTATAAAAAAGAAATTTCAAATGGAAATCTGGGCATTGGTGGATTCTAGGATGTATTATACTTCTAATCTAGAAATTTATGCTGGAAAGCAGCCCGATGGTCCGTATAAATTAGACAATTCGGCTAGCGCTGTCGTCAAACGTACAACAAAACCAATTGTAAACACCGGCAGAAACATACAAAGGACAACTATTTTACCTCAATACCTCAGGCCAAAGATATGTTGCAACTGAAAACAAGCATAGTTGGAAAACATAAAAGGGAGTTGCCTCCAATTTACTGAACACAAAAGACAGACCCTTGCTTTGTAGCATGTTTGCTTTTCAGGAAAATATGGTCTTGGTTTCCTACAAACCAAAACATAACAAAAGCGTCCTAGCGCTTTCGACACTTCATAGCAGTGGATATTGACCCATAATCTGGCGAATTATTCAAACCCGAAATTATTACGTTCTACAACTCCACAAAAGGGGGCGCCGACGTAGACGAAATGAAATGTTTGTATTCTGTATCCAGATTTTGTTGTCGATGGCCCCCCAGGTTATTTTTTACAATGTTGGACATTGGAGGTATTAATTCTGAAATAATATACAAGAGCAATAATACAGAAGCAAATATTGAGTACAGAAGACTATACCGAAAAGAGCTAGTACAACTAGCGAAGCCACATTTAATTAACCGGACCTCAATAAATTACTTGCCATTCTCATTGCGAACCCGAATAAGAGAAACTTTGAAGCTGCGTCAATCGGAACGTGTTGCGAAAGTACATACGGATTTCCGTAGTTTTTGTCCAAGAAGGAAAAACCGTAAAACCAAGAAACGTTGTGCCATTTCCGTTTGCACAAAGCGGTGATATACTCCTGTGCAAATTGCGCTGGTAAAAATAACGAAGATGATAATTTATAATAGAATTTTGTTTTAATTTTATCGTAAAGTATCGTACATGTAATTAAACCTACGTATTCTATTTTTTATAAATATTTTTAAATACAAACTGTAAAATAAGGACTGCAGTCTATTTTTAAGTTGAAATTAATATATTTTTATAACTGAATAGCGTAAAATATCACTCAAAACTATATGTGAGAAGAACATTCACACGTGAGCTCTCGGGCAACATTGTACCACGAGAGTGCTCCAGGGTTAACTACATAATTGGAGGTCTCATTGAAAACTGGCAAAAACCACCAAACATGCTTCCACAGAAGTCCTTACTAGCTACACTGTGATATCGCTATATTCATTTGATAGTCAAAAAGGTTAACTTACCTCCAACAAACTTTTTCTTGTTATTAACGCAATTTTTTACATGTTTCTGTAGATATCTTTCGGATTTGAATCCCAAGCAACAAGGAATGCATGCATAAACATGCGGAATGGTTTCTTTCGCTGGGTAATAGTACTTTCCAGGATCATTTGAAAATTCCTTAACCAATTGCTGGTCTAAATGTGCTACTAGCTGTTCTTTGCACGCGATATTGCGAATAGTTCGGAAATATAGTAGGTGGTTAAATTGAAAAACGCTCACATTGCACCGGAGTTTATCCGTTGAAAACGGTATGCACTGCAACCAATTGTAAAGACGTATATTATGGGTTTGATCATTGCTATCAGGTTGAGATTGAAGGCCGGCGTAAGGTCCGAATATTACGTTTTCAGGTATGTATCTGAGGGCCGAGACGTTCCGGTTTATTTCGAAAAAATTCTTTGGTACCGTTCTGCATAAATCGTTGGTTGTCGTTGCACCACCATTATTTAAAAGGAGGAATAGGCCCTCGTCCAATTTGTGACAGCAATCTGTGAAGAATGAAATTGATAGTCGCAAAGTACATTTTGTAGGGATTTTTAGATTTGTTGATTTATTTTAAAATGTAACTATTAAAGCTACTTAAAATTGGTTCTGAGCAGCGTTCAGGTAAATGTATCTATTTGTGCAAAACGAATGAATATCGACAATATCCATAACTAATGAACAGAACGTTCCATTTAATTATCCAAAATTGAGTTTTACCTTACTTATTATAACTCTATGGGAACTATATTATGCTAAAGTAAAGAGGATTGAAAAGATGACAAAAATATGTTGTTCTTGTAGTTAGTGTAGCCTATAGGAATGAATTGAATTATAACTGCCGAAGTCTTAATATCACCACCCTATAACTTTGATACCAATTGCCACCGCCAGCATCTTGTAAACTTATTACTATTTTAAAATCGTTTAAAATACACACAGTACCGTAGTGCTACCAATAGTGTAATAGTGTGCAAGTAGAAAATGTGTGCTCTAAAAGGTTAGCATCATGAAATACGATACAATTAAAACTAGCGCCCAGTTTTAATTGTGTGGTATTTCATGGTGCTAAATCATCTATTCGAAACTAAATATATGCAGGACATACCCACAATACAATTTAAACAAAGGAATTTAGCGAAAGTATCTGCTTCATTCCAAAGAAAGAGCAATTAATTCTTCAAGTTATTCTAAAAAAAAATTAACAAAAAATAGTACATTGCCTTTAATATAACGATTTAATTATACAATTATGAAAGGAAAGGAAAATCCAGTAAATGTAACAAATTGTCATAACCCTCTTAAAAATGAGGAAATGAGAATCCAGTAAATGTTGACGGAACCTCTCTATGGATACCTCAAAAGCACCATGTAGTTCACCAGAGCCAGGAAATCGTAAAATTTCCATTATTTCAAAATCACCAATGCCTGGTTGTTCACGTGATATACTATATTATGACAGACCCTCAGATATACGACCATTTCCAAAAGCTGAAACACGCAAAACTGCTATCCTAACCGACACTCCCATATAGAAGAACTTGAGCTGGAACAAGGAGCATGAAATGCGAAGCAGAAGAAACCAATGGTAAAACGCAGCGGTGTTAAAAGTAATCTTACAGTAAACAGAAAAGCAAATATGGGACAGCGATGTTTGTATCGATGAGAAGACAGTGATATATCAAAGTCACGTATTATTTTGGATTTGAGAAAAGTGACACTGTTATAATTATGGAGAAGTTTTTGTGAATATTGCCGCAAAGAGTAAAGCTACTGTTAATAAATTGTGCTACAAAAACCTGCTTATGTTATCAGTACTCCATCCGGTTTAAAAAACGGTTCAAAAAGAAAAAATTTAGAAAACATGTTGCACTTGAAGATGAATGAAGTGATGACGATGATGCATTTTGTTTAGTTTGTTCTGAAACTTATTCAAAATCTAAGCCAGGGCGAGGGGTGGAATCAAATGCACCAAATGCCATGGATGGGCTCATAACCTCTATTTGGTTGCTCATTTGTTTTTTTGTCTGTCAAAACTGTGACTCAGATGACGATGTTTGAACTTGTAACAACCAACTCCGCTAAGGGGTAATTTGTTACAATTGACGTTGCCTGTTAAAATAATTTATAATTTATTTTGTGTTTGATATAAATTTATTTTACTTTAATATATTTGGCTTCCGTCGGCAATTATGAAATCTATAATTTTTTCTTGGAATTTTCCGTCATAATTAATTACTGAAAAAAACCGTCCACGGCGAGGAATTTTTTTACATAGAAAGGGCGTATCGCAAGTCCAAATTGTGAAAAAGGTACGATGTTCACGATGTGCTGCGGAAAATATAATTAAACGCTACAAGGCAACTGGTTCCTATTCGAATCTACCCAGACCAGGACGAAAATGCAACCGCTCGAGAGGACCGATTGATTGAGCGAATTGCTTTGCGAAATCGTCGAAAATCGGCAAAATACATTTCTGCGGAACTTGGAGAGGGCCACAACGTCAATATTTCGGTGCGCACTGTTAGAAGACTAGTGTCAGTTACTTTACATGGCTGGAAACCGCGGCACAAACCGCTGTTAACTCAGCGACACAAGAGCGTCTTGCGTGGGCCAGAAAATATAAAAACTGGAGCGTCGAGGACTAGGCGAAAATAATTTGGTCGGACGAATCAAATATAGAAGTGGGTTTATATAACCCTTAATCTATCCAATAAATGCAAAAAAGCATGCTATAATTTATTTGTTTCGCTCAGGAAAAAATTAATTTTAAATGCAATACTTTTGCTTACATATTACAGATACACAGCCATTCTGGAGCACGTTATGTGCGTAGGATAATAGGAGAAGCGTTTATACCTGAATGCATTGCCCCTACGGTAAAATATAGCGGAGGCAGCGTGATGATTTGGGGCAGCATGTCGGCTCGCAGCGTTGGAGAGGTGTACATTGCTGAGGGACGAATGAATAGTGCTCGCTATATTGACATGTTGAAGGTGTTGGAACCGTCTGTCGTCAAGTTGTTTGAGGATATTGGGGAAGAATTCAACTTCCAACAAGACAACGCTCCTTGCCACAAAGCACGCCAAGTTACCAATTGGTTCAGCGACAATCATGTTAGCTGCATAGATTGGCCGCCTCCGTCAGCGGACATTTAGCCTATGGCATATTTTAAAACAAAGGATCCGTACGCAGTCCTATTCATCAAAGAAGACACTAAACGAGGCGATATATCGCGAATGGGCTGCAATTTCCGCAGACACATGTTTAAAGCTCGTGTCTACTATGCCTAGCAGAATCAAGACATTCGTGTTAAAGGAGGCACAATTAAATATTCATTTTCATTCATAAAATAAGTTTATTAACATCTACATGCGTTTTATTTTGGCTTTTAATGTGTCGTTTTCTAGCAATCTAAAAAATCTTGCCCTGCCTATCTTTTATGGCCGTGACTGTACATACGAGACAAACTTAAATGAGTCTATACATATAGATAAAATAAGTATGTACTTGATTTTATTGAAGATTTCATGTTATAATTTAAATTTATGTCGAGCCATAAACATTTTCAAGCCAGATCCGGCTTGAACTAAATAACTAAAAGACTTGAACATTCCCTAATAACATATTAAAATTTGATAGGCGCGTTCAATTGTTCAATTTGTATTTGAGCAAACCCAAGAAGAAATTGATCCGGAAGCTGAGCCACAACCAGGAACCTCATCTGGAGGCGAAAGGAGCCGTGTCCGTGGTCGTCTAGCTTTAGAATTTTCTGCGAGCAGTGAATTAACATAAAAATAAAATCATATAAAAATTACCAGTATGGAATACTGTTTCTTAAATTCAATACATGACGTTTACTTTTACAATGTTTTCTACATTCAAACCTATCGCGACTTAGCAATCCGCTATTGCATATTGTGCAATAAATATGCGGACTTCTATATTCTAATCCAGGGAAATGCCTGAGATATTTATTCACATTCGAAGGGAACGTAACACCCTTTGGGCGTACTGTCGCTTTGAACTCACTCGCGGTACTGTCGAGATCGACTACAAGTTGAAAATTACCCCTACCCACGCCGCTACCGCTACGCTACTGCCATCCGGTACCACCTTTCTAACAAACTCTACACATTACTATGCAAACTTGAATAACATGTAGTTTGGGCATTTAGTGGCAAGTACTTTGTTTAGTACCAGCTTAAATTATTTTGAAATTAAAAAACGTAAACTGGGATGCATAGAATATTACGCAGAAGCAGCTCATCAAATATATCAGCAATTTCCATTAAACAGGGAAGTATCATTAATTTTACAAAATATTAATATTATACACAGTCCGACAAATAAGTTCCGACACTCGAACCATATCTGAGTAACTAGTAGCGCCATCTATGTGTTCAGATCGGCGTTTGAAAGCTGTGATATTCCTCTTTCTAGTAATATCAATTTTGCTTCAATCGGTTGACAAATAGCAAAGTTATGACAGTTCTCCCAAAACAACTTTGTTCTCGATGTTGAAATACTAACATAGAACAAAGAGCAATTATCAAATTTCATGCAAAACTTTGCAAAAATGCATCAGAAACATTCCGGTTGATGCAACAAGTGTACGGCGATGATTGTTTGAGTAGAGCAAATGTTTTTCTGTGGCATAGACGTTTTTTGGAAGGCAGAGAGACGTTAGAAGATGATAAACGTGAAGGAAGGCCAATTTCAGCTCGGACACCCGAAATGATCGAAAAAGTACGTGATTTTATTGCAAATGATCGCAATGCTTCGCTGAAAATGATAGAAGAGGCTTTAAACATCAGCAGAGAAACGATCCGAACCATTCTTCACGAGGATTTGGGCAACCCGACCCGAATATCGTGATCCAGAGACCTGGTCTCTGTTGCACGATAATGCACCGAGTCACATCTCACTCATTATTCGTCAATTTTTGGCTCAAAATCAAGCATGTGTGTTGAATCAACCACCGCATTCACCTGATTTGGCCCCGTGCGACTTCTCTCTATTCCCAAAATTAAAATTGAAGTTGAAAAGATGTTTTTTTAATGACATTTCGACCATCAAAACAGCTACAACACGAGCACTAGATGCAATTTCACAAAATGAGCTAGAACACGCATTTGAATCACTGTTGAATCGCTGTAACAAGTGTATTGAAACTAGACTAGAATATTTTGAATTTTTTGTTTCAATGATGTTTTCCACGGCCAGTCTCGAAACTTATTTGTCGCACTGTGTAGATCCAGAATATTTCAAAGAAAGAGGAGCCCCATCAATATCGCCTTTGGCATCACATTTTCCTCATGTTTTCAGTAATTTGCATACACTTGATGCGGAATTGCGGGTAATGAGAAATGACCCATTAGTGGACGAAACTGATCAAACCGACCTTAGCTTATTTTTGAGCAAATTCCGAAATATCCTAAATGCAGATGGAACAAGAAAGTATCCAGAAGTACTTAAGTTAATAGAGTTAATTTTAACTCTACCACACAGTAGCGCTGCTACTGAACGCCTCTTTTCTACCGTTAATTTAAATAAAAGGAAAATTCGAAATAAGTTGACTACCGCCACACTAACAATTGCTATTCTTTTAAGATTCCGGAAGTTTTATTAACCCTCCAGTACTAACACGCCGTCTGAGAGACCGACCTCCTATTCTTTTTGGTGTAAAATTTTAACGACACAACATAGCCGCTTTTGTTTTTCAGTAGCTTCAAGTTAGTCGGTTTTCTACCTACACTGAGAGTGCGCGTCGAGTAGGATCGCATTTCTTTAGAATATGCGTAATTTGGTCCAGTTGTTAGTACTATTGTAAGATTTTATTTTTCGCCGTAGGTAAGAAAATGTTTAACCTCTAGGACATATTGCAATAACATTTACACCATAGTAACAGAAAAATATGTAGTAATAATATATTATAATAATAATTCTTCTTTCTTATCTTTGTTCGATTGGGTGACTTCTGAAAACAGCTAGATAAATAATATTTAATCATTCTAGTAAAACGTTTGCGAACTTCTCTCAAAAACTATTTTGACTGTGACCAATTATATAATCTAATATATTTATACAGAAAATAAAAAAGTAACATAATTTCTGTATAAACGGTTGCCCAGGTTTCCATAAGGTGAACTCTTATTTCTTATTATAATATGTTATGTTATTTCTTATTTTATTTTCTGTATAAACGCAGCATAAAATATAGGTCAGTAAATTGTCAGTATAAAAGTAATAATTACTTTAAAATTAAAAGTCAGTTGAAAATTTCTTTATCTATTATTGTAAAAGTCGCACCTTTTAGTTAGTTCGACAGCAAGAATTATACTTTTTTTTCAGAAATGAGTTACGAAGAAGAGCAAAGGCGGCTTGAAAAATTGTGGGCAGAACTAGATAATGAAAATAGTGATCAAATAAATAACGTGGTGATGGACGATGAAGAAGAATCTAAAGAAGAAGCCAAAGTCGAAGAGAGAATCGAAAATTCAGAATCTGAACAAAATTTGGAATCTGAGGGTGAAGAAAATAAACCATCACCAAAGAAGGCTTTGATTCACGGTCCATTTTTTTTTTGGGAAAAAATATAACTAAATTTAGTAAACATCAGCCATCACAAAGAATCAGGACTGCATATAAAAATATTGTCGTCCGTTTACCAGGAATAAAAGGGCCAGTTCGCGCGGCGTCCGATTCCATACTAGATATCTGGTCTTGCTTCATAACAGAAAAGATGATAAATACCAACGTCGAATGCACAAATCTGTCTATAAGTCAAAGGAATATGCTAAAGAATATTGTACAGCAAAACCAACTGATACAGTTGAAATAAAAGCCCTGTTGGGATTGTTGTACATATGTGCTGTGCGTAAAATTAACCATGCAAATTCAGAAGATTTGTGGAAAACAAATGCGACATCGATTGAAATATTTAGACTTACATATATGTATTTTAGTTACAATGTTAATATATTTTTGTTCTATGTATATAGTTTTTCCTCTACAATAAATATTCAAAATAAATCCTTCATAAAACAAGAGACTCTTTTCAGCAGATAGCTCTCTTGTACGGACAAAACTTTGGCGACCGTCGATGTCCGCCCAAGGGAGCTTTCACTGTATATGAATTTTCTTGGTGACATCTTACTAGCCATTAAGTGACTATGAATAATGCCATAAAACCTGTAGATGCAAGCAAGGTGGCATATTTTATTGCTACATAACAACTAGAGCTGAGAAATTTTTAAACTTTTGTCATTCGAATAGTCATTTGGAAATTTATTCAAATTATTCAAATATTGGAATACGTGGATATTTGAATTTATTAAGATATTTATATATTAATTTATTATATAAAGATCTAAGAGAAATTAAACAAAACGCATCAAATAAAACAAAAATAAAAAAATTCAAGATTATAACAAGAAAATATTTCATTGGGCCCCCCGAGCAATTATATATATTGAAAGAAAATTTTTGATTAATGGCACCCCTTATTCCAGTATTATCGAATTATTTGACTATTTGAATAATATTTGACTATTTAAATATTCAGATATACTAATATTCCAATTTAGGGCAAGCAACAATTCCCAGCCTTAATAACAGCCAAGAAAATAATGATACTATCAATAACATATATTACGGGACTATTAACCTATTTACATCATTTGGGAAAACCCCAAAAACAAGATTGGGATTCTTCTGTCAAATGATGCAAATGGTCTAAATATAGATTTTCAAATCCTGTTTCTATTCAAACAAAATTAGTAATAAGAAGATGTGAAATATATATCCACGTTATAAGTTACATATTAAAAATAGTTTTATACATATTTTAACAAGGCCCTCATTTCAAATACTGATTCTGCGGTTCTTTTTTAAATTCCCCTATTAACGTCCTCCAGTTTTATGTCTACCTCGGACCATTCTTCCACAATTTCTGCATCAACATAATCTTGTTCTTCATAGTTTGATTCACTTTTAACAGTTGTCACATCAGCAAAAGATGATTCAAACTCCAAAGAAATATTTCCTGTGCTTTCCACAAAAGCTTCCATTGTATTTATTTAAGCTGTCTTTTCTTCCAAGTAAAAAAGCATTAAGTTTAAACAATACTAAATAATGAACATGATATAACATAATATTTTCATTTGATTTACTTACATATACTAGCCCATAAATCAGTTTCTTTCTAAATCTGAGCAATGGTAAATTATGATTAAACTATTTGATCTTGTCCATTTGTGGCCCTTCAAATCGTAATTTTTATTCATTTTAAGATAATTTCAAACTAGCAATTGCGCCATCTTTACCTAAAAACAAAAATAATACGTTTCCACTTTTCTTGTCTATCATAAATCATAAGGGTTTCATAAAAACATTTTACAAATACACAACGAAAAAGTATGAGTAAAAACTTTGACATAAGTATTATATATGCAGGATGTAGTTGAAATTAGATATATTTCTAAAAGAATAGTTTTCATTTGCATAGAATAATTTACAGAAAAATTAATAACATTAAAAATGAAAGCAAAAAAATGATACAAACACGAGAAAGGCTGTTACGCTGTATAAAACTTGTCTGAAATGTGTTTCCCTTTTTTTCAATTGAAACCCGGGAACACTCAGCATAACTGGGGTTTAATTTCTTGGAAGATATTTGAGCTGTGATATACGATTTTTTAATCGCGTACGATATATAAAGTTTTAAAAAAAGGACTCCCCTTAACTAAATTAATGGAAGCTGGAAATAGCAATAATGTGTTTTCATTAAAAGCTTGCGACTTTTTATAGCTTACACTCGTATAAATGCGAAAAGCGACTCTAGACTCTAGAACATACACATCACAACGAAAATTCAACTGCACTGCAAAGTGAGCATAGAAAAATTAATACTATGGGTGGTCAACATCAATGCTTTAGGTAAAAGGCTAGTTACAGAGTCATCAGTTGTAGCTTTCACGTACTAACCAAAAGAAGCGGTAACGTTGAAAAATATATAAAAATTTAAATTGGAATGTTTTTAATTTAAAATAATTTAATTCGGTAATTTCTAAGAAAAATTTGAATTACTAAATTATACCAATTTTTA
Organism: Dynastes hyllus; assembly: GCA_029619255.2. Classification (NCBI taxonomy): domain Eukaryota; kingdom Metazoa; phylum Arthropoda; class Insecta; order Coleoptera; family Scarabaeidae; genus Dynastes; species Dynastes hyllus. Next base: position 4,599,817 of record JAROYC020000013.1, read on the forward strand.
GTTACAACATACATTGGGGTTTTTAATATAAAGTTTTTGGCGAAACACTGAATGTGTTTATTGCAAAAACCCGATAAAAAAATTTTTGGGGGGGAATAGTTAAAAAACAAAAAAAGTTTAAAATAATTTTCAAAACAGGGTCTCCATGTAGATATCTAAAGAGATGATTGGCTCCGACTAGTTTGTGATTTCTGCAGAAACAAAGCTATAGATAATATTATATCCCTGATCGTTCCAAAGTAACGATACTTTATCGCGGTGTTTTGGTGCCCCGGTCGCGAAAGGAACATTCCATGAGTGCAACGGTGTTTCCCATCACCAGTTCTAATGCACTTTCAACGTGATTTACTATTCGGCTACGGCATTTCTCGGCAGCTCACAATAGCATTCATTACAGTGGCGTACTTACAGGGTATATACATTTTTTTCAATGTGTTTAAAAGGCGTAAACAGTATATAAACAAAAATTTAAAGTCAAATTTTGATTTCACGTCTTTTAGAGTATTTCTTAGATCATTATTTAGTTCGCATTTACTCCATTTACAGTTCGTTTTCAGTTTTTTGCATTTTTTAAATTTCGCGGACGATTAAGTTGGTTCCATGCATTGCGCTAAGGAATTGGTTAATACAAATATTGCCGGAACTACCAACTTGAATCATCCACGAAATTAATTTGTCCCTAAAAATTATTTTGTTAAGGTTGCTTGGTTTCAATTTCTCAATATTAATTTTCTTTCGTTTAGACTTTTTCCTTTAAATTCATTTTTTTTTTTAAATTTAAATTTAGGATTTGGGTTTTCGAGTATGGAAAATTTTTTCTTTGGGGCGGGTTTAAACAAAACAAAAATTATTGGTCTGTTAAAATCAGATATACCAACAAAACTACATCTAAATAGTAAGTAAGGTTTTTGAAGGAGTAAATACAAACTCAATGTGTACTTTATTCTGTTGGAAGTAATTTAGGCAGTTTAAATAGGATACACAATTATAACCAAATGTAAAACCATTCTCGAGAAATTAATTTCAATTTTTCGAAAAAACATTACATGATTTGCCTAAGAAATTAATATTTCAAAACACGACATAAAATTAAAAGAGGGAATTAAGATCTTAAGAAATACTCTAAATAAACTCAAGAATATATCCAGTAATGTTGGTTTTGAGTAAAAAAGTGATGAAATCTTTTACTTTTAATTTCGACTTAAACATATTTAAAAGTTTTTGCAATGAGAATGTTGCATATAACAAAATTGACAGATATAGTAAGTAATTTTATACCTCTTTTTAGTATGCATCCCTCAATAACGGTGATAAAGTTTCTTTATAATTAAAGGTGTTCTAACTAATAAACGGACCCACTATAAAGAAGAAAATTAAGAATTAACTTAAATTAATATGAATAAATCATGCCCAACGTAACTTACGTTTGTATTGCTTTCATTTTAAGTGAAATACAATTTCATGTCTCGCGTATGCAAGTATAAATTTAACACGCATCTACGGCACTGAATAAATCACATTTTGCTGCGTATTTTTACGTCCAAGGTCGGACAAACGATCACACAAGTAGTAGGGACTGATGCCCTCTAATGTATACCGTACGAGCGAGCGTACTATGATCACCCGATTTTACACGAACTCGGCGCATCTAAACGTGTGCTGTGTTGAATGTCATTTGCTTGACCATAGAATAACTAGACAGTCCAGACAATCCACCCAATGATTTTCACTTGTTTCGGTACTTAAAGGTGTTCCTTGGTGATCAACGGTTCAATAACGACGATGTGAAAACTGCAGTCGTGGATTGGGCCTCTTCACAGGCAACAGACTTCTTTGATGTCGGAATTAAATAACTTGTTGAGCGGTATGACAAATGTTTAAATAAAAACGGAAATCATGTAGAAAGGTAGATAAAAGTATGTAGAATATGGCAAAAAAATATATTTTGATATTTACAGTATTTTTTTCTTATTAAAAAACGGATCTTATTTAAAAAATACACCTCGTATAAACGCCTGTGAAATACCAATTTACTACTACTTTACCGAATTAGATATAAGTAAATCGAAACGCTGAAAAATTTTCTGACCATTCTACAGTCGTACAGCACCAAATGCACAATTCGGAACGCAGCCTTTGAATGCAAAAAAAACAAATGTAAATTGAGAAAGTGTAATTATAAGAATTAAACAATTATGAGAATTATGTACAAAACATTAATAATAAATAAATTTTGACGCTTGTCGTTGGTATAATCACATGGCTATACTTTTTTTCTTAATCCTGCTCATATGACTTGATTGTATCCGTTGAAAACGCCATGAGTTGCACCCTATCAAGCAAATACTTGTCTTTAATTACCGTCCCATCAAGGTTACTCACAAGAAAGAAGACGCCCTCCTCTAGATTGCGATGGAAACCTACAAAATACCATCTAATAAAATCACTTCCATTAATAACTAACAGTAATAAAGATGAACAATATATACTTTGTTTTAGCCAGTTTGCATTGATCGATTCACTTTAAAATTCATTAGCGGCTTGTGAACCACTGTTAAGATTTAACTACAAAATCTGCCATTTGTATCATATCAATTGATCAACTTCTTGGTGGAATAAATCATATAAATACAACTTTTCTCCATATAACATGTTATTTTAACTTTTTTGACAAGGTAAATCGAAAAAAGTTGATTCCATATGTGTGTGAACTCAAAAAAGAATTGGACATATCTTTACAATACATCCTTTCTTCCTTTGGATGTTTAAAAAGAATGGCATTCATTTTTAACAATAAGTTGATTGCTTGCGAACAAATTTGGTATGTAATTAAATCTAGATCGTTAACAAAAAATTTCACACATTTTTGTCTAAAACTTTAAATCAGAGATGTAAAGTTTCGTTATTTTTGTGTAGTTGTACCAAAGTGTTACTTTCGGTGCTTGTATAAATAGAAATCGACATTCTTTTTTCTAAAAACGCTAGCATCTGTCGTTCAAAAGTTAGTATGGGAGGAGATACTTTTGAGCCTCAATGTATACATTACCGGCCAAAATTATTTACCCACCCAAAGAAATACGCATAACTAAGGTAGTGCTAATTGAAAAAGAAATTGTAGTTTTACATTTAATAAAATACTTAAAACAAAGTAGTTGATAGTCGTCTTGATTCAATAATCAAATTTAATTGACACAAAAAGAATAAACCTTCGTTTCGTCGAAATGTTCTCCTCAATTCTTAATAATTGCGGTACACGCTCGCGGTATTCTCTCTATCAATTTCGTCAGAGTAGCGAGTTCTATTTTAAGCCAACCTTCTTGTAGTTGTTTCCACAACGATTCCTTGGAAGTTAGAGGATTTATTTTCAGTTGCCTGAGTTCCTCCCATGGAATTAGCATTTGGGCTTTGAGAAGGCTATTATTTTGATGTTGCTTTCGCGTTCCACCGGTTCTAAAGATTGGAAGCACAGTATAGAAGTGTGTTTCGAATCACTATCATGTTGAAATATACAATAGTCACCAATTATTCTCATTCCAGATGGCATAGCATTTGTTTCCAAAATTTCCCGGTAGCGCTCTTTTCTTAAAATTCCATCTATTTTAACCAAGTCCCCTACGGATGCGACGCTTAAACAATCTCAAACCATTACCAAACCGCCCCCGTCCATGACTGTAGGTACTACACATGACTCTGCTGCTTGTTAGCCTTTCGACCTTCGAACGAACGTTCTTTTCTTGGAACCGAAGAGTTCAAATTTCGACTCGTCGGTACACAAAACATTTTTCCACCCATCATTTGTCCAATGTTGATACTCTCTAGCCTACTGCAGCCGTTTTATTTTATTTTGCTTACGTAAGAGTGGTTTAGGCAAATTTAGGCTATTCAGGCAAATAAACCACCCTCTGTTAACCTCCTTTTCACGGTGGTTAAACAACAATCATTGTGCGGATTTCTAAAGGCAATGTTGCGTTGCGACGAGATGAATGCTTGATTGAATGAATGCTTAAGTTTGAATGAATTCCAAAATAACTTGAAAAGTGAGCTAGACAGATCTTATCCTGATCGGAAAAGATTAGAGAATCAATGTCTAAGTGCTGTAGCCTTCGTTAAAAGCGAAGCGGAACTTCTGGAATGTCCAATATGGATTTTGATCATCAACGTCGTAGCTATCGAGACGTTGAAAGCTAAACTTCCTCCCACAGAGAAAATAATAGACATTAAAGACAAGCCAAGGATCCCAATACCCGACGAAGATACGTACAGCGTTCCAGGAAAGTCTACCAACACTTTAAGCGTAAGAGATCTCTTTTTACAACACCAACAGAGCCAGCATCGTGATGAAAGGCCTCCTAGATTACCTCCGCGTGAAATCGTCAAAGAATCGAAACAGAATTCCGCGAATAACCCCCCCAATCTCACTCGAGAAGCTAATAGACAAGCCTCCGAAGAATGGGATTGAGGTTGTATGAACAAGGTATTGTTTAACTTAATGTTACTGGTTGTACACTACGGTGGTAAGACCCATGATAACTTATGGCTGCCTGGTTCGGTGGCTTAGATTACACAGAAGCATGCGATAACTAGTCCTCGAAAATTCAGAGACTGGATGTCTGTGTATAACAGGATCTATTAAAGCACTCCAACAGCTGCTATGAAACCATGTTAAACCTACCTCCTTTTGGGAGATTTATATCAGGAGAAGCTAAAATGGGTGCATACAGACTGAAAAATACTAGCAACTGGAGATCCCACAGTAGATCTGGGCACACCAGAATAGAAGCAGTAGTAATAACCCCTTCATGATATGGGTAGTGATACAACAATCCCCAGGATCTCCTATGACAAACCTTTCAAGGTTCTCTTGAATTGGGAGGAATGGAGGGTCGGAGAGGGAGAAAAACCCAAGACCCTGTCTGGTACACAGATGGGTCCACAACGAAGGGACTTCTGGCGTTGGTGTATATGAGGGAAAACCAGGAATACAAGAAGTTGTATCACTTGGGCGATACACCACGGTATTTCAAACAGAAATTTATGCTATACAAACCTGCGCGTGGGAGAGTCTGTGTCGGCGACCGCAGGGTGAGACGATTTGCATTCTCTTTGACAGTCAGGCAGCCTTAAAGGCACTAGCATCCTATCGTATAACCTCCAAACTAGTATGGGAGTGCCTGCAAACCCTAATGGCTCTGTCTAAGCACAACAAGGTCACTTTGGTGTGGGTGCCAGGGCACAGAGGCATAGCGGGCAATGAAATTGCAGACCAGCTAGCGAGGGAAGGTTCAAAAATGAATTATATAGGCCCTGAACCGGGTCTAAAGGGATTACCAAGAGTGCAGTGCGTGGTGCAATTAATGAGTGGATTATAACACAACACCAATTAAGTTGGGAAAAATGCAGCTGGACAAAAGCACAGCAAACGGATGATGGGAAGACGTCGCAACATCTGACTGCTGACCTGCTTTGAATTAAGCAAGATACAGCTTAGGGCAGTAACATGTCCCATTAACAGGACATGGCTGTTTGAGAGGCCACTTGCTAAGATGGGGATCTACAAAGATGAGCCCTTAGTAGACTTTGCAATGAGGAGGAGGAAACAGCCCCTCATATTATTTTCGAATGTGCAGCGTTAGCTCAACGCAGATTCGCTATGCGAAGCACAATTGAACTACCAATGGAGGAAGATTTACTACATAGGCTCTTAAACCTGATTGCGGGAACTAACCTGTTCGAGTAAAACAAAACCGAAGCAGGAATAATACAATAAGCTACTATGCTTCAGTGTTAGGGATGTAAAGACCACCCCTGCTTTGGTAAAAAATCAATCAATCAATCAATCAATTTAATGTCACTTTAAAATTGTCTACTGATTTACGTTCTCTGTAGACATACACACGAATTAAAATATATTTTTTTTTGTCCAGGAGTGGATAAACTGACATTGAAGACAGCGTTATACATACTTGAATAAGGCACCTCAGTTTGACAGATCTCCGCCGGTTCATCTTTAATGTTATTCACATCAACATATTCTATGTCTATTTCGGGCCATTCGTTCGTAACTCTTGCGGGAACGTCTTGCTCTCCTTCACAGTCTGATTCCTTTTTAATAGTATTCAAGTCGTCTAGAGGAAATTCATATTTCAATGGAATCTCTGACATGCTTTTACTTCGGCTTTCTGTGACTCCCTGCAAATACAATAAAGTTACTAAATGATAAAAATGAAATCTGTAGCGTTTTAATTAAATAGGCATGGCTATAATCCCAATTAAAACGATGAATTCGGTAATTCCATTTTTATTTTTAAGATGTTTACGACAATATTGATATATTGATTCGTTAATTTGTTTTTGGGGCAGATAAAACGTTTTTATCTGACAAATCAATTATAACAAAAGGAACGACAACATGTAACGATTCATGCCTGTTAACTTGCACCCCTGGCAACAAGCGTCCTCTGCTGGTGATGGGTAAAAATCAAAAACATCGAATATTTGACATACTGTAGTTTTAATTGACATCCAGTATTAACACCATAACAATATCAATAAAAACAACAAGTAACATAAAATAAATTTATTTCGTTTACTATAAAGTTAATTTTAATTTAAAATATAGTACTGGATATTTCATTAGATAATGAAAAAAAAGTTATTCATATTCAATATTAGATGCATTCACGAAGATTATATTTTAACATAGACTTTGCAGGTTTCCAGCTACTAGCAGATTCGTGCTGCTTCCGCATTTCTTTAACATGAGCATGTTGGAATGTTTAGTTTATTTCTAATTTTTATTTCAATGAGGAATAATACTAGTAGTACTAGTATTGTACTTTTCCAAGTTATAGGCATCTCTCATAATTTGTATATTGCATACCAAGCATACACAATGATTTGTATTATTTTTTTTTTTTAAACCACTTATATTTTACAGTCCATAAATCTTTAAATTAAATTAGCCGCGCAAATCCAATGGTAAGTTCCCGCCTGCTGGAAGCACGCCGAAGTCGTCACCATTCCCAAACCAGGGAAGGATCACCTCTTGCCCCAGAATTTCAGGCCGATCAGCCCCCTGTCTAATTTGTCGAAAGTAGCCGAGGCGGTCATCCTCGCCCGGCTAACCGATCTCACCGACGACTTAGCGATCATCCAGGACGAACAGTTCGGTTTCCGAGCTGGGCTGTCCACAGAACTCCAACTACTTCGGTTCACGGAGTTCGTTAGGGACGGCCTCGAGAGGCAAGAAACCGTCGGAGCAGTTTTTTTTGATTTCGGGCCTTTGACTCAGTCTGGCCCCAAGGGCTGATCAACAAGTTGATAATTTCCGGTTTGAACCCCAACGAGTCATTGTTGGGCTATTTGGAGGGCAGATCCTTCTGCACCAAATGAAACTGTGAAGTCAGACCCGCGGCATCCTGCCCGGGCGTCCCGCAGGGTCCTCTTTGGGGCCGCGTCTATTCCTTCTCTTCATGGCGGATTCCCCCCTCGCCCGGCACCAGCACTGTATCTACGCGGATGACACAGTCATCTACGCGAGAAGCGTAGCGAAAGACTGTCAGTCAGCGGCTACAAACCGCTCTGATGGTTTCTGGGTTGGGCGGCCCCGGGGGAGGCTCGGGTGAACGAGTCTAAGGGGCGCGGTTAGATTCACGAGGACCCCGAACCCTGGAGCAACATCCTGGTGGGACCGGTACAGCTGCCTTGGAGCCCGGACGTGAGGCACCTCGGTATTCTCATGGACAGAAAGCTCACCTTTGGTCCGCACCTGACAGATCTTCGCTCCCGTTTTTCGACTGCCCGCAACATGCTACTCCCCCTCCTGAGTCGAAGGAGTCCCTTCACCTAGGCAGCAAGTTGCTTTCTACAAGATGATTTTTTCGGCCCCTGCTGACCTACGGCGCTATGGCCTGGTCCGCAGCGGCTCCGACTTCCTCAAAAGCCTGGAAACTCTTCAGAACAGGACTCTTCGCATCATCGTCGACGCCCCTTGGTTGTAAGGAATGTACAGATTCGTCAAGATCTGGGCATTCCGCGATTCGAAGCATCTTGAGAAGATCCTCAGCTCGGCGGGGCAAGGGCCTGCGACTGCAAGAACCCCTTTTGCAGATGGTCGTCGTCCCCCAGGATGGTCCCCCCCTCTAGTGAAGATTCGTCGCCCAGCGGATTTCTTCAATTCCGGCTCCCAACGCCCACGGCCCCAGACGACCATCCTTGTCCTCAAGGTATAACTCTATTTGTCACCCAAAGTCATGCCCCATGAGCCCAAAACTCTTCTCTCAACTCTAAGTGCGCGAACGAGCCAGCTCCAGCATAAGACGATCAAAGGGTTAAAGGGGAACGTCCGACCCATTCCCATTGCAGTTCCCAGTATCCAATGGTAAGAATCCTAAGGTACTGACCGTGTTATGTTGGTGAGACTGGGTGTAACGAAATGTAACTAGATAAGTCAGTCATGAAAAAAGGCGGGAATATATGTTTTGTAACCGTGGTTAACGTTGTGTGGTGCAATAAATCAGTTAAAAATTTGTTTAACAAGAACAACGTTTAATATTTCGCCATTTCCCTTATATGTTAACAACTAGCGACTTACTACTGGACTTGTCCTAGACTTTAGACAACCTATTCTTGATTGGCGATTCGCGCCTAACTCGATTCTATATGGACATAACGGTATTTGAATAAGCAACTTCAAAATATAAAATAACTAGCTATATTGATGCAAGGATACCAATGTCAAGTATTAAGATAACTATTAATAAAACGTATAACAAGAATATATCTTTCACTTGGAAATTTGAAACAAGAAATATCCTTAACTTTAGCTTATTCTATATACTCTAGATGGCATAGTTTATATATAACTACGAGTTCTGGCTAATGAAAATTTTAAGTTTTTTTATTTTCTTTGGCGTTTTTAATTTCCATTAAATTGTGGGAGATTTACTTTAGGGATGGTACCATTGTAGAAAACTATCGTGGGAACTATAACATCACAGACTTCAACAAGCTGCTGATGTAAGCAACTTGCTGCTTAATCCTGTTGTGTATTTGAGAAAAATTCATCTTCAATTTGTTATGATTTTTCTTTGTCGTTCTTGCTCAGAAAATTGACAAGCTGTCCACCTTAATTTGAAGTTGGAGGCAGCTGTTGCAACAGACAGCTTGTTGAAGTATGATGAAATAATTTGGCAACTGTGTAGTCATCATCGATTCTCATAACTCCTTTATTGCACCAAGCATGTGTAAATCGGTATAGATTATTGTATGCATTTTGTAGAAATTCTAATGGGAAACATTGTTTTGTTAATCTTTTCCTCGCATTCATAAATAGGTGCAATAGGAAAGAAAGCAACTATCGACATCAGTTAAACATTACTTGGACGAATAAGTTCTTTTTGGGACTTGGAAAATTTTTGGAATTTTCCCGGGGGGAAAACAGTCTCAGAAAATAAAAAAAAATTGATAATTACTGGATGTAAAAAAAAAGCTAGAAAAAAAAAATTTTTAAAAATGTTTAAAATAGGGAAAATTTTAAACCAAAAACCCGGCTTTTGGGGAAAAATTTTTTGTATTTAAAGCAAAGCTTTTTAATTTTGTTAATAAACACTTTGCTTTGATGATGTGATTTTAAACTAACCTGAACAAGCTCTTCTCTCGATATTACCTTTCCAACCATATTTTCTCTCGGTTCTCTAAATATTAGTTTTTCTTTTTAAATTGTTTTTCCCTTTTTTTGGGGAGACTTTTGTTGAAATTTCAGTAATGGGTTCCTCAATTATTACTAGCTCTTGCTTCCCAGCTGAATATTTTCTTTCTACAAACCGTCTCTTTCTAGATGTTCCAGATTTCTGACATTCAAACTTGTGTAAGAACTTTGGTTTTAACGGGGGAAGCTTTTCCTACTTATGTAAAAATATTTTCCCATATCTTCATTTAGCTTTTAAAAAAAAATTTTGGCATTTTAAGCAGACTGGGGAAGACAAAGGTACGTAACATTTACTTACATTAAAATGATCCTCAACAGTGAGGTTGGGTTTTGTAGAAAAAGGGCCCTTTTCTTTTCTTAATTTACCAAAACTTTTAAAACCTTTTTGGTTTTCCCGGCACGGAAAAAAATTTTTTTTGGGTTGCGGATAGTGGTATTGGTGCACGTCGGAACGCAACAATATTTATAGCTTGGTATCTTTTGTTCCTTCATAGTTAAACGTAATATTACAAATGCGTCCTAAGTAACTTCTTCTAAACGGTTCCCCGGGTTAAAATCAGTAAAACCCAAAAAAAATTTACATAAAGCAGATTTTTGCTTACCCCCAAAAAGGCTCAAAAAATGGCTGACAACTGATGAAGACGTTATTAATATTTTCACAATAAAGCAATAGGTGGCCCCACTATAAGTAACGAATAGTTATTTATATTTGATAATGTTGGCTGGTTGAGAATTGGTCCTTGTTATGTTGCCCAAAAGGGAATTTTTAAAATAATCCAAAGGACACACAAATATATTCTGTAGGGTAATGTAGATACCCCAAAACCATTTTTCGTAGTCATTACTATTTAAATTTTTAGTATTGTCCTTCCCTTAAATTTAAAAAAATAATATATTCTTAATTTTTTGTTGACCCCTTTGATGTCCATTTTTGACATACTACCCCCCCAAAAATTTCTAAAAAAGGTAAGAATATATTTTTTTAAAAATTGTATCTCCATACCTACTTTTGCGAGATACGCCCTGACGGGTCTTTTTGGGAACCTTTTAAATTTTAAAAAACCCTTTATTAAATAGTCAGGTCCTAAAATGCCCCTTTTTCCTTCCACCGGCCGGCAATTTTGAAAAAAACCCTTAGAAAATTTAAATTTTGACTCCAAAAATTTGAAAAAGGAAAAACAATTAAAAAACAAGTTAAAATGACAAGATAATGAGCACAAAGAACGAAAGTATGACAAATGCGGGTTATAATAACAATAAATAACAAGAATAATTTACGCTTTCGGAATTGAGATTTGACAGTTTGGCAATTATGATTATGATTACTTTGCTTAGTGACGAACTTTTTTTGATCCACAGTGCCGGTTTGGGGTCGCCCCCGGCCCGGGGCCCCAGGGGGCGCCCCCTTTTGGGTTGAATGTCAATAACGCCCTCGCCACTACAAAACAGGAGAAAGGTTCAAAATTTGGAAAATTTTGCAAGAATTTAATTTTTTTTAGAAAAGATTTAATTTTTTTGAACTAGATATGGGGTTTTATAAATCACAAGATGTAGCGGAATAAATATATTCTTCGTTTGTTCATTGGTATTAAATAAGTAAACCAGGTTCAAGTTGGGCCAACGTAAGCTATTAAGTTAAGAAATTCAATCGGATAAAAAAGAAAGAAAAGTTCAAAAAATTTTTTTTCCCTTTAAGGGGGTCGGAAGTTTTGTACTTTTTTGGTAGATGCTATTAATTTATCCACCATCGGATACTTCTTTCGAACGGTTTCTGCTACGAGGTGACATTCGTGTACGAGTCATGTTATGTGAATAAGAGTCGGGAAAACATGTTTTCAACATCCCACCAACTCCGCTTTTCAGGGTCCGTCAGTAACAACATTGTGACTTGGGTTCCTGTGATTAAAAAATTTTTCAACGAATTTTTTTTTATCTTAAAAACGGTTTTATTAGTTTTCGAATCCTTTTACTGGGGTAAAGGAAGAAGTTTGGGGGAAAAATCACAAAAGGGCGCGCTACAACATGAATTGAGCCGTGGTTTTTTGAGATCAGTTGTTTCATCCACAATAGGGAGTTTTTTTTAACCAACTCATCCAAAACATTCCTTTACTGTACCTTGCACACGTGGCAAATTGTATCGTAATTGCATAGATGCTGGCAGCTTCCATGAGGGGACGTACTTAGTCCAAAAAAGACGAAAGTGTTCATTAGATACTAGATGTTGTGGGATGTTGCACACACTTAACATAAAAATAAAATCATATAAAAATTGCCAGTATGGAATACTGTTTCGTAAATTCAATACATGACATTTACTTTTACAATGTTTTCTACATTCGAACTTATCGCGATTTCGCAATCCGCTATTGCATATTGTCCATAAATATGCGGACTTCTATATTCTAATCCAGGGAAATGCCTGAGATATTTATTCACATTCAAAGAGAACGTTACACCCTCTGGGCGTCCCATCTCCGCGTACTTATTTGGCGTGCAGCGTACTATCGCTTTAAACTCTCTCGCGGTACTGTCGAGATCGACTACGAGTTGAAAATTAGCTCTACCGAGGCGACTACCGCTACGCTACTGCTATCGGGTACCACCTTTTTAACAAACTCTATTTATTACACATTTCTGTTTTTTTTTTGTTGCTGTTCTTTTAAGTAGTGTAAACAAAAAAAAAACAAAGAAATGTATAATAAAAGATAAAATAAATTGTTACAATTTTGGAAAAAATAAAAACATATAATTCCGAAGAAGACAAAAACAAAATTTGTCGAAACGTTAAAGATGCTATTTTTATTTCTATAAACCCATAAAAAGAGAAAAGCTGTTAATATTAAGATTAAATTTTCTACATAATCACAAATACAATATACAGCGTGTCCATCTAGTGCGTGGACGGTAGTCAATTTTTTTCCTGAGCAATTTAGAGAAAAAATGAAGGGAACTCGAACAATAAAATTGGAAGATGGAATGAACACTTTAAATGATACTATAAATAAACTTAAAAGTATTGAGACTGAGTTTGGCAATCGTTTAAGTGAAAAAGTGGATGCAGTCTTTAACCGCAATCCAGATTTGTCTCAATTAAAAAATATTAGCAATAACAACTTTGAAACTATTAATAAAAAATATCACAACATTATACCTTATTTGCAATGTACGCCTCCTACTAGTCGCGACGTGGAAAGAAGCTTTTCAATATTTAATAAAATTTTCACAAATAAGCGAACAAATTCTACCGAAGAGAATTTAGAGAAAGTTCTGTTAATTGACGTGAACAAAGAGTTACTTTGAAATTCATTAAGTTTTTAAGCCCTGTATTAAATATATGAAAGAAACATACGTTACTATTATTATTTAATATTTATCTTGTGTTGTAAATTACATAAATATAATTTCATTTTCTAAATTCTTTATAAAAAAATTTTGATGTGTTACTGCTAAGTTGAGTTTTATAAACACATCCACCGGTCCGAATAGAACCAATTGATATTGATAGCGTTGCCGCGAACGCTATGAATGGGTTACTGTCTCCCTACTCAAGGGACCTCGTCGATCCGCACTCTAGCTATAACCCAAGCAGAAATATTTAAGGTACGTGGACAAATTAAGTTGGTAGTAAATTAGTAATCAATTAGCAAATATTACTGATTTCATAATTTTCTCATTTTCTTTGTATATTTCCGTTTTGTGCCATTTTCACCTCCACGTTTTAAATCTCGCTGCTCTTTTCTTATTGTTAGCCACTTTAGTCTTATATACGTCCTTTTGAGAAAGAAAGCATGCAGGACTTCCTCGGGAATGTTCGGACATCGTCTTTTACCTATCTTAACTAGTCGTTGCACAGGTTGTATTCTTATAATTCCACCTGCGTGAAATTTATCAAAAATTCGTTCACATTTTTGAGCTTGAAAGCACCACTTGTGACTTGGTTTTGTTAATTCACCAAATGCTTGGTTCTGTTTCACATAATGGCCCATTTCGGGATATTTACTTCTGAATTTCCGAGCTAACCAGCTACATAGATTTTTAAAACCATGGACTTTACTATCTTCTACAAGAGATTGTCTAGAGGAACTAGAAGAAAAACTGTATTTAGACGGTTTTCTTTTCGATGGCACTTGCAGTTTTTTTATAGGTACTTCTAGATCAGCTTGTTTAATGGTTGAAGCTGCATGGTCTAAAACCCGTAATGGAATAGTTATACATTAAATTTATCAGTCATATGTTAATATTATTTTCTCACTTTTTTTCTTCAAACCAATAATAAAAAAGTTTACCATATGTAGCCAACTTATGTAGACACACTGTATATGTAAACAACAGCCAATATTTTTGTTTGCTTTTTATACAGAAAAGAAAGAAAACTTACATTTTAAGATAAGAAAAATTTATTAACAGAAAATAAAACAAATACATATATATATGTACGTATTTTATATACAATTTCTTGTTGTAATACTTGATCGTAAATTTATTAAACCACATACAATTTTTAAACACGATCTACATACATATGGGGTTGTTTTATTATTATCTACATTTGCATGCGGTTTCATTTTCTATTCTCGCTTTGTACTTATCAGCCTTAAAACCTCCGTCTTTGTACTTTTTCTTCCTGCTTATACACATCCAGTAATTTGAAAATCATACATCATAGCAGAACATTTCTTCTTTTGCAACATCAATCAGCCATAATAATAGAACTCCGTGGCAAAATATTTAAATCACTCAACACGATACAAAATACTTTATACTATTGGCTTTCTTGTACTCTGACCAAGTATAAGCTTGTCAGAAAGCGTCAGAGTGTTTTTAAATTTTTACTTCAAAGTAGCCTATAATACTTTGCACATTCAAACAATTTGCAATGCTGATAATTCAAAATCCCCAGCCAACTGTCCAAAAGGTAAATTTGTTTCTATTTTCTTTAGTGTTAGATAAACATCCATTAGTTTTACAACGTGTATGCTTTTACAGTAATGATACAATTACACATCAAGGGGGTACACAACAAGGACACACGAATCTTCAGGAATTCCTAAATATAATTTGCTTCCATATTTAACCAAAAACGAAGTTCTCTCCACATACATCAATTTGTGCGTTAGTTATAATTTTTGTACCTGTATCTGATTTCCTAAAATTCTCATCTGATGTAATATTTCCATATCATGTTGAAAAATGGCGTTAACCAATGTCGCTTCCTTGAAAACTTTCATTTGTGTAAACTTACTTCCTGAGTATGGTTTATGTATGTGTGGCAATTGTTCGACAACTACTATAAGTTTGTATACAAGCTTTGTACAATGTCCCAAAATGATCGAATAACTTTATTGTTTGAAAAGCTTTTTTTTACATTTGATATGGCTATACAGTGTGGCTATACCTAGTGCGTGGACGGATGATAATTTCCTTCCTGAGCAATTTAGAGAAAAGGTTTTCAAATAAAAAATATGTCACTGTTTCTTTAATGGCTGATATCTCAAATGCCTTACGCGTTAGGGTGGTGATTCGATTGAGTATTTCTTGAAGTTTCGGGCAATACATCGACAAGTTCTTTATATCAATTGGAGTCTACAGGATGGCCATCGAAATCGTTACCTTGTTGGATTCATGCTAATTCATTTTTTTTAATGGAACACTCTGTATATTTTTCCGCGATTTGATAGAGAAGCTGTAATAGAATTGTTTCCCTATACTTAAAATGTGCCGTTCTTTAGTAAATAAAATGTAAAGCTATACGGATAAGTTTTTTTACTAAGATTCATAGAATGCTATGACGAAATACTATAAACTTTTGTTTTTCTAAAGATATTCATTAAAACATTTAATTTACGCACACAATTTCACATCTATTCGAACAGCGAACACCATTTTGCTTCATATAAATTATAATGCGATTCCCTGTAAAGCAAAAATTTATAGTATTTCGTCACAGTTCCTTACGTTTTTAAACGAAAAGCTTATCTGCATAGCTTCATATTTAATTTACTAAAGAAGGACGCATTTTAGGTACAGAGAAATGTTTACAAAAAAGATTCTAGAAGAGCTTCTCTATTATATTTTGTAAAAATATACAGGTGTACAATTAAAAAAATTGAAACAACACAAATCAAACTTGGCAACGATATCGATGACTTTGTAGACTCTGATTTATATACAAAATCTTTTGTCTCGCCATAAACTCCAAGAAACAATTAATCGAATAAAATTTGAATCACCACCCTAGCATGTAAGGGGTTGAAGATATCGGCCATTAAAGAAATAGCGACATTTCGAAAAAATCTCAAATTATGACAATTATTTCAATAACGAAGATAGATAGGTATAGAGAATATTGATTACAGATGCCATAATTTGAAGAGAGGTATCTAAAATCGTAATCATATACAGGGTGTTCCATTTAAAAAACCCAATTTGTACTGTGCGCAGCGGAAACTGAACAGCCTGTATACTTCAATATAATTTTATGTTATACAGCATTTGTCTCTGAATATTTTTCATTTGAAAACTTTTTCTCTACTTTGCTCAGGAAAGGAATTATCTTTCGTCCACGCACTTGGTGGACATGTTGTATAGTTAAAAATCGCAAATTCATTATAACATATTCACATTTTTTTCGGTTCCGGTTTGATAGGAAAAGCTTCCTACTTATTTTTTTTAATGGGACAACCAGTATATAGTTACATTTTCCGAAGCAGGCTAAAAAAAACTACTTTGAGAAATATCAACATGTTTAGGGTAAAGTTGGGCGAGATGGCGAAGCTCATTTATTTTGCTTCTATTGTGGAAGATGGAGTTGTATGTCAATTTTGTTACCGTGTCAGCGTTAAGTGTCACGTTTGACGTGTTGGTGCTCAGGCTGCATGCGAAAAAAACACAATTTGTAGAAATTCGGTACTTTTTTTGGGTTAAGTATATGTAAAGTACTTTCCCTACTAGCGTATATAAACAATGATGTTTTTATCATAAGCTTTCGGTAATTTTATTTCATATTTTTAACCTCAATTTGCTGTTGAAATTTCTTATAAACAGTGAAAAATAAGGTGCGCCATCTCACCTTCTACTGTAGGGTGAGATAGCTTGTGCCATCTCTCCTGCCTTTTATTTATATCGCTGTATGTATCGATTTTGGTTTTAGATGCTAAGCAACTAGAAAAGAAAGGACAGCTGTACACGTACAGAATGAACATAAGAGCAGTTATTTTCCAGGCGATTCAATGTTCCTTGCACCACTTGCGTAGAAGAAAAATTGGAACTGTAGTGAAAGAATTTTAGGTCCATCACCTTCAATAGAAGCAGAAAATGAGCGTAAAATCGCAGATCATATAAAAAAAAATCAGAAATATGTGTTTGCGCCCCCACAAACAATGGCGCGGCAATGGCATATGAATTGGCAGAGCGAGTGAACATTAAGCATACGTTTAAGTAAAGATAAAATAAAAGCCGCGGAATGCAAAACAATCACACTGGTGTCTTCATCGGTTGCTATTCTTGGGCGTCCACTTCTTGGGAAATCCTTTACTTGGCGAAATGCTTCGTACGAGGACGAATCAAATATTAACCGGAATTTTGTTTTAGAACATTTATTGGTACAGTAAATAAAATTTTGAATACAACTTATTTTTCTATATAATCTCCTCTTTTATTCACACATGTTTCCCACCGAATCGGAAGTTTTTTAATTCCGTCATCAAAGAATGAATGTGGTCGCGTCTGTAACCAATTGCGCACGAACGTTTCTACACCTTCGTCATCGTCAAAGTGATGACCTCCCAGTTCTTCTTTGAGTGGCCCAAACATGTGGTAGTCACACGGCGACAGATCCGTCAAGAGGCGAGGAACCCACCTTGCCGACACTTTTCCGTAATCCGAATCATCTGAAATGATTGATTGGGCACTCCCATACGATATTCCGACGTGTTCAGCAATTTCCCATATTGTAAGGCGGCGGTCTCCTTCAATCATCCCACGGATCGCAAGAATATTCGTCTTACTGGTGCTTGTCCGCAGTCGGCGTGCATGGGTCTCATTTTGCACTGACTCTCGGCCACCGCAAAATTTTTTGTGCTAGTCGTAGACTTGGGTCATTGAAAGCGTTTTTTCAGCGAACTATGCAGTTAGTCGACGCAAAATTTCGGCAGGTTTTACGCCCTCCCGCGATAAAAATTTAATAATAATGCGTTGCTCAACAGACGTGTGCACCTCTTGCTCAAACATGATGCTACTAACAACCAATCTGCTCTGGCGAGCCGAACCGATTTACTCCCTCCACTTTACATCCCCATCCAACATATATCAACACGTCACGTTACTCACTTCACCTAGGGAGCGTTAAAATGAAAAGTCCGGTTAATATTTGATTCGCCCTCGTATTTTCGAATTGTCCGATACACCGCACTTTTCTGATTTGGCGATTGGAATAAATAGCAATAGTCGACGGTCATCATATTCATGCATCATCAAAATGTTAATTCGCCCAGATTCTGTAAGTTTTACTGCCATGGCAATTAATCAACAAAACCAAAAGATCGTGACACCAATAACTTGCGACAATCTGACAATTCTTGTTGATTTTGGCAGCTATCGAAAAGACCGCATTCGCCTTTTCGATAGCTTATAAAATGTTAATAACAATTTTAAAAGTGTCCTGTTGGTCGACATGTTTTATCTCAAAGAAAATAAAACGAACATTTCTGAAGACGACAAAAAATTGTCGAAACGTGAAAATGTTTATTTTTACATACCCTGAAAAACTTATATCAACAAGGCCGCTAAAATCAAGATTCAACTTTCAAACTAATCTCACAATTTACAATGAAATGCCGGTATTTTCAAAGATATCTTGATATTAGGTAAAAGTATTTTTTGTATTACGTTTTTATCAATAAAAATAAACATGTTGATATTTCTGAAAGTAGTTCTTTAAATCTGTTTCCGAAAATGTAGAAGGAAAGAAAAAAAGAAAGTAAGGAGGAAGCGTTTCTTGTGAAACCGGAAAAATATGTGGATATAAAAAATCGTTAATTGGAAGTATGTAGGACTACTAATTAAAAGAAAAAACTTCTCAAACAACAAAGGTATTTGACTCTTCTGGAAGTTTACATTAGCCCTGTATATTTATCACTTATACGAGCACAAACTCTGTCCGGAAAAAGTGTTGGTTTGCCTGTGCTTCATACGAGTCAGGTTGCTCTTCAAAGGCAGGGACCTAGATGCAGTGGTGTCTAATAAGGTATTTTTAGGTTTGTTTTTAAAGCGCTAGGTTTTCCAAGTGAGTCTGACATATGATTCCTGCGTGGTTGGCATTTAAATATATGAGGTACAACGTGGTCTTTCAAAAATACATTCCCACCTACTAACCTGTATTTCAAATAATTCACCATATCTTCTTCCAACTGAAAATAAGGTGCCTCACAATATAAATACATATTGTAATAAATGTACGTATACAGATATACTCACATTAAAATGATCTTCACAGACAAAACCCCTTGTGTTTTTAGATAAGCCATATTCATGACGTTTCATAGCATGTAACCATAACTTTCGTTTTCCTACATTTTTTTTCCCAGATGGCAAGGATATAAATAGCTTTTGTGGAGTTCTATTTGTAGTTGATTCGCATAGCGGTACAATGCAATATTTAGAATAATGTTTCTGAGTTTTATTTACCACATTCTTCAAAGTGCCAAGCGTTTCGTCGTTTTCACCTGTCAGAAATGTGTAAATAAATATTATAACGTTTCGCATTTTTTTTTTTATTATTAATATAATCGAGTTAAAAAGTTGTTATTTATGTTAACAAGTTTTGCATAGATGTTGGCCAAATGAAGTGCGTTTGTTGTTGTCCAATATAAAAAAAAATCATAGTAGTGAAAAAATTGAATAACTTCAAAACGTCGCAACGTAAATAAGTAAATGACACATGGTTGTCAAGCGAAAAACACAATATCTAATAAAAAGTATGGCTTGCCATTAAAGAAGCAATTGTTTTCACTGGACAATTTGTGGACCATCCTGTATTACTATCATAAGATGCACTTTTAAGCGTATTTCCTACCAAAGATTTTCTTTCCAAAAAAACAACCTATTTATTAAAATAACCAGCATATTGGCTGAGCAACAAAATCTGGGGCCTCCGGTATACCGTACGAGCGAGCGTATTATGATCGCCCTATTTTACTCGAACTCGGCGCATCTAAACGTGTGTTGTGTTGAATGTCACTGTGAAATGTCATTTGTTTGACAAAAATTGCGTAAACGGAAATTTATTTGTGCATCTTACTCACGTTATAAACGGCGTATCCGTTCACGTACATGTGCAAGCCATGACTTCGCTCTTGCATTTCCGAAAACACCTTGCTCACACTATAAACGGCATATTCATTCATGTACACGTATACGACACGACTTTGCTCTCGCATTTCCGAAAGATGCCGATTATGCTAGCCGATCATAGTACGCTCGCTCTTACGGTATAGTGTGTCTCACCGAGAACTGCATCGATCGATATTTGAAAGAGTATACATTGAAAAATTCTGAAAACGTGATAATATACTATAGCCTAACATGTCCTAGTAAACTAAAATATTTTTAATAATCTGACACATCCGGTTATTCCGGAAATATTTGTCAACTTTGTTATTTTAAATGGAACATCTTATATACTATTACATCTTTGAATTATTCATTCAATTTTAAGTTTGTTTGATAAAACGACTATGTTGCTATTTCTAACCATATTTGAAATATTTGCATTATTTGAAAATTTTTGACAGATGGACGAGTGCATGTGAACTATTATAACTGTGAAGGCGTTTAACTTGGAAATTGTTTTTTTGCAGAACTATTGATCGTATAGGGCAGTATTACAATCCGAATCAATTTTTCGAAAGGAAAATGTGTCAAAATTCAATTTTTTTAGATACAACTACAGATCTATTTTTATCTGTCTTATCAAATTGCTCTTACAAAAATTCAAAAAATGGTCATATTCATTGCGCATCTAAAATTGATATTAAGATATTTAGGAAAAGTATATTATAGTACAATTTTTTTATAAAAAAGTACCCACGTATGTACGGTGTAAGAATGTAGGTTACGTCATTTTTAAAACTATTCCGTAGATTTAAGTTGGTCATGACCATTAGGAAACAATCCACCATTGATTAAGCGTCACAAAGTTTTCAGTTATGAACAATGCCGACACGTTTAAATTATACGAACGAAGACTATATAAATTTGTTTATTATTTATGGAGAATGCAATAAAGTGATACCAAGAACATGCGACACCTTTGCCGCTCAATATTTACAAAAACAGAAGCTGTCACCAAACATAGTTAAACGAATTTAAAAACTTTGAACCCGTCAAGGCAAAAATTTAAAATCATAAACCTATTGTTGATGTCAACATGGAAACCATCATTTTGAAATACTGCACAGCATATGCAACAATGTCTCTAAAACAAGCTGTGCTGGGAACAGGGTTATTTAAGTGCTCAATACATAGAATACTTCATCAAACATAAGTTTCGCCCATACCTGTTTTCCATAGCTCAACAACTAAAAGAAATTGATTTCCCAATAAGAATGAGCTTTTGTGAATTTATTTTAACGGTTGAAGCCAAATTTACACGAAATGGTCTGTTTAACCGGCACGATTCTCATTATTGGGTGCGATTCGAATCCCCTTGTATTTAGAGAGCAAATCTTCCTGGAGAGCTGGCAATTCAACGTTTTTTGCGCAATAAGAAATGATGATGTGGTGGCACTTCATTTCTATGAAGAACATTTAAACGGTAAATATCAAATAAGTGATTTGTTAATCATAAAATGTGCACCTTGTTTCTTTCTAGCTATTTGGAAATTTTGGAGATACCTACTTAGAAAACTTGCCGCTGCCCGAACTTAGACAAATCTTTTACCAACATGACGGCGTACCTCCTCATAACGGTTATTTGGTTAGAAATTTTTTGCAACAAGTATTTTATGATTAGTGAACAGCTAACGATGTGGCTACCTCGGTCCCCAGATTTATCATTTCTTTATATGGGGCACAATAAAGAATCGAGTATGTTGTACACCGTTAACTGCTAAGGAGAATTGTGTGCTTCGAGCAAGGCATGCATTTTTAAGTTTGAGCCAAGAATCAATTAGAAGGGTTAGTCATGAAGAATTAATTCGGAGATGTGAAAAGTGCCTGGAAGTTCAAGGACGTAACTTTGAACATTTGTTGAAATAAATATTACTACGTTTTTTTACCATTTATTTTGCCCTTTTTTGTAATCTAAACATGATGTATTTTGTTTTTACGATGAAGTATGCTAAATTAATTTCCATGTTTGCATCATCAACAATAGGTGTGTTTTTTTTTAATACCTTATTACTCGTTTAACTGTATTTAGTGACGATTTCTGTTTTTGTAGATACCGAGCGGCAAAGGTATCGCATGTTCTTGATATCACTTTATTGCATTATCCATAAATAATAAACAAATCTTCGTTCGTACAATTTAGGCGTGCCAGCATTGTTTATAATTGAAAACTTTGTGACTTCATCAATGCTGGATTGTTTCCTATGGTCATGACTAGTCTGGGCAAACAGCGGTAACAGTCAATGTAGTAGATATGTGGTGCGGAGTCGACGGTTATTTATCTCAAGCGTTCACAGCGTCAGTACCAAATCGATGCTGTATGCGAGTAGTTCTGTGTATATGTAGGCTGTCGTAACTGATTTCGTAATTGAACGCTTATGTTTGCTTTAAAAATGTCGCAGTTAGGTACGTCGCGAAAACGACCAATGGCAGACACATTTAAAAACTCTATAGTGGACATGCCGGACTTAATTTTTGATGGCGCTAAAATTCAACGTCTAGTTTGTAAAATCCCTTTAATGTGTTGGTCCAAAAGCCATTGTCAACGTATCGAAACAAACAGCATTCTTCTGCAAAAAGTGCATACGAAGCCAAGAAAATTACATTTGATTTATGTGTTACTCTTATTTTATGTAATCTATCGTTTCGTTCACTAGATAAAGAAGCATTTGTCTCCTTCTGGAATAAATATGCGGACTGTAAATTACCTAGTCGGACATCGATACGAAATGTAGTGCTATTTGCTCGTGAACATATAGAAAAAAGAATGAAAACGGAATTGAAAGATAAAAAACTGTGGTTGTGTGTGGACGAAACAACAGATCGTCAAAAACATTCTGTGGTTAATGTAATGGTACGTACAATGGAACCACATCGACCGTCATCCTCCTTCTTACTTGCTTCCAAAAGAGTTATGTACTGCCGATGAGATTTTAAAGGTGGTGTTGAACTCATTGAACAAATTTGAAGTTTCAACTAGGCAACTTTTAATGTTTATGAGTGATGGTGCCGCAAACACGCGTTCTTTGGGCCGATCTCTTAAAGAACACAGTGGTAACTTCTTACATATAACGTGTAAAATCCATACTCTGAATCTTGCGGCATAAACGATTCCTACATGTTTTCCACTAGTAAATGCATTGCTTGCTAGTACAAAGGCAGTGTTTCTAAAGTCCCCGAAACGTACCCGACTATTTCACAAACTGTGTCCTGATTTACCTGAACCACCACAGCCGATTGTTACACACAAATTGGTGTGTAATACGAAAATTTGAAAGATTCCTTTTCTTATATTCAGACAAATTTGTGAAGGTGCGTGTGAAGATGCACTAAGTTGTTTCAAAGATTATTTTAAATATGGAAATATAACATCGCTAGATGTCGAACGGTCGTTTTCGGCATTAAGAAATATTTATTCCGCACGTCGTACTCACTTGACTGAAACAGCAGTGGAAACATATCTAATGATTCAAATATTTAACAGATGTTACCCAGTTTGTCATTTCACGGAAGACTTTTAAAACGGTAAGTGTTTCAGCACGTTTTATAATTTATTTCTTACCTTCTATTTTATGTGTAAACTTTTATGCGCTCGCCACGCCTCTGGCAGTTACCGTATATTTGTCCAGGTTAGTCATGACTAACTTAGATATACGAAATATTTAGAAAAAACTACGTAAGCTACATTCTTACATCGTACATACATTGGTGGGTACTTTTTCATAAAAAATTTGTGCTATAATATACATTTTCCTAAATATCTTGAGAAGTATCAATTTTAGATGCGTAATGAATATGATTTTTTTTTTGTATTTTTGTAAGAGCAATTTGATAGGACATATAAAAATAGGTTGTTATTTTAAAAAAAATGAGTTTTGACACATTTTCAATTTGAAATTTTAATCGTAATTATCGGACACGCTGTATAATGTTTTCGAAAAATTGAATCGGATTGCAATATACCCTATACGGTCAATAGTTTCGCAAAATTTCAATTTTCCAAGTTAAACACTTTCACATTTGTAATAATTCACATGCACTCGTCTATCTGTCAAAAATTTTCAAAAAATGCAAATATTTCAAATATGTATAGTTAAAAATAGCAACATAGTCGTTTTATCAAACAAACTGTTGGAAAGGAAATCTATTTTATCAGAAATCTCACAGATGGGATTATTGGAAGAAAGCCAACAATAACAGTTTTCAACGATAATCAAAGTGCGATTAAGATTGTTCATAATCACCAGCATCACAAAAGGACAAAACACATTGAAACGCGACATCATTTCCTTAGACAAGCCGTAGAAGATGGTGTTATGAAAATATTGTATAGGCCAACAGATACGATGATAGCAGATATAAAAAAGCTTTATCAAAAAACAAACATAATTTTTTCTTAAATAGTTTAGGTGTAAAGGAGATGTAAAGATATTTGATTATGTGGAGGTGTTGAAAAGCGATCTACACGTATATATTTAATCAAATATCTATCTGCAGTTTTGTAATTCTATATAGATACAATGTATGTCATGTGACTTCACTCATTACATATATGTATGATTTTCTTCTTCGTTCGTATGTACTGTCTGTGTTTCACTAGTTAATAAATGTATTGTTAAATAGTTCCATAAAAGTTGATTATTAGTTGTTATTAGTACATATAGCCCCTCATTGCTAACACAAACCTTAAAATTGAATGAATAATTCAAAAATGTAATAGTATATAGGATGTTCCATTTAAAATAACAAAGTTGACAGATATTTCCGGTATAACTGGATGTCTTAGATTATCAAAAATATTTTAGTTTAACAGTATATGTAGACTACAGCATATTACCAAGTTTTCAGAATTTTCCAAGGTATATTCTTTCATATATCGATCGATGCAGTTCCCGCTGAGACACCCTGTATTTCTAGAAAGTAATTTATTAGTTCTTTATTCCACAGTCGTATATCCGTATTAAGAATATGAATAAATTACTCGAAGCACACAGAGAGGGCGAACAAATCAAAATTAACTTTATTACATAAGTAGTTGTTACCACATACATTTGGGAATAGGGTTCTTGTTAACATTCGAATTTTCTGATTTTGCAGAACATAGGGCTGACCCAGGTGTCATGGCAACATAAACTAAATAAATAAGCCTTCAATCATTCAAATTTGACATTGTATCATAACCATTGAACTCTATACTACGTAACTGGAACGGTGTCTGCCAATATACGATATTATCAGGCGTTGAAGCCGACAGAGAAAAAACATAAGTAGGTATTTCTGTCGCAGTCATTTACATTGTATGTTACCGACATTGGAGTAGTGTTTCGTGGTTTTTAATGATTTCTCTGTTTATTAGAATTTAAAAAGTATTATTACAATGGTAATAAGTTGTGTTGCATATAACTGCAATAACATAGCAGATAAAAGAAGCGATAAAAGTTTTCACAGGTAAGTTTACTTCATTAATATTTTAATCATAACCTTACTAAAGTTAATCAACATTAATGCAATGTGTTACTTTTAGTTTTCCATTTAATAGACCGGGTATTTTGAGGGAATGGGTAAGATTTCTTAGAACTGGAAACCATCAAAATACAGTAAATTATGCAGTGATCATTTTGTATCTACTGATTTTAAAAACTCTATAACTATTACTGGTAGAAGATTACTAAAAGAAGATGCTGTGCCATCTATTTTCAATATACTAGCCCATTTAAATAAAGAAACACCTCTGAGAAGATCACTGAAATGTTCCTTGGCAGATACCATATTAGCAGAACCAAGTACATCTGAGGAGATTCCTGCTGTAAGTATTAAGATACATTTTTATTCAACAGCATATTTGCACTATATGCCTAAACATTTTAGAAAATAATTGCAACTGGAGGTACTTCTGATGCAACAACATTGCCAATTATATTTGAGAATACAGAGAAGATATTGTTGTTAAGAAAGTGAAAGTGTTGGCAAAAGATTCGTCAGAAACAAAAGATTGAATCAATGACAGAACTTATTGATCAATTAAAAAAAAATGGCAGTAGTTCAGACAATTTGAATACGGTTATGGAACGTTATTTTAAGGGTTTTGCATTAGAACTTGTAATTCACCAACATGAAAACAAACAAAGCACCACAAAAAAGGCAATACAGCCAAATCATGAAAGAATTTGCACAAACATTGTACTTTTATTCACCGAAGCTACAAATTTGTGAGAAATGAAGGAGCATTAATCAAATATTGACTTTGGGAATATATCATCTCAAGCATTTGAATTTCGTTCTGATAAAAGAAGCATTGTTCAAAGAAGTGAAAACGATACTGATAACAATATATACATATATTTAGAACAAGTAGATAGATACTATTTGACTGAATTTCAACACAATGCGCTCTTTTATATTGCAGGGTATGTTGTCAAAAAGATGGTAAATTCTACTACATGTGAGCATTGCATCAATATAATGTTTGTGAGAAACACCAATAATGTGAATGATCATCTATACAGTGGTGACAGTAGGAGTTATTCCAAATTTATGAATACCATAACGAATGGAGGCTTAATTTATGCATCTGACGTAATATATAAAATAGTAGAATTTGCTGAAAGGCATTTCAGAATTCTTCAAAATTATAAAAAAGTATACAAATAAAGGAAATAATAACTACTGTAGCAGTCAGACACTTCTCTAATTTTTTATATTTATTTCAACCACCACATCCAGCCACCAAAGAACTTCTATTTGAAGAAATTCACGAACGCCAAATATGAAGCAGGTTTTAAACATTTACTTAAAATGTCGCTTGCATGCATTCGGAAAAAAGAGCACAGAAAAATTATTATGGAATCAATCTAATATCAGACAAAAAATGACAAAGCTAATTCTTTTTAAAAATTTGTAATTTTTGAATTTAATTTTATACAATAGTGATTATTCTGTAGCATATCATGTTCTGTATATATTGTTGTATTATTTCCTAAAATACATTCTAACCGAAATTTCTAAAGTTCGTATTATTTTTGAATTTGTAATGAAAAGGAAGTTTTGGATGCAACGAAGTTACATACATGTTATAAATAATATGTATCTTATATATGTTTAACGTGATAAAGTAAAAATCTAATATCTTACTTGTAAAATTGAACCTCATCTTAATCTATTACCTTTTTAAAATTAATTTAAATTAAATTTTACATTCGCTGGAATACGGATAACAGTGCGTTAGAATGAGATGGGAATACCTACTACCAGGCTGGTTGCATAATCAACGCGTGGCTTCACTAACGCTGTATGTAGTCGCCTTTCCAGTTACGTATAGTATACATTTCAATGATCATAACATGCTACTCAGATTTACATTTCCTGTCAAATTTAACAGAAGTTGTTGTGTATTGGGCGAAGCGTCGGGTTACGGAATACACCTCGCACTTCTAGGCATCGATTACTAGGATCATTGGCCAACCCCACTACAATTTTGCCGAATCCAGAGGTGTTGTTAAGTAAAAAAAAAGGAATAAAGCATTAACTTGGTTCAGATTCAAAATTCGAATTGAAATCCAAACTTTGAATTTGAATTTAAAAATGTTTGAATCTGACAGCCCTAATTTGGAAACACTGTCAAATTATAGATATCCATATTAACGAAGGACAAAACCAAATGATTTTCCTAATAATACAATTATTTATTTAAAAATAGTACTCAATAAAAATCATTTGTTAAAAAGTAGTAA
The DNA here is from genome assembly GCA_029619255.2 of Dynastes hyllus. Taxonomy (NCBI): domain Eukaryota; kingdom Metazoa; phylum Arthropoda; class Insecta; order Coleoptera; family Scarabaeidae; genus Dynastes; species Dynastes hyllus. The sequence continues at coordinate 4,627,642 of JAROYC020000013.1, forward strand.
CCAATAGAACCATCGAATTAAAAAAGTAGTGGACAAAAAAGTTTCATTAAAAAGTAGTGATCAATAGAACTCCTAAATAAAATTAGTAAAGTTGAAGCATCATTTTTAAATGAATGGTTTTATCAACTACTATTTTCATGATAGTTCTATTGACTACTACTTTTA